>JAJGRW010000617.1:50533-96118 GCA_025461045.1 Carex parvula | reverse complement strand
ACTCTACCTCATATTAATCCGCTTTATATGATTATTTGTCCTTTATTTCTAATAGGTAAGTTTCTTTAGACAATTTATTAGGTCTGTTCAAAAGACTAATTATTTAACATTGCGCCATGGCCTCATAAATGTAAGTTTCCTTCAATTCAATATCTTTATTTTATAAACTCATGCAAGTATCTTTTTATTACATCATTTACTTTCTTACAGGTAGGGGTGGTCAACGGGTACGATACAGGTCGGGTAGAGGCATTTTCATATCCTTACCTGTTATGATAACGAAAAAAATATTTACCCTTACCTGTTTTTTCGAATACGGTACAGGTCGGGTCAGATAAAAAAGTGTCAGTGACATCTCGATTTAAGCTCTCTATAAATAATTTTCAAAAACAAGAAAAAAATAATAATGAATACAAATAATTTGTATTATGAAAATTTAGTAAAATACAAAACTTTATTGTATCATGTATTATCTTTATACAAATATATATCTATTTATATAATTTTATTTTTAAAAATTATCTTGTAAGATAATGAGTAAGATAACGAAAAATAATTATACCCTTACCCGTACCGATAAGCTAACGAAAAAAAAAATCTTACCCTTACCCGTCTTTTCGGATACAATATGGGTCAGGTAAACAGGTAAAAGGGTGTCATTGACACCACCCCTACTTACAGGCTAATTTAAATCCTGGAATGAAATTTAATTTCCAGAAGTACATTAAACGTTCACTAGAGGATGATTTTAAAGTGGTGGTTGGAATAAGGTATGTAAAATTGTTAGTTATTGTTGTTACTGAACTTATATAAATATTAAGATTCTATTATTCTAAATGTACGTGGTAAGCATCTCATTTATATTTTTTAGAGAACATTAATTTATAGTCTCAAATCTTTTTGTTGTGTGGTTTTGTAGTCACAAATTTATTTTAAACTCTTTATTTCACATTATTTTTTTTTCTTCAGAGTTTCAAGAACTATTGTGGGTCACATTACTGCCACTAGTTGTAAGCTCTCACTATATCATGATTTTTTTTTTTTTTCTACAGCGTAGTTCATGCCAAGATGAACGGACCATCCATCTTGCAATAGTACAGTCTGGTATATTGCTAATTAATTACTCATGCCAAGATCTTCTTGGACTTAATGTTCGAAGCAATGTATTGTCTTTTTTTTTTTTTTTTTTATTAAATGAGGTGCCGACTGGAGTGAGGTGTTAAAGCAATGTATTGCAAGCGATAATCGCATCAATGGCTCTTGAGATACAACAAAGGCATGCAGTTATCCAAGGAATGTCACTTGTGAAATTAAATAAAAAGTTGATATGAATCTCGTATATATCCACTTTCTGTTATTTGAGAGGATATAGACTAAGTTAGGAAGAAGAAAGAATTAACAATAGTCTGAAGCCCGTAATTTCATAGAACAGATCAAATTAGTTGGATAACGGCATGTAGCTATCGTTTACTATCCATATTCGTATTTGTATCCGTTCACTAAAAAGTGGATATGAATCTCGTATTAGCATTATCCGCTCTGAATTTGCTTCGTTTACACTCCTAGTTGTGTACCAATTGGATCAATAGTATGGTATAATTAACAATTATTAATTCTATTAGCTATTAATTTTAAATGTTTATTGTAATATTTGGAGTATTGAGGAAAAGTTGAGTTAAATATGTTCCATTGTTTCAAACTTTCAATTGAAGGTTTTACAATAGATTTTTGTAAACATGCTGGAATCTTTGGAAACAGAGAAACAAATGGGTGCAAGGAAAGAAGGTAAATCCTCGCAGCCTAGCAGAGCATGCGGTACAGGAGGGAGTGTTGTGGAGTTTGTATTGTTAGAAATAAATCAGCTGCAATTCAAATTCAGACTTTCATTTTTTTTCAAAAACGTATCTCAAAACAGCTAATTTTCTCGTGTACATATCTCGAAACAGTTCGACAGCTGGATTCAGATTGCAAGAATTTTAGAAGTACTGTTCACTAGTTTCTGATTACATCAGATTCGGATCCTGCATTGTTAGATACTGACAACTTTTTTTTTTTCAAATTAGCGTAGCTCATGATGTATTAGGATGTGTTGCCTGAAATTTCTACTTATTTTCTTTCGCTAGACAGCCTGTCTAGTTTTAAAAAAAAAAAGAAAAAAAATGCACTTGCCTAAGGCTATCAACGGAGCCAATTTCTATTCGGTATCTATTTGAAATGGAGGGATCAGTTGTAATCTGCTTTGAGATTCGTGCAGAAATGATTTGAATGGTTCAGATTTTTGACAGGTCCATTCAAAGTTTGAGATATCTCAGAACTCAGATGATGCGAATAAGGTTTGTAGTGGGTGTGAGATATATATTATGAGTAGAACTAGGGTGCTCCTAAGCTCACCAAGCCCTTCGTGAGCGCGACTCTAAAACCTATCGAATTGACTTCAAACGACATTTTCAAAACCGTTAGATGTTCAATCTATATTAAAATGTGCTTGGGGACCAAATTTTACATTTTTTGGAATTTTTTTACTATTTATTAAGATGGTTTGAAAATCGCTGTTTTCCAATGGTGCAGAATTTTAATAAAAACAGCGATTTTCAAACCATCTTAATAATAGTAAAAAAATTCAAAAAAATGTAAAATTTGGTCTCCAAGCACATTTTAATATATATTGAACATCTAACGGTTTAAAAATGTCGTTTGAAGTCAATTTGATAGGTTTTAGAGTCGCGCTCACGGAAGGGCTTGGTGAGCTTAGGAGCACCCTAGTTCTACTCTATATATTATATTATTCTTTGTGCATATGAAGGGTTTTGTAGTGGCCTAGTGGGTATGAGATATTTCCTTCCCACCTCGAGATGTCTAACCGTGAAGTTTCCGGGATCGTCGTCTACAATTATATATCTGAAATTTTCTTTCAAAAATATTTGGTTCAAATAATTTTGTTTCCATTGTTAGAAAAAGTACAATCAATTTATTTACTGGTGGTACTACAGTGAAGTAAAAACGTTCTTATATAACCTGAACAATATGTTAAACACTCAACTTAATATCATTATTATTTGTGACTTTTAAATTTAATGTTGAACCTAAAATAATATAAAATATGGAGTAGAACTAGGGTGTTCTTAAGCTCACCGAGTCTCTTTGTGAGCTTAATTCAAAAACCTATTAAATTGGCTTCAAACGATGCATCGATCTACTTCACGAGTGATGCATTTACATGTCAAATTTATAAATTTTCGAACTAATTTAGTATAAAGTCAAGCGGTAAAAAAATAATTTATTTATAAGTTAATTTTAATGTGTTCAATTTTTAACATTTTTTTACCACTTGACTTATAATAAATTAGTTCAAAAATTTAAAAACTTGACATGTAAACTCATCACTCGTGAAGTAGATCGGTATCAACGGTTTGGATGCGTCGCTTGAAACCAATCCGATGGATTTTTGAGTTAAGCTCACAAAGAGGCTTGGTGAGCTTAAAAACACCCTAGTTCTACTCTAAAATATGAATATATGCATATCAAACATGATAAATTTAGTAAAATATTACAAAATTTGTAATTTTTGTATTCTACAATATTTATATACGTATATCTTATTGAGTACTTTGAACAATTCGAACATAATAAAAAGAAATTAAATTTGACTTGTTAATGTGTTAGCTAGTATGCAAACATTAAATTTGACTTGAATGAGTAACTTACGGTACAATAAAATAATATTATAAATTAAACTTTTTTGATCTTGTATCAATGTTGTACATGATAAATTAAACTCTTTTTTTATCTTCTTCTTAAAAATTTCTTTTTTTTGTTTAATTAATTGTCTGAGCCAAAAGTCTACAAGTTCGAATAGATCAAGGATTGCAGAGTAGGATATCCCATAAAATTAAAAAATGAAGGCCCCTCTGTTCCATTTAAAAAAGTGCTTCTACCAGCCCCATGACAAAAGTCGCTCAAGTTTCCATAAAAAAAAAAACTTCTTCTTGGAAAATCCAATACATGACAGTGCGGCGAGTCATTGACGCTTCCACTTTGTCTTTACCAATAAAGCAATTGATTGTGTGACTACAGCTTGTAACTCGGTGAATGCCACATAGTATCTGTCCATCTACAATAATGCTGTGGACTTGAGAGTTTCAAGTCAAGCTCTAGTGCGCTCTGTTCACCTCTCTCTCTCTTTCTTTCCCCAGCTAAATTCAATCAAGCAACCTCTGTTACAGACTTACAGCAGTCAATCTATCTAGTGATCTATTCATCTCTTTGCAACTACCTTCAATCTATCTACCAATCTCTGTTTCCGACTCTCTCTCTCTCTCTCTCTCTGATTTCTTTCTGTAGGGTACGCGTTTGTGTTTTCCAAATCTCTGTTTCTCATCTCAGCCCTCTCTCTCGATCTCTTGTCATCTGATGCACGGTATCTGTTTCCTGAATCTCTAACTCTTGATCTCTTGTTATCTTCGTTTCTGGCCTATTCATTCCCTTTATTTTATTATTGAAAGAAGCTGCCTTTTGCTATCTTCATTTCTAAATCCAACAATTTTGTACGTGTAAAAAAAAAAAAAAAAATTGCTAGTTGTTCCTTGTCATTCCCAAGAAACACAAAATACACACACAAAAAAATACCGGCTTTGATTTGAGGAAGGTGACCCAGGAGAAGAAGGAACTTCGAGATGGCTCTTTCAACCATTGCAAGCCTAGCGGGTTCCGCTGTTTCGAACCTTGTCAGCACTGCAGGGTCCTCTGTTGTTGAGAACCTTGTCAGCACGGGTTATACGTACTTGCATGGCCATATGCTCGCAGATGATAGCAAAGCCGAGCTCAAGAAGCTACAGACAGCTCTTCCCAAGATCACAGCTGTCATGGCCATTGCTGAAGCACTCAAGATGAAGTACCCAAGTGCCGGTTCATGGGTTGACCAATTTAGGCAGGCTGTTGAAGCATCTGAAGACGTGCTCGATGAATTGGAGTACAAAAAACTGGAGGATATGGTGAAAAACCGAGATGAGGCGGAAGACTCTGCTTCTAGCTCAAAGAAGAGAAAACTGTGTATTACCAATGATTCTTTGGAGAGGTTGAAGGAGGCTATAACAATGTTAAATCGGGCTACTGACAGTGTGGAAGATCTCCTCCAACATGCCAATTTTAATAGTCTTTTGGAATCAGGGCAAGAAGTCGGTAAAGTTTTGAAGGGGCAAACTACTTCCTTTTTAGCTGAAAATGAGGTGTTTGGCCGGGAAATTGAGAAGAACAAGATAATTGATTGGCTGAAGCGACCAACTGATGCTCACCTCTCTTCTTTTAGTATTGTCGGGGTGGGTGGACAGGGGAAGACCACCCTTGCACAATTTGCGTATCAAGAGATGTTGAAGGAAAAACAATTTGACAAAACAATTTGGGTTTGTGTGTCAACCAACTTCAGTGTTGAAGATGTAACGAGAAAAATGCTCAGCAAAACTAATTGTGGTAAACCATTAAATGCGCTTCAGGAGAGCTTGAAGGATATGGTACTTTCAAAGAAAGTCCTTCTCATTCTAGATGATGTATGGGACGATAAGAGGAGGTGTGATTGGGAGCAACTGATTGCCCCTTTGAAGTTTGTACAACAAGGGAGTAAAATCATATTAACAACTAGAATGAAATCTGTGGCAGAATTGCTTGCTAGTGTGATAAATACGGAGCATAAATCTCTAGCATTAGAAGGCTTAGGAGAGCAAGAGTTGCGATCGCTCTTCTATAGCTATGCATTTCGTGGTTTTAACCCTGACAATTATCAGAAATTACAAATAGTTGCAGATCAAATACTAAAATTGCTTCGAAGTAGTCCATTAGCAGCAAAGGTAATCGGAAGCTTACTGAATTCCCGTATGGACCACCAGTTTTGGAGAAAAATTTTGAATCACAGGTCTCTTTTTAACTTAGAGCAAGCAGAGGATGTGATGGATGTTTTGAAGTTGAGTTACTACCATTTACCAGCAGATTTGCAGGTATGCTTTAGGTTTTGTAGCATATTTCCTCAAGATCATCTGTTTAATAAAGATGATTTGATCAAAATGTGGATCGCTTCTGGATTTATCCGGCAACAAATAAGCCAAAGAAAAAACCCAGAAGATATTGGAGAAGATTACTTCAATCTCCTTTTGAGGAAATCATTCTTTGAATATACTAGAACAAGGAAAGGTGAAAGGTATGTTATGCATGATTTGATGCATGACTTGGCCCGTAATGTTTCCACTGGGGAATGTTGTAGAATAGAGCCTAATGATAAATCTATTAACGTACATAGCACGGTACGACATGTGTCTGTACATGGAAGTGAAATTGACAGGGTCTCTAATCTTGGGAATTTACGTAGCTTGGTTATTATTACTGAAAAGGAGTCAGATTTTGTTTTACCGAGTAATTTAATCAAAAAACCTTTACGTTTATTGAAAATAAACGGATATGGTAGCTTTGAATTGCCCGAAGAGATGAGTTATTTGGTACACCTTCGCTACCTATCCATTGACACTAGATCCGTTAAGTACTCATTGCTCGCTTCAGTTTACAAACTTTATCATTTGCAAGTACTAGAGTTTCCAACAAGTTGTGATAATTCATCCTATTCGGGAATTGAAACAACTGGAATGACCAATCTACTTATGTTGCGTTACCTAAGGCTTCCCAAGGAGATAATGCAAACTATTCATGGAGTCCACAAGCTGACGTCTCTACGGGAGTTAACCTTTTTTGTTGGACAAGAGAGTGGTCAACATATAAATGAATTGGAAAAACTAAACAGTATTCAACACCTTTCCATTGAGAACATTCACAATATAGAGAATCCCAATGAAGCTAAGAGTGCCAACCTATTAGAGAAGACTAATCTCATATCGCTCTCTCTGAAATGGACTTCAGAGAGCAATTTTGATAACTCCGAGCAAATTATTAATTACCTCCAACCCCATCCAAATCTCATGAAATTGACAGTTGAGAATTATAAAGGCCAAAGATCTCCTAGCTGGATGAAGGATTCGTCCCCTTTAAACTTGTCATCTCTAAAATTTTCTAATTGTCCTGTTTGGAAAAACCAATTGTTTTCATGGCAAATGCCATATCTGGAAAGTATTGATATATGTAATTGTCTAAACTTGGACAAGTTACCTAATATGCCCCTTTCTCTAATTGAATTTAGAGTTCATAATGTAAGTCTGACCGCTCTTCCGGAAATGCACCAAACTTTTGGTAATAACACTCCTCAACCATTATCCCTGAAATCATCACTAAGAGAAGTGGTGATAGAAAGCTGCCCCAACTTAATGTCCTTGAATGGATTTTTGCAGCAAGACAGCCTAGATTTGCAATCTATTGTGACATTAATCATCAGCGGCTGTGAGAAACTGGTATTGGTACCGGAAGATACATTTGGGAAATTATTGTCACTAAGCTGGTTGTCCATAAAATATTGCCAAAATCTAACCGAATGTTCCAGTCTACCACTTTCTCTGAATTATTTTTTTATAGAGAATGTTGGAGTTAGTGCTCTTCCAGGATATTACCAAACTTCTGACTCAAGGGGCGGGCCATCAACATCGTCATCACTAATTTTTGTGAGAATAACAAACTGCCCAAAATTAGCAGCATTGAATGGTTTTCTGCAGACAGACAACATAAACTTTCAGTCATTTCGGTATATAGATATCGAGGGTTGCATGAATCTTGTAGATATTCCAATAGGTGCTTTTGGCAAATTTGTGTCGCTAATGTCCTTATCTATTATCAATTGCCCAATGCTAAAGGCAGTTGATAACCAGAGCAACCTCCTGCCCCCGTCACTCAAAAATCTTTTCATAAGAAACTGCGGTGAACTTGATGTGCCACTGCTGGAGTCAGCATCACGTCTCACTACTCTTACTGATCTTTCGATTTATAACTGTGCAAACATTTCTCGTATTCCCTCCTCAGAAAATGCTTTTGGATCACTTAGTTGTTGGAATATCGGTGGATGTGACAAGCTCGTCGAACATTCATCTAGGGAACAAGCACTTGGTGTTAACCAAGCAAGCAACTTGGTGTCATTAAAGCTCTCTGTTCTTCATATCGATCACCCCTCTCTCCTTTTTATTGAACCACTGAGAAGCCTCAAGTTTGTAAGCAAACTGACAGTCAAAGATTGTTCAAATAGTATAGAGGAATTGCCGGAGCAATGGCTGCAGCAAAACAACAGTACCCTCAAGAAGTTGACCATCTGGTTTGCAAACTCTCTGAAGTCATTGCCTGCAACAATGGCGAGGTTCACTGTGCTTGAAGAGCTGGAAATCTGGTTTGCTGATTCGCTGGAGCATCTCCCAGAGTTACCTGCTTCATTAAGGTCGTTGACTATATGGTTTAGTAGATCTCTGAAGTCATTGCCTGCTACACCGGCGACGCCCACTATGCTTGAAGAGCTACATATTGATCATGCTGATTGGCTGAAGCATCTCCCGGAGTTATCTGCTTCTCTAAGGGATCTCTATATTGGGAATGCAAGCTCTTTGAAGTCATTGGCTGCTACACTGATGAGTCTCACTGCCCTTGAAAGGCTAGAAATCGATCAAGCTAATCTGGAAGAGCTTCCGGACTTACCTGCTTCTCTAAGGGAGTTGATTATCAATGATGCAAGCTCTCTAAAGTCATTACCTGCTACAATGGCGAGGCTAACTGCCCTTAGGAGGCTAGAAATCTTGAAAGCTGATTTGCTGGAGGAACTCCCGAAGTTACCTGCTTCTCTAAAAATTAAGAATATTGAAGGCCGTGGTGGCCGTTGGCTGTGAAAGAAATCAGATACGTGCGGTGGGATAGTGGTTCTTTATTTCACAACTTTGCATTCATAAGGTACATTCTTTCCAATTTCTTAAAATTAATAAAAGGCTCTGGCAATAAATTGGAATCTGTTATTCATCAAATAATAATATTGTCACTTCCATTATCTCGTCTTCTCAAACTTCAACTAATGCACGTAGTTTTTTTTTCCTTTTGATTTTTGCCTACAGAAAGAATGCAGAGTAAAGAGGATTATATACTATATATGCACTTCAAACAAGTGCCTTCCATGCAGGTATACTGTATACATCCCTCCTTATTTACAAGCTATTTGTTCTACTTTACTTCTTTTATTTTTAATTTGAGATGCTAACATATTTTATCAAATTTTTTAAGTCCGCCTATGTTTGAATGATATAACTGGTCCCAAGCCCGGATAAAAGAAGAAGGGCCAACAAAAAAAATTTAGAGGTGCTGATTAGATGAATAGCAATTCAAATTAAAAAAAAAGACACCAAAAATGTTTCCAAAAAAAGAACTGAAACAGAAAATTTCACATAGGACCTGCTGATTAGATAAATAACAATTTTTTTTATATAAAAAGCAAATTAAAAGTTATGGTTTCAAAGGACGTGCGCAAAATTCGCAAAGCATCCAAACTGCATTTCTAACAATAAGTTCCACTCTATCAGGGACTAGTTTTCCTAAATTCCATGTTAAAGTGTCTGATGTTGTTAGCCGAAGTTATTTATAACAGTTCTTTCTGTTTGCTATTTTTTTATCCTTTTCATTTTCTTTAAGTGGTGCAGGTGGGCAGTACCTGCTTTGCTTTTAATTAGTACCACTAATTTATCTTTCACCTTTGGTACCAGTTGAGGCAGCTTTTTTGGGTTCTCTGGGTGATCTGTTGTCTTTACTTGGATAAGAAAATATGTTGTCCCAGTTTAGTCCTGAACTAACTGCATCTGTAACCATACTGGCACATATGTAGCAAAAAAATTTAATGAGAGGGGGCTACATGTCATTTCCCTCACCAGATAATTTTTTCGCTGAAAATGGGGACTATACTAAACTGCAATTTCAGATGTGTTTAGCAGATAATTATGGATGCAGGCATATAGATCGACATAGTATTTGTTACTTGGTTGCACCAATTTCTTAACAAGCATGCCAGTGAAAAGCTTGTTGTTAATCTGTTTAAATTATTAGAAAATTTATCACTTAGTCTTCGATACACTAGTTGAGATTTTTACCTCTCTTGTTAAATGAATATAATAATACCAAATATTATGTACACTAGTCCCTTGCTGAGTTGTTTTAGTGTAAGATTCCCTTTACTAATTATTTACCAAACTTGCATATTAATTGGATTGGAACAGTTGATTACCAGGTGATAGAATTGCAGTGATAGTGCTATTTGGGTTGGCCAGTGCTAGAACTGCAGTTGGAAAAATTTAGGGCCACATTTTCCTACCAAGTTCAAAGGAAGGAAATGCAAAAATGCCCCAGAGGAGTTGCAGTGCACATTTAGTCCAGCTGAGGACATCAATGAGGTTAGACTATCAAATGAAAAAAAAAGTGTTATTAGTAATATATCTAATTCATTAGCTACAGCTCTATTTGCCAAGAGATCCTTGTCAACAACTATAATTCACAGCATTGGCTAGGTGCTCTTGAGGATCAAGCAGCAATCAAGTCTAATTGGATATGTATAGTTATGGCATCATGACATTTTGGACAAAATCTTATCATGAGAAAATCCAATTAATGTGCAAATTTAAGTGTTTACACAAAACCTTAACACATTGAGAACGAATGTAAATAGGAGCTATATACACATTAAAAATAATTTGACAGTTTTTAGCTGTCTTACCCTAGATGGTCTATTACAACTTACAAGAGGCAAAAAATTGAGAACGAATGTGAAAGATATTTATGGAACTTTAAGGGGTAAGTATGCAAAATCTTCGTTGCTGAATAGTTAACAAGAATGACCAAATCATCATTGACAATTTTATCTTTAAAATAAAAAAAGGACATTATTCTTGCTACTTACCAATTTCTTGAATGAAAAAGACTTGATATAGATAGAATCTGGAATTCATTATCTACTGAGGCACTGGATTTCCATTAATTTTGTTTCATTTTCAGATTAATATTCTAATTAGAGATTATGGAAGGAAATGTGGGAGCCTGGAGGCCAGTGATAGTTCTGTTTGGGTCGTCCACCGTGCAGTACAGCTTCGGCCATGGCAGCCCACTCTCGCCGGTTTTCATTTTCTTCTTTGTTTCTTTAATTTGGTTCTCTTATCTCATTTTGTTAAAAAAAATGTTCACTGTGACTTGTCAAATAGATGAAGTCTTGTTTTGTGGATGTGTGTTGTGGTTTTGAATGAAGGCTGATGTACAGGAAATGGAACTCCAGGCAGAGTCTTAAGCTTCAAGTAATAACTACTGGACAAAATTGCTATGTGATTTTCTACTAAAATCAGAATTCACCTGTACAGCCTTCTCTAGCAGAAGTTTATTTTGGTGGCAATGATTTGTGCAAACCGCATCCTACGGCCTGAGTCTGTATGTGCCTCTGTCGGAGTACAAGGACAACATGTGACAAATCGGGCTTTACATGAGAGTACTTCTCATTTGATTTTTTCTATTAATTTTCAATTGTTCATTTTCTTTTGAAGCAAATTTTGTTGCTTAGTTTTAAGAGATAGAGACGGTCGTGCTGTTTTTTAAACCTAGGTGTCTGTTACCTGTCATTGGTTGCAGTATCTTGGTTATTGTACCAGCCAGGGGCTAGTAGCGGTATTAGTTGGAAACTTAAAATACAACCACGCTGGTTATTATTTCAATCATGGTTTGTGGTTCGCAGAATTTTATGTTAAATATTGATTCAATAGTTGAGTTAGTAGAAGTAGATACCATAATTAGCATGTTCTATAATTAGCGTAGAGTCTATCGTTAAGTCATGTAATAGCATTTTTTCTGCATAATGCACAGCAGGGGCAGTGTCGGAAAAGTAGATGTTATATCTAGATTAAACTGTATTTTTGGAAAGTAGTGGGTGGTTATTGTTTGGTAGTACTTTAAGTAGGTATGAACTTCTGTAATTTTGTTGTATGAGAAAATACAATTGAGCACTTTGAAAAATCAGTTTTCTGTTTACCAGTATTTTCTGTCAACAGTTTCTCTATACCAGTTCGTACCAGAAAAGGATGCAGCATACAGCCAAGTTTCCAACATTTTAGCCCGAACTGAGACTGGACCATATTTCCAAAATTAGGAATTGCGTATAGTAAAATTAGAATATATTCCAGCTTAATTGCACATGGAAACAGTATTTTTCTGATACAGAACAAACAGCATTTTTCCTTTTACCTGAATTTGCATGCCTTATGTGGATTGTACTAATACTGCTGTTCCTTCACATGCAGGGTTTATCTGAGATGACACGTGTAGTTCTCCTAATTAGCTGCCCTCCAGTCAGTGAGAAAATGCTTGTTGAATCAGCAAGGTGATTTATCAAGCTAACTTATTATGCATCACCCTTTCAGTTTATTTCTTATATCACCACATATGTGCAAAGTTATTTATTTGAATTTTATCCCCCTGAATTAGGACATATGAAATGTGCATTGAACTGTGCCGCACAGACACAAGCTTCAAAGTTGCCAACTTGTTTAGAGCAATACAAAAGCGTTGAGACTGGGATGATACATGCTTTATGTAAGCTGATCACATACATTTTGAATAAAAATATTAAACAGGTTGGCTTGTTTGCATGTCAATAATTTTTAAAAATTAATTGATGCAGAAATGGATTACACTTGTCAGATAGTGGCGGCAGAGATATTGAAGGTGATAAGTCAACCTTCTCTGCATTTGGGTGAAAAAATGTCATATATCCTATCCGACCTTTCACGCAATAGTCGATATCGTTAGTTGTCTACTTCCTTCAACAACCCCCCACCCCAACAAAAAAAAAATTTAGAAATATATCGAATACTTCGTCTGGAAGGAGATTTGGAAAAAAAAATTATTTTAAAATTCTAGGAAGTTTCCTACTCTTTTATGTTTTCTACAAAAATTATCGTTTGGTATTACAGGAATAAGATACATTTACGAAAAGACCCTTCTATTATGGGTATATTAATTGCATCAGGTCCCATCATCTTTTCCTTCCTGAGCAAAATACAATCTTGTGTTAGAACAATTAATCTAAAAATGTACTGCAATTGTTCCAACCAAACCGGGGTAAAAAAATTGTAGGGTTAAAATCCCAACAAGCACACTGGTAGACAACTAACAATAAAGTCATCAATCTAATGGAAAAATTTCCAAAATCTAAGCAGTAACACTTATTGCTTCATTGTAACCCTTATTGAATGTGATGGAATTGAGGGGGAGATAGGAACATAACGTGTGAATTGATGAGAGAGACAGGGAAGGACTCGGGATATCTAATTCTCTCATTAAAATTTAATATATTCAGTACTAAACATAACACAAAGTGATTATATTTTATTTTTTCGTAATACTCTTATTTCACCGAATAGTTCAAAATGGTTCAGATTTGGTTTTGAATGGGTGCTTCTCAAGATCAGTTTGAAAACTGGCACTCATATGATGATGAGGTTCAATATACATTGCAATTTAATTAATACTATTGAGCAACAAGCTTTTTTAATAATGTTTAGTGCAGTATGCTAGACTGTTTGGAAGTTGAGGAATAATATCTGTTTCAATGGATCTCCTATCCCTTCTATCAGAAACACAATTTTCACCATTAATTCATGGTTGGATCTTTGGACAGGAAATATGAAAAAGGAGGTGACAAAGCAGCTGCAAAGTCATCAAAACTTAAAAAGTGGAGACCTGGAGATATGGTTATGATTCCATTCGCCCACTTAATGCACTGACCTTGGATGAGAGGCAAGATTGACTGGTACAGATGGTACCAATGGAGGGGATGACAGTAACATGAGATAGTCTCTTTAGTAACTATGTGTTCTGTGATAAGAACTGATTTCTATGTTTTATTTAACTGCATTGTTGAGCAGATGTTTGGATTTTGGTTTCTTTTTAAAATCTTTGAGGTGTAATAAAATGCTATGTGAGATGATAGACTAAAATATGGTACATGTGTATCAGTAGGCAGTTTTCTTTTTTGGGTTTGGGTTAAGGTTTTTAGTTTGAGATCCCTCACCAATGATGCAAAACAGTATGTACTGAAACCCTTCTACTTCCCGCTAATGGATCAGTTAGTAGAGTTCAGTAGCTAATTTATGAAGAAGGGAGTGTGTGTGACTGAGGCAATTGAGGGATCCCCATGGGTTTTTCTAGGTTCAGGGCTTAATTTCGATTTTTTCAGTAGTTCCTCACCATGTACTGGTTACTGGTAATTAATACAACGGGCTGGATAGCAGCCTTTGTTTTCAAAAAAATAATAATAGCAACTTTCTTTCGTATTTTGGTTTTTGTAAAACAAACTATAATCTTATGCTAGCTGGTTTTGTACTTGATGTGTTAAGTTAATTAATCACTATACTTTAGTTTGGATGGGTTATGGATCTAATGTCATGTACAATTATTTATGCTCCCTATATGTGGATCGCTTAGGAGTAGACCCCAATTCGCATCCTTCATTTGTGAAGCCGTTCTCAGATTCCTTATTTCAATTTCTGTTTTTTTCAATTGAAATTAATTAAAAAAAATGCTGGATTAAGCAATGCAGAGCGATTACTTAGTTGCTTCCTCATACCTCTCTTTCAGGAATTTTCAAAAATAATCTTAACTTCGTATTGGATAAATTGAAAACATGACCTTGCATCAAATTGTGTTTGGCCGACAAAATTACAGTGGAAATGAGGGATACAAAATGGGAATGATTTAACTTTGCATGATTTTAGTCAATGGAATTGATTTTTCTCCCAATTTGAGGGTAACAGGTGGAAAGAAATTTTATTATAAATATTTTCAGAGAAAATAACACCAATATCCAACTATATATCTTACCTAAATAATTATATTCAACTTTATTTGTTACAGACCTACAACAATCACCAAATAATTTATTGACTAGGTTAGTTTTTTTTATATGTTTTTCGTTTATTTATATACAAATCAAGTGATGAAAAATTATGCCGTAAAACTTTTATAGTAAAGAATTTTTGGGGCCTGTACATTCTTTCGGCTTCTAGATCTTGAACTTAAAAAAAATACATTTTTTTTTGTCTTCGCATATGAATAAACAATAAAATCAGTTGTGCAACTTCTCCATACAATTTTACCCGAAATTTTTATTTATAACATAGTTAAAAAAAATAAACCAAATAACCATCGTTACTGCGAATTTCGATTTTCACCACGGCCGCACCGGCATTCTGCGGACCCATTTCAGCGGGGCCACAGAATGCCAGTGCGGACCCTTAAATGGGTCCGCAAAATGGTTCTGCGGGCCCATTTTTTTTTGTGTTTTATCGAGGTAGCTTGTGGTGTTTTATCGAGTCAACATAAACCAAATAACCGTTCTGGTGTTGACTCATTGAAAAGGGTCCACATAAATGATCAGAGTCAAAATAATGATGATTTACGTAGGATTTTGGCTTAGGTTTTACATATTTTCTCACACTTATGTTTAATTAATTAGAGAAAAAGGCTACTGTCACCCTTCTTTATGTTTTATTGCAGAAAACAGGTTTTGAGACTATTTTACACCAAATGGAGCTAGAATCGGGTCAATCGGATCAGCGACGCTCATCGAATAAGTCTCTGTTACGGCTAGTATTACCTAATACGGACCAGGCCTAGCACAGACCAGGAGATAGCGCTGGAAGCATTAAACCCTAACCGACAAGGTCCTAATACGGACCGTATCACCTGATACGGTCCGTATCCGAAGGCGACCCTTGGGGAATAACTGCCGACAGCTGTTTCCAGATCAGTTTCTTAGCCCCTACTCAACCTCCAGACGTCCCTCCACTCCTATATAAGGCCCCTGGGCAGAAGGAATAGTCATCTTTGTAATTAGGGTTAGATTTGATTAAAGTGAGAAGAGAGGAGTGCTTGTAACAATGCCGTTCCGCGGCTAAGTTCATTTTCTTAGGGCTAGGCAGTAAACCTTGTTACTCTTGATGTTTTGATATATATATTTCTGTTGATTATGATTTCTTGTTGTTGAAACAAAATACTTTTGTGATTTACTATCTCTTCATCTAATTTCAATGATCTAGTTTGAGTCCGTTAGGGTAGTGACAGTACTTTAATGGTAAGAGAAACTATTTGTATGAATTAGCCTCGTTGAGATCTATTAGGTTTATGTGAAGAAAATCTTAGCGGGGAAACCATAAACCAGACCAACAAAACGCGTACCAAATTCCATCACTTGCGTAAGGAAAATCGCAGTGATCTGTGTAGTAATTTGGGGTTTTGAGAGATCAGACATTTGCGTAAGGAAAATCGCAGTGTCCTATGTAGAATCTCGATGAAAGATCTGTCATTCTTGCGTAACATAAATCGCAGTGACCTATGTGGTTATCTTTCATAAAACAACAACAGGAAATCAGACGCAACAGGAATATATTGTCAAGGCGGATTGAGTGGCAATGGTGTGCCGAAACCCTAGGAATTCTCATCTCTATCTTTATTTTAATTACTTTTAATTGCTTCCTAATTTACATTGATCACAACAACATCTCTCAATTTTCAGATTTCGTCTAGCTTTTGAAAGATTGTGATTCGATCGCTCAAAGCATTGAACCAATATTCCCTGTGGATCGACCTCGAATATACTACTCGATAGGATTGTGCGCTTGCAGTCCGAACCGATAGCATTTCCGAGTTTATAAATATTAAAAGAAACATTGCTCTCTTTTGAGTGATCAATAAACCAAATAACCATTCTGGTGTTTTATCGAGTCAACATTTATGAGATATCTCAAAGTTTGAAAAAAAAAAATAGGTCCGCAGAATGCCGCTGCGGCCGTGGTGAAAATCGAAATTCTGAGAAACGATGGTTATTTGGTTTTTTTTTTTAACTATGTTATAAATAAAAATTTCGGCAATTCTTACATAACTCATCTCTTTAGATAATTTTCGTCATCGCACGGTTCAGATTTTTCTTGGATATCACTAAAATTCTGCGGTGTTGTGCGTTTCGTAAAGAAGATTAAGATACGGAGAAAATACAGAGAGATGTACTTGAATTGAATTTTGTATTAATCGGAAACAAAACTGCAACTTGCGATGCCATTTTTGTAAAAAAAAAAAAACCCACAAATTATAGAGAATTCGAAAAATATCAGGGCCTCAACGTCAATCTGAGGCCATTTTTTTAGGTTTTGAGGCCCCAAAAACTCAAAAAATGCACTGTAATATACTGATATTTAGGTTTTGAGGGGCCGCAACGTCAAATTGCGGCCCCCCAATAATGAGGCTGTAGATTGACGTTGAGGCCCTGGTATATTTTGAATTCTCCAATTTCAATAGTGTTTTGATTTTTTTTTTCTTTGAAATGGTATTAATAAAAATTTTGGCGATGCCCGATTTTGTTATAACTATCCATGATCTGTTGCCAGGGCCGCATGCAAGATGAAAGGTTTTTATTTGAGTAGAGCAATAAATTATTGAATTGGATTTAAATAGTTAACTGGATTTAAATTCATTAAAGAATCAAATATTAGATAAAACATGATAAAAAAATAACAAAATAATATTATTTTATATAATAAAAAACAAAAAATAGTATCCTTTTATATATTAAAAAACAAAAAATAACAAGACTAGATACTAAAGAATTAATCTTTGGTCTAGTGGCAAAGGTACATAGTCTCTATGTGGAAAGTCATGGGTTCGAAACTCAGATAGAAGAAATCATTTGTTGTAATAACAAGAGTATTAAATAGTTGGGTAGCTTGACCTCCAACTTTACTAAAAAAAAAAAAAAGACTAGATACTAGAGAGTTAAGTCGATAAAGCGAGCTCTTCTCCACACCATATTAAACAAAATAGTTTTGATAGTTTGGAATCTTTGCATAATTTTTTCATTGTTCACACCATTAAACAAATCTCTCTCAATAAAGTAACCGACAAATCATCCATTGATCTCCATCTCAATCTAAAGTTCTAAACCCTAATTTGTAATTTCATAAGACCAGAAAATCAAAAAAGTTAGGATTTTAACTTATAAGCGGTCAGTAGACTGGAGGAGACGAGGAGGCAGGCAACTGCAGTGGTCAGCGGCGGAGGAGCGGAGAGCCTCTCTGCATCGCAGTTTTTCTTTAAACAAAGCAGAGTCACCTCTCTTTGTCACTGTGTTATGTTTCACCGAGGAGCGATAGATCACTAATTCGGCCTATGTTTCTAATTGATTTTATTTTTCTTTTCTTATTTGCTTTCTGTTTTTTGAGCTACAATTTTGGATTGCACACATAAGTCACTTTGAATGTCCATTAGCGCACAAATCTCTCTCTAAATTTCGAGTTGTCGCTAATGACTTTCGGCTGTGCACAAAAAAAAAAATTGCAAATTGTACATTGTGTAGACTGTTGCAAAATTATGGGTTCAAAGTAGAGCATTTATTTTTGAGTGAGTCTATGGTAACATGGATTAGTCTGTACCACAGTCATATTTTCATTTTGAAAATTCTAGTGGTCGATCCAAACCGTTCAACGTGATCCCCACATGAATATGTACTTGCAGACTAAATTTTATATGTTTTCGATTTTTTTTAGTATATTTTAAGATAGGTAGAAAATCACTTGATCTGAAAATTCAGGACCATTCAAAAACAGTGATTTTCTACCTATTTAAAAAATAGTAAAAAAATTCTAAAATATAGAAAATTTAGCCCACAAGTATATTCTCATATGAAAATCATGTTGAATGGTTCGGATCAACTGTTATAATTTTGAAAACGAAAATATTAATCCGTAGTACGAACCAATCAGTGCTATGCATAGTACCATAGACTCGCTCTTTATTTTTTTAGAGTGAATTCGTTGCAGATCGCATCCAACAACCTTGAGCCACAGGTAATATAGAACAGGAAATAGCAATCACATATCAGTGCAACTGTACATTTCAAACGAAACAAAAAAATACAACAAATTTTTTTTTATATATAAAATGCAGCAAATACAAAAATCACGTATTACATATAATATTCAAACTCTTCTGAAATTCGTGATGGTATATTTATGCATGTTTTGTAATGAAGTATATATCAATTTTTTTTTTTAAATTTGACCTTTTTTAGTACATTATTTATTTTCTTTTTGTTTAAATTATGTAATTGTGTTTTAAGATTGTAAAGAGTATAATAGTCAAATATACTAAAAAAATTTAATTAACCTTTTATAATTTTATTTAACTAAATAATAAATAAAACGAAAAAAATTATTTTTCCTCATTAATAGTTCAATTAAAAAGAAAATTAATATGTAATTTCTTTTTATTTCATTTTATGTCCATTCCGTAAATGTATGGAATAATGAAAAAAGACAAAAGCAAAAAACTTATATTCTATACAATTTTAATCATATTAGACAAGTTTAGAACAGTAAAATTAAACCAATTTCAACATGTAAAAAAACCACTCTTCCTCAATTCCATCCTAACTATTAAATAGTAAATAAAGAAGAACCAAAATGCAAATAAATTTTACTGCATATTTGCAATTTCATTTTTTTCACTTTTTCTCCGTTCTATTCAATTCCACGTGGTTCCATCACAATTCCATTAAACAAGCGAAACTCCGCTCGAATTCACATCACCTCAGGTTACCTGACTCAGCAAAATTATGATCGGACAGTTCTTTTAATATGGCACGAATTTTAAAACAGGTCACCTACAGTCTCCATAAGTACCGGATTGAGTTTGGTCCAAATAGAATTAATATGGGCCGTCCGTTTCAATTTGCTTGAGTCAGGTACCTGGGAGGATACGGATCCCCTCCGCTCTCTATTCTTTGTCAGGTGTGAGTCGGCTCTCCTGCCAAGCGCTCTGCTCAGCCGCGCTCCCTCCTCTCCGTCCTCTCCGTCGACGCCCTTGGCCGGAGGATCGTACCGCTCTCTCTCCGTCAGTCTGTCTCTCAACCCAAGCACAAGCTCTGCAACCGTAAAGCATATCAAATTTGCAAGGTACCAAAATAACGATTTTAATTCGTGTATATTATTCGCCCAATACTGTCGGTCCTTTATCAAACAATTGAGATTGACGTTCTTTGCAATTTATAAATGTAAGTACCATTTGGAGTCTGACCAATGGATCGACCATATGAGTGATAACTGGTAAATATTGATTTTTATTTTGCAAATATTGTTTTTTTTTTGCAACATTGTTAATCTGTGATGTAGTTGTGTACCAATTGGACCAATAGTATGGTATAATTAACAACTATTTTGTATTAGCTATTAATGTTAAAAGTTTATTGTAATATTTGGAGTATTGAGGAAAAGTTGAGTTAAATAGGTTCCATTGTTTCAATTGAAGGTTTCCAGTAGATTTTGAGTGCAAACGTGATATAAAATTGTTTGAAAGGCTTGGAAACAGTATGGTATGGGCTCATTTCTTACCATTGGTACCAATTGGTATCAGTGTTTTCTTGAGCTTAAATACAAAAAAATGAGGAAAATTGTGGATCTTTGAGAAACTCTCAGATATTGGATATTTGTGAATTTTGAAAGATTAAGAATCTTAGCAAGAGAACTGTTATCACTTTGAGAAAAGTTACAGAAGTTGGATATTTATTGAAAATTAGGGAAAAGTGAGAACTCGTAAAGAAAAAATTAGGCCAAATTATGTGCATCATTTTGTTTATCAAGCGAAGTAATGTGCGACTATTTATGACATCATTGTTTAGGTGAAGAAATGCTGCACATTATTAGGCCTGGTACATATAGCCCAGTCGGACTATTGTTAATTCTTTGTACTTCCTAACTTAGTCCATATCCTCTCAAGTAACAGAATATTTCTTTTTAGATCCGGACCGTCCAATTCAAATCCGGACCAATTCGGTCCGCAATTGAATGCCCGGTCCTCAGTGTTGTTAAATGCGGACGCATGGACCGCATATGCGTATGCAGTCGGAAACTGCATGAAAATCTTCATGCGGTCCCATATATGCGATTTTGCATGTACAACCACATATGCAGTCCATACTGACCGTATACAGACTGCATTATACCATGCAGTCCATACAAATGTTTATTTTAATTAATTAAAAAAATTCCAAGTGTTGATCAAACATTTATTAATGAAAAAATGATCGGATATGCAGTAAAACCCGGACCCAGTTCTTTATATTCATCCGGACACAAATCCAGTAAAATGAAGCTTCTCATAGTCCATGCAGCTTCTTTTATAGGTTATCAAAAAGTTTTTTCTTTTGTTTTTAAGAGTTGGAACTAAAGAAGTGTTATTATACTGGTTACTCCAGACAAATGCTCTGGGTGAAATTCATGTGAATTTAGTTTTACATTATTTTATTACTAATTTGGGCCAAAGGATTTGAACAGCTGAATTTATGGTCCATTATTGGCTATTGGCTATGTATGTTTAAGTGAAGTTTCTCATATACTACATATACATGTAGTATAAAATACACACATATGAATATATATCTGAATTCTCATTTAAAATCCACATATATAAGTTCGCATGAAAATCCGCATATGTGGTATGCAGTGACCTTCCGCATGCATGAACAAACCGCATTTAACAACATTGCCAGTCCCCTTTAATAATCGTGCAGACTCTGATTGGACGGTCTGGATCTAAACATAAATCTTTTACTACCTCTGGCCAGGGGCGGAACCAGGATTCGAGTATAGGAGGAGCTATATAAGAATTCACATCCTCTAAGATATCTCAAACTTTGAGTGTTTTTTTCAGAATATCTTAACCGTTCAAATACGTTCTGCACGAATCTCAAAACACAAGTAATACTGCCCCCTGCGCTATCCCCGAAAGGCACCGTACACATCTGTCACGCAAAAGTTGAGATATCTCAGAGGATTAGCTATCATTAATTTTTGACCAATTTTTTTTTTAGAGGAGCGACCTTTCCAATTTGGAAAAGATTCTTTACTTCTTTTCCACTGCGCACACTCGGCCCTTACTCAAATAGAAATGAAGTCAGACAGCTGGTCTGTGATTTTGGTTTTTACAATTTACGTTAAAACCCTTTAACTTTGTTATATTATTATAGGGGGGCTTATAAAAAAAATAAATTAGTAAGATTTTTAAATACTTAGTAATAAAATTTTAAAAACTTTGGGTGGCTTAGCACCCCCCAGCCAGTACTATGATCCGCCCCTGCCTCTGGCTCTCCTTCGTCTCTGGAGTCGCCTCTCCTGTCAAGCGCTCCGTCCTCTTCTTTGACGCTTGTGACTACGGTTTCTATATATCAAATCGGCTAATATGGAAGACTCACTTTGCTTGATCCCTGTTATGTTATTTGGGATTTGCTTTTGAACTATTTTGCAATGTGTGGATCTTATGTTTTGCTATTTCGTAGACTATTAACGGACGTTTATTAGTTGTTTTGATGACTTTAGTTAGTTTCTGTTGGAGAACGTTTCATTTAAAAACCAGGCAACATACATGGGCCTGGCTTAGGGACTTGTAAGTTAAAAAGTTTTGAAACGGCCCATGCCTTTTAAAAAAAAAAAAAAAATGAAGGCTTTGTAGTGGGTATGAGATATTTCCTTCTCACCTCTCGATATCTAACCAAGAAGTTTTGAAGATCGTCGTCTAGAATTATATACCTGAATTTTTCTTTTAAAAATATTTGGTTCAAATGATTCTGTTCTCATTGTTAGAGAAAGTACACAATCGATTATTTACTTACTGGTAATACAGTGAAGTAAAAATGTTCTTATATAGCCTGAACAATATGTTAAACACTCCACTTAATATAATTATTATTTGTGACTTTTAAATTTAATGTTGAACCTAAAATTATATTAAATATGAATATATTCATTTCAAACATGATAAATTTATAAAAAAAAAATTAGTAAAAAATTGTAAAAAATAGTAAATTTTTGTATTCTACAATATTTGTATATGTAGATCTTATTGAGTACTTTGGACCGTTCGAACATAATAAAAAGAAATAAAATTTAACTTGTTAATGTGTTAGCTGATATGTAAACGTTAGTACATTAGCATAACTCTTGAATGAGTAATTTAGAATAAAATAACATTATAAATTAAACTCTTTTGATCTTGTATCAAGGTTGTACATGATAAATTAAAAAGTGCTTCTACCAGCCGACATTTTTATTAATATCCAAAGTTAATTAGAAATTAAAATTTATGTCCAGAATTCCCGATTGGCCAAAAATGCCCAAACCGGCCATAAAATGGCCGGTTTCCTTTTTTTTTTTTTTTTAGAGACACTATGAAGAGTAAAATAATGAAATCTAACACTGAAAATTTGTTTTGTTTAAATTATTTGTTAGATTACTTCTTTTGACTTATAATTAGCATATTTATTCTAAAATACACTAGATTACTTGAAATTATGTTGAATTGCACTATATTACAATAAATTATGTTGAATTACACTAAATTACGTTAAATTACGCTAAATTACAATAACTTCGCTAATTATGCTGAAATACAGTAAATTACGCTAAACTACGCAAAATTACGCTAAAGTAGACCGATTTTGTGTCATTTTTCATGAATCAAAAGAAATAGTAAAAAAATTCGAAAAATAATAAAAATTGGTATTCCACAAGTTCATTATGTAACTAATTTACTGAGCTACTTAGATTGAATAATAGAAATAAAAATTTTA
The DNA here is from genome assembly GCA_025461045.1 of Carex parvula. NCBI lineage: Eukaryota > Viridiplantae > Streptophyta > Magnoliopsida > Poales > Cyperaceae > Carex > Carex parvula. The sequence goes on along the minus strand of JAJGRW010000617.1, from coordinate 72,528 downwards.
ATCGGAAACTTCAACTCAAGTTTTGAGGCTCTTCCGGACGCATGCGTCTTTTCGCAAGCTTTCCGAAAAGTTATCATTTGCTGAAATCAGACACTCGAGCGCCGTTTTATGGCCGTTTGAAGTTTCGTCTTCGTTTTTCGCCTTTCCAGTGAAGATATCGTCCCTATTCATATGTAATTTAGCGTAATTTACCGTATTTTAGCGAAATGTAATGTAATTTAGTGTAATTTAACTTAATATAGTGTAATTCAATAAAATTTCAACTAATTTATCGTATTTTAGTATAAATATGCTAAATATATTTCAAAAGAAGTAATCTAACAAATAATTAAAAAAAAAAAAAAAAGAGGGAACCGGTCATAAAATGGCTAGTTTTCGGAAAAGAAAACCGGCCATTTATGACCGGTTTGAGCATTTTGGCGAAAGTCGAAAATTCTGAGCATAAATATTAATTTCTAATTAACTTTAGATATTAATAAAAATGTCGGTTCTACCAGCCCCAAGACAAAAGTCGCTCACGTTTCCCAAAAAAAAAAATGTTTTTTGGAAAATCCAATACAGCAATTACTAACAGTGTGGCGAGTCATTGACCCTTCCACTTTGCCTTTACCAAAATACCAAGTACTTGTATAGTTGTATTCATATCCTGCAGGGATATCACTACGGATTGTAACTCGGTGAATGCAACATAGTATCTGTCCATCTACAATAATGCTGTGGTCCTGTGAACTGAGAGTTTCAAGTCAAGCTCTAGTGCGCTCTGTTCACCTCTCTCTCTCTTTCCCCAGCAAAATTTATTTCGTTTCCAACTACCTTCGATCTATCTACCAATCTCTGTTTCCGACTCTCTCTCTCTGATCTCTTGCCGTAGGGTACACGTTTGCGTTTTCCAAATTAATCTCTATTTCTCATCTCAGCCCTCTCTCTCGATCTCTTGTCATCTGATGCACGGTATCTGTTTTCATAATCTCTAACTCTTGATCTCTTGTTATCTTCGATTCTGGCCTATTCATTCACTTTATTTTATTATTGAAAGAAGCTGCCTTTTGCTATCTTCATTTCTAAATCCAACAATTTGGTACGTGTTTACAGCCAAAAAAAAAAAAAAAACAAACAAAATTGCTAGTTGTTCCCAAGAAACACAAAACACACACAAAAAAAAAATACCCAGGAGAAGAAGGAACTTCGAGATGGCTCTTTCAACCATTGCAAGCCTAGCGGGTTCCGCTGTTTCGAACCTTGTCAGCACTGTGGGGTCCTCTGTTGTTGACAACCTTGTCAGCACGGGTTATACGTACTTGCATGGCCATATGCTCGCAGATGATAGCAAAGCCGAGCTCAAGAAGCTACAGACAGCTCTTCCCAAGATCACAGCTGTCATGGCCATTGCTGAAGCACTCAAGATGAAGTACCCAAGTGCCGGTTCATGGGTTGACGAATTTAGGCAGGCTGTTGAAGCATCCGAAGACGTGCTTGATGAGTTGGAGTACAAAAAGCTGGAGGATATGGTGAAAAACCGAGATGAGGCGGAAGACTCCGCTTCTAGCTCAAAGAAGAGAAAACTGTGTACTACCAATGATTCTTTGCAGAGGTTGAAGGAGGCTATAACAATGTTAAATCGGGCTACTGACGGTGTGGAAGATCTCCACCAACTTGCCAATTTTAATAGTCTTTCGGAATCAGGGCAAGAAGTCGGTAAAGTTTTGAGGGGGCAATCTACTTCCTTTTTAGCCGAAAATGAGGTGTTTGGCCGGGAAGTTGAGAAGAACGAGATAATTGATTGGCTGAAGCGACCAACTAATGCTCACCTCTCTTCTTTTAGTATTGTCGGGGTGGGTGGACAAGGGAAGACCACCCTTGCGCAATTTGCATATCAAGAGATGTTGAAGGAAAAACAATTTGACAAAGCAATTTGGGTTTGTGTTTCAACCAACTTCAGTGTTGAAGATGTAACGAGAAAAATGCTTAGCGAAACTAATTGTGGTAAACCATTAAATGCGCTTCAAGAGAGCTTGAAGGATATGGTACTTTCAAAGAAAGTCCTTCTCGTTCTAGATGATGTATGGGACGATAAGAGGAGGATCGATTGGGAGCAACTGATTGCCCCTTTGAAGTTTGTACAACAAGGGAGTAAAATCATATTAACAACTAGAATGAAATCTGTGGCAGAATTGCTTGCTAGTGTGATAAATACGGAGCATAAATCTCTAGCATTAGAAGGCTTAGGAGAGCAAGAGTTGCGATTGCTCTTCTATGGCTATGCATTTCGTGGTTTTAACCCTGACAATCATGGAAATTTACAAAGAGTTGCAGATCAAATACTAAAATTGCTCCGAAGTAGTCCATTAGCAGCAAAAGTTATTGGAAGCTTACTGAATTCCCGTATGGACCACCAGTATTGGAGAAAAATTTTGAATCACGGGTCTCTTTTTAACTTAGAGCAAGCAGAGGATGTGATGGATGTTTTGAAGTTGAGTTACTACCATTTACCAGCAGATTTGCAGGTATGCTTTAGGTTTTGTAGCATATTTCCTCAAGATCATCAGTTTAATAAAGATGATTTGATCAAAATGTGGATCGCCTCTGGATTTATCCGGCAACAATCAAGCCAAGGAAAAAACCCAGAAGATATTGGAGAAGATTACTTCAATCTCCTTTTGAGGAAATCATTCTTTGAATATACTAGATCAGGTGAAGGTGAAAGGTATGTTATGCATGATTTGATGCATGACTTGGCCCGTAATGTTTCCACTGGGGAATGTTGTAGAATAGAGCCTAATGATAAATCTATTACCATACACAGCACTGTACGACATGTGTCTGTACATGGAAGTGAAATTGACAGGGTCTCTAATCTTGGGAATTTACGTAGCTTGGTTATTATTACTGAAAAGGAGTCGGTTTTTGTTTTACCGAGTAATTTAATCAAAAAACCTTTACGTTTATTGAAAATAAATGGATATGCTAGCTTTGAATTGTCCGAAGAGATGAGTTGTTTAGTACACCTTCGCTACCTATCCATTGACACTGAATCCGTTAATTACTCATTCCTCGCTTCAGTTTACAAACTTTATCATTTGCAAGTACTAGAGTTTCCAACAAGTTGTGATAATTCATCCTATTCGGGAATTGAAACAACTGGAATGACCAATCTACTTATGTTGCGTTACCTAAGGCTTCCCAAGGAGATAATGCAAACTATTCATGGAGTCCACAAGCTGACGTCTCTACGGGAGTTAACCTTTTTTGTTGGACAAGAGAGTGGTCAACATATAAATGAATTGGAAAAACTAAACAGTATTCAACACCTTTCCATTGAGAACATTGATAATATAGAGGATCCCAATGAAGCTAAGAGTGCCAACCTATTAGAGAAGACTAATCTCATATCGCTCTCCCTGAAATGGACCTCAGAGAGCAATTTTGATAAACCCCAGCAAATTATTAATTACCTCCAACCCCATCCGAATCTCATGAAATTGACAGTTGAGAATTACAAAGGCCAAAGATCTCCTAGCTGGATGAAGGATTCGCCTCCTTTAAACTTGTCATCTCTAAAATTTTCTAATTGTCCTGTTTGGAAAAACCAATTGTTTTCATGGCAAATGCCATATCTGGAAAGTATTGATATATGTAATTGTCTAAGCTTGGACAAGTTACCTAATATACCCCTTTCTCTAAGAAAATTTAGAATTCATAATGTAAGTCTGACTGCTCTTCCGGATTTTCACCAAACTTCTGGTAATAACACTCCTCAACCACTATCTCTGAAATCATCACTAAGAAAAGTGGTGATAGAAAGCTGCCCCAACCTAATGTCCTTGAATGGATTTTTGCAGCAAAACAGCCTAGATTTGCAATCTATTGTGACATTAACCATCAGCGGCTGTGAGAAACTGGTATTGGTACCGGAAGATACATTTGGGAAATTATTGTCATTAAGACACCTGGACATAAATGATTGCCAAAATCTAACCGAATGTCCCAGTCTACCACTTTCTCTGAATTCTTTTTTGATAAAGAATGTTGGAGTTAGTGCTCTTCCAGGATATTACCAAAGTTCTGCCTCAAGGGGCGGGCCATCAACATCATCATCACTAAGAAATGTGGAAATAAGAAACTGCCCAAAATTAACAGCATTGAATGGTTTTCTGCAGCCAGACAACATAAACTTTCAGTCATTTCGGTATATATATATCAAGGATTGCATGAATCTTGTAGATATTCCAATAGATGCTTTTGGGAAATTTTTGTCGCTAATGTCCTTATCTATTCTCGAATGCCCAATGCTAAAGGCAGTTGATAACCAGAGCAACCTCCTGCCCCCGTCACTCACAAATCTTTTCATAAGAAACTGCGGTGAACTTGATGTGCCACTGCTGGAGTCAGCATCACGTCTCACTACTCTTACTGATCTTTTGCTTTATAACTGTGCAAACATTTCTCGTATTCCCTCCTCAGAAAATGCTTTTGGATCACTTAGTTGTTGGTATATCAGTGGATGTGACAAGCTCGTCGAACATTCATCTAGGGAACAAGCACTTGGTGTTAACCAAGGAAGCAACTTGGCGTCATTAAAGCTCTCTGATCTTGCAATCGATCACCTCTCTCTCCTTTTTATTGAACCACTGAGAAGCCTCAAATTTGTAAGGGAACTGACAGTCGGTGATTGTTTAAGTGTAGAGGAATTGCCGGAGCAATGGCTGCAGCAAAACAACAGTACCCTCAAGAAGTTGATCATCTGGTCTGCAGACTCTCTGAAGTCATTGCCTGCAACAATGGCGAGGCTCACTGTGCTTGAAGAGCTAGAAATCTTCCAAGCTGACTCACTGGAGCATCTCCCAGAGTTACCTGCTTCATTAAGGTCGTTGACTATACGACTAAGTAGATCTCTGAAGTCATTGCCTGCTACACTGGCGGGGCTCACTATGCTTGAAAAGCTACATATTGATCATGCTGATGGGCTGAAGGATCTCCCGGAGTTACCTGCTTCTCTAAGGGATCTCTGTATTGAGGATGCAAGCTCTTTCAAGTCATTGGCTGCTAGTACACTGACGAGGCTCACTGCTCTTGAAAGGCTAAAAATCAGAAAAGCTAATCTGGAAAAGCTTCCGGAGTTACCTGCTTCTCTAAGGGAGTTGATTATCCACGATGCAAGCTCTCTGAAGTCATTACCTGCTACAATGGCGAGGCTAACTGCCCTTAGGAAGCTAGAAATCCGAAAAGCTGATTTGCTGGAGGAACTTCCGAAGTTACCTGCTTCTCTAAAAATGAAGAAAATTGAAGGCCGTGGTGGTCGTTGGCTGTGAAAGAAATCAGATATGTGCAGTAGGATAGTGGTTCATTATTTCACAAGGTACATTCTTTTCAATTTCTTAAAAATTAAAATTAATAAAAGGCTCTTGCAATAAATTGGAATCTGTTATTCATCAGATAATAATATTGTCACTTCCATCTCTTGTCTTCTCAAACTTCAACTAATATACGTAGGTTTTTTTTTTCCTTTTGATTTTTGCCTACAGAAAGAATGCAGAGTAAAAGAGGATTATATGCCATATATGCACTTCAAACAAGTGGCCTTCCATGCAGGTATACTGTATACACCCCTCCTTATTTACAAGCTATCTGTTCAACTTTACTTCTTTTATTTTTAATTTGAGATGCTAACATATTTTATCAAAAATTTTAACTCCGCCTATGTTTGAATGATATAACTGGTCCCAAGCCCGGATAAAAGAAGAGGGTCAACAAAAAAAATTTAGAGGTGCTGATTAGATGAATAGCAATTCAAATTAAAAAAAAAAAAACACCAAAAATGTTTCCAAAAAAAGAACTGAATAGTTAAACAACATAACAGAAAACTTCAACAAAGGACGTGCTGATTAGATGAATAACAAGTGTTTCTATATAAAAAGCAAATTGAAAGCTATGGTTTCAAAGGACGTGCACAAAATTCGCAAAGCATCCAAACTGCATTTCTAACAATAAGTTCCACTCTATCAGGGACTAGTTTTCCTAAATTCCATGTTAAAGTGTCTGATGTTGTTAGCCAAAGTTATTTATAGCAGTTCTTTCTGTTTGCTATTTTTTTATCCTTTTCATTTTCTTTAAGTGGTGCAGGTGGGCAGTACCTGCTTTGCTTTTAATTAGTACCACTAATTTATCTTTCACCTTTGGTACCAGTTGAGGCAGCTTTTTTGGGTTCTCTGGGTGATCTGTTGTCTTTACTTGGATAAGAAAATATGTTGTCCCAGTTTAGTCCGGAACTAACTGCATCTGTAACCATACTGGCACATACGTAGCAAAAAAATTTAATGAGAGGGGGCTAGATGTCAATTCCCTCACCAGATAATTTTTTCACTGAAAATGGGGACTATACTAAACTGCAATTTCAGATGTGTTTAGCAGATAATTATGGATGCAGGCATATAGATCGACATAGTATTTGTTACTTGGTTGCACCAATTTCTTAACAAGCATGCCAGTGAAAAGCTTGTTGTTAACTTGTTTAATTTATTAGAAAATTTATCACTTAGTCTTCGATACACTAGTTGAGATTTTTACCTCTCTTATTAAATGAATATAATAATACCAAATATTATGTACACTAGTCCCTTGCTGAGTTGTTTGTGTAAGATTCCCTTTACTAATTATTTACCAAACTTGCATATTAATTGGAACAGTTGATTACCAGGTGATAGAATTGCAGTTGGAAAAATTTAGGGCTACATTTTCCTACCAAGTTCAAAGGAAGGAAATGCAAAAATGCCCCAGAGGAGTTGCAGTGCACTTTTAGTCCAGCTGAGGACATCAATGAGGTTAGACTATCAAATGAAAAAAAAAGTGTTATTAGTAATATATCTAATTCATTAGCTACAGCTCTATTTGCCAAGAGATCCTTGTCAACAAGTATAATTAACAGTATTGGCTAGGTGCTCTTGAGGATCAAGCAGCAATCAAGTCTAATTGGATATGTATAGTTATGGGCTTATGGCATCATGACATTTTGGACAAAATCTGATCATGAGAAAATCCAATTAGTGTGCAAATTTATGTGTTTACACAAAAACTTAACACATTGAGAACGAATTTAAATAGGAGCTATATACACATTAAAAAATCATTTGACAGTTTTGAGTTGTCTTACCGTACATGGTCTATTACAACTTACAAGAGGCAAAAAATTGAGAAAGAATGTGAAAGATATTTCTGGAACTTTAAGGGGTAAGCATGCAAAATTTTCGTTGCTGAATAGTTAACAAGAATGACCAAATCATCGTTGACAATTTTACCTATAAAATAAAAAAAGGACATGATTCTTGCTACTTGCCAATCTCTTGAATGAAAAAGGCTTGATATAGATAGAATCTGGCATTCATTATCTACTGAGGCACTGGATTTTCATTAATTTGTTTCATTTTCAGATTAATATTCTAATTAGAGATTTTGGAAGGACATGTGGGAGCCTGGAGGCCAGTGATAGTTCTGTTTGGGTCGTCCACCGTGCAGTACAGCTTCGGCCATGGCAGCCCACTCTCGCCGGTTTTCATTTTCTTCTTTGTTTCTTTAATTTGGCTCTCTTATCTCATTTTGTTAAAAAAAATGTTCACTGTGACTTGTCAAATAGATGAAGTCTTGTTTTGTGGAAATGGAACTCCAGGCAGAGTCTTATGCTTCAAGGATTAACAGCTTCATGTAATAACTACTGGACAAAATTGCTATTTTTTTGCAAATTCTTTAATTCAATCCCGACTTTATGCTATGTGATTTTCTACTAAAATCAGAATTCACCTGTACAGCCTTCTCTAGCAGAAGTTTATTTTGGTGGCAATGATTTGTGCAAACCGCATCCTACGGCCTGAGTCTGTATGTGCCTCTGTCGGAGTACAAGGACAACATGTGACAAATCGGGCTTTACATCAGAGTACTTCTCACTTGATTTTTTTCTATTAATTTTCAATTTTTCATTTTCTTTTGAAGCAAAATGTTGTTGCTTAGTTTTAAGAGATAGAGACGGTCGTGCTGTTTTTGAACTAGGTGTCTGTTACCTGTCATTGGTTGCGGTATCTTGGTTATTGTACCAGCCAGGGGCTAGTATCGGTATTAGTTGGAAACTTAAAATACAACCATGCTGGTTATTATTTCAATCATGGTTTGTGGTTTGCAGAATTTTATGTTGAATATTGATTCAATAGTTGAGTTAGTAGATACCATAATTTGTATGTTCTATAATTAGCGTAGAGTCTATAGTTAAGTCATGTAATAACATTTTTTCTGCATAATGCACAGCAGGGGCAGTGTCGGAAAAGCAGATGTTATATCTAGATTAAACTGTATTTTTAGAAAGTAGTGGGTGGTTATTGTTAGGTAGTAATTTAAGTAGGTGTGAACTTCTGTAATTTTGTTGTATGAGAAAATACAATTGAGCACTTTGAAAAATCAGTTTTCTGTTTACCAGTATTTTCTGTCAACAGTTTCTCTATACCAGTTCGTACCAGAAAAGGATGCAGCATACAGCCAAGTTTCCAACATTTTAGCCCGAACTGAGACTGGACCATATTTCCAAAATTAGGAATTGCGTATAGTAAAATTAGAATATATTGCAGCTTAATTGCACTTGGAAACAGTATTTTCTGATACAGAACAAACAGTATTTTTCCTTTTACCTGAATTTGCATGCCTTATGTGGATTGTACTAATACTGCTGTTCCTTCACATGCAGGGTTTATCTGAGATGACACGTGTAGTTCTCCTAATTAGCTGCCCTCCAGTCAGTGAGAAAATGCTTGTTGAATCAGCAAGGTGATTTATCAAGCTAACCTATTATGCATCACCCATTCAGTTTTATTTCTTATATCACCACATATGTGCAAAGTTATTTATTTGAATTTTATCCCCCTGAATTAGGACAGTACACTATAGAAATGTGCATTGAACTGAGCCGCACAGACACAAGCTTCAAAGTTGCCAACTTGTTTAGAGCAATACAAAAGCGTTGAGACTGGGATGATACATGCTTTATGTAAGCTGATCACATACATTTTGAATAAAAATAATAAACAGGTTGGCTTGTTTGCATGTTGATAATTTTTAAAAATTAATTGATGCAGAAATGGATTACACTTGTCAGATAGTGGCGGCAGAGATATTGAAGGTGATAAGTCAACCTTCTCTGTATTTGGGTGAAAAAATGTCATATATCCCATCCGACCTTTCACACAATAGTAGATATCGTTAGTTGTCTACTTCCTTCAACAACCCCCCACCCCAAAAAAAAAAAAAAAATTTAGAAATATATTGAATGGAAGGAGATTTGGAAAAAAAAATTATTTTAAAATTCTAGGAAGTTTCCTACTCTTTTTATGTTTTCTACGAAAATTATTGTATGGTATTACAGGAATAAGAGACATTTACGAAAAGACCCTTCTATTATGGGTATATTAATTGCGTCAGGTCCCATCATCTTTTCTTCCTGCGCAAAATACAATCTTGTGTTAGAACAATCTAAAAATGTACTGCAATTGTTCCAACCAAACCTGGGTAAAAAAATTGTAGGGTTAAAATCCAAACAAGCACACTGGAAGACAACTAACAATATAGTCATCAATCTAATCTAATGGAAAAAATTCCAAAATCTAAGCAGTAACACTTATTGTTTCATTGTAACCCTTATTGAATTTGATGGAATTGAGGGGGAGATGGGAACATAACGTGTGAAATTGATGAGAGAGACTGGGAAGGACTCAGGATATCTAATACTCTCATTAAAATTTAATATATTCAGTACTAAACATAACACAAAGTGATTATATTTTATTTTTTCGTAATACTCTTATTTCACCGAATAGTTCAAAATGGTTCAGATTTGTTTGAATGGGTGCTTGTCAAGATCAGTTTGAAAACTGGCACTCATTTGATGATGAGGTTCAATATACATTGCAATTTAATTAATACTATTCAGCAACAAGCTTTTTTAATAATGTTTAGTACAGTATGCTTAGACTGTTTGGAAGTTGAGGAATAATATCTGTTTCAATGGGTCTCCTCTCCCTTCTATCAGAAACACAATTTTCACCAATAATTCATGGTTGGATCTTTGGACAGGAAATATGAAAAAGGAGGTGACAAAGCAGCTGCAATTGTCATCAAAACTTAAAAAGTGGAGACCTGGAGATATGGATATGATTCCATTACAGTGTATTGCCCCCACTTAATGCACTGACCTTGGATGAGAGGCAAGATTGACTGGTACAGATGGTACCAATGGAGGGGATGACAGTAACATGAGATAGTCTCTTTAGTAACTATGTGTTCTGTGATAAGAACTGATTTCTATGTTTTATTTAACTGCATTGTTGAGCAGATGTTTGGATTTTGGTTTCTTTTTAAAATCTTTGAGGTGTAATAAAATGCTATGTGAGATGATAGACTAAAATATGGTACATGTGTACCAGTAGGCAGTTTTTTTTTTTTGGGTTTGGGTTAAGGTTTTGAGTTTGGGATCCCTCACCAATGATGCAAAACAGTATGTACTGAAACCCTGCTACTTCCCACTAATGGATCAGTTAGTAGAGTTCAGCAGCTAGTTTATGAAGAAGGGAGTAATTGAGGGGTCCCCATGGGTTTTTCTAGGTTCCGGGCTTAATTTCGATTTTTTCAGTAGTTCCTCACCATGTACTGGTTACTGGTAATTAATACAATGGGCTGGATAGCAGTCTTTGTTTCAAAAAAATAATAATAATAAGGAATTGCAACTTTCTTTTCGTATCTTGATTTTTGTAAAACAAACTATAATCTTATGCTAGCTGGTTTTGTACTTGATGTGTTAATTTAATTAATCACTATATTTTAGTTTGGATGGGTTATGGATCTAATGTCATGTACAACTATTTATGCTCCCTATATGTGGATCGCTTAGGAGTAGACCCCAATTCGCATCCTTCATTTGTGAAGCCGTTCTCAGATTCCTTATTTCAATTTCTGTTTTTTTCAATTGAAATTAATTAAAAAAATGCTGGATTAAGCAATGCAGAGCGATTACTTGGTTGCTTCCTCATACCTCTCTTTCAGAATTTTCAAAAATAATCTTAACTTCGTATTGGATAAATTGAAAAACATGACCTTGCATCAAATTGTGTTTGGTTGACAAAATTACAGCAAAAATGAGGGATACACAATGGGAATGGTTTAATTTTGCATAATTTTAGTTAGTAGAATCGATTTCCTTCTCAATTTGAGTGTAATGGATGGAAAAAAACTTTATTATAAATATTTTCATAGAAAAAGACACAAATGTGTAGCTCTATATCTTATATAATTATCATTCAATTTTTTTTTTGTCACTGACCTACAACAACAAACACCGAATAATTTATTGACTAGGTTAGTTTTTTTTTATATGTTTTTTTTCTACAAAATTAAGAGATGAAAAATTATGCCGTAAAACTTCTAGAGTAAAGAATTTTTTGGGCCTATACATTCATTCGGCTTCTGGATCTTGAACTTTAAAGAAAATTGCATTACTATTTGTCTTCACATATGAATAAAGAAAATCAGTAATGCAAATTCTCCATACAATTCTTACATGACTCATCTCTTTAGATAATTTTCGTCATCTCACGGTTCAGATTTTTTTGAATATCACTAAAATTCTACGGCGTTGTGCGTTTTGTAAAAGAAGATCAAGATACAGAAAAAAAAATACAAAGAGATGTAATTGAATTGTATTTTGTATTAAGAAACAAAAGTGGAACTTGTGATGCCCGCCGAAATTTGTATTAATACCACTGTAAAAAAAACCCACAAATTATGGAGAATTTGAAAAATACCAGGGTCTCAACGTCAATCTGCGGTTATTTTTGGAGGGCTACAGATTGACATTGAGACCCCCCAAAAACCAAAAATGCACTGTAATACACTGATATTTAGGTTTCTAGGGGCCGCAACGTCAAATTGCAGCACCCCAATAATGAGGCTGTAGATTGATGTTGAGGCCCTAGTATTTTTCGAATTCTCCAATTTCAATAGTGTTTTGATTTTTTTTCTCTGAAATGGTATTAATAAAATTTTTGGCGATGCCTGACTTTGTTATAACTGCATGATCTGTTGCCAGCTGTATGAAAGATGAAAGGTTTTTATCAGAGTAGAGCAATAATTTATTGAATTGGATTTAAATTCATTAAAGAATCAAATATTAGATAAAACATAATGAAAAAATAACAAAATAATATTATTTTATATAATAAAAAACAAAAAATAGTATCCTTTTATATATTAAAAAACAAAAAATAACAAGACTAGATACTAAAGAATTAACCTTTGGTCTAGTGGCAAAGGTACATAGTCTCTATGTGGAAAGTCATGGGTTCGAAACTCAGATAGAAGAAATCATTTGTAATAACAAGAGTATTAAATAGTTGGATAGCTTGACTTCCAACTATACTCAAAAAAAAAAAGACTGAATACTAGATAGTTAAGTCGATAAAATGAGCTCTTCTCCACAACATTAAACAAAATAATTTTAATAGTTTTGAATCTTTGCATAATTTTTTCATTGTTCACACCATTAAACAAATCTCTCTCAATAAAGTAACCGGCAAATCATCCATTGATCGATCTCCATCTCAATCTAAAGTTCTAAACTCTAATTTGTAATTTCATAAGACCAGAAAATAAAAAAAAAGTTAGAATTTTAACTTATTAGCGGTCAGTAGACTGGAGGAGACGAGGAGCGAGTAACTGCAGTGGTCAGCGGTGGAGGAGCGGAGAGCCTCTCTGCATCGCATTTTTTCTTTAAACAAAGCAGAATCACCTCTCTTTGTCACTGAGAGTGGCGTTTTTTTTTACATAATTGTGTTATGTTTCACCGAGGAGTGATAGATCACTAATTCGGCCTATATTTCTAATTGATTTTATTTTTCTTTTCTTATTTGCTTTCTATTTTTTGGGCTACAATTTTGAATTGCACACATAAATCACTTTGAATGTCCATTAGCGTACAAATCTCTCTCTAAATTTTGGGCTGTCGCTAATGATTTTCTGCTGCGCACAAAAAAAAATTGCGAATTGTAGATTGTGTAGACTGTTGCAAAAGAGAACGGAGTAGGTCCGATGCCTATCGGACCTACTTTTAGGTTCAACAAGCATGATGACCGTCCGATCTAATTTAAGATTTGGGCGCACGAAAATTGAAACAGACGCGCACGAATTTTAAAGCGTTCCGCACGATCTTAAAGCAAATCGACAGTGATTAAACCCGTCGAACCAGAGTAGGTCCGATGCCCATCGGACCTACTCTCAAGTCGTTGCAAAATTATAGTTCAAAGTAGAGCATTTATTTTTGAGTGAGTCTATGGTAACATGGATTAGTCTGTACCACAGTCATATTTTCATTTTGAAAATTCTAATGGTCGATCCGAACCGTTCAACGTGATCCCCACATGAATATGTACTTGCAGACTAAATTTTATATTTTTTCGAACTTTTTTACTATATTTTAAGATAGGTAGAAAATCACTTGATCTGAAAATTCTAGACCATCCAAAAACAGTGATTTTCTACCTATCTAAAAAATAGTAAAAAAATTCTAAAAAAAAAATTCTGGACCATCCAATAACAATAACAATAACATATCAGTGCAACTGTACATTTCAAACAAAAAAAAAATACAACAATTTTTTTATATATATAAAATGCAGCAAATACAAAAATCACATATTACATATAACATTCAAACTCTTCTGAAATTCGTGATGGTATATTTATGCATGCTTTGTAATGAAGTATATAACACTTTTATTTTGATAAATTTGACCTTTTTTATTACATTATTTATTTTCTTTTTGTTTACATTATGTAATTGTGTTTTAAGATTGTAAAGAGTATAATAGTCAAATATACGAAAAATATTTAATTAACCTTTTATAATTTTATTTAACTAAATAATAAATAAAACGAAAAAAAATTATTTTTTCTCATTAATCGTTCAATTAAAAAGAAAACTAATATGTAATCTTTCTTTTTATTTCATTTTATGTCCATTCCGTAAATGTATGGAATAATGAAAAAAGAAAAAAAAAACTTATATTCTATACAATTTTAATCATGTTAGACAAGTTTAGAACAGTAAAATTAAACCAATTTCAACATGTAAAAAAATCACTCTTCCTCAATTCCATCCTAACTATTAAACAGTAAATAAAGAAGAACTAAAATCCAAATAAATTTTACTGCATATTTTCATTGCAATTTCATTTTTTTCACTTTTTCTCCGTTCTATTCAATTCCACGTGGTTCCATCACAATTCCATTAAACAAGCGAACCTCCGCTCGAATTCACAAGTAACTAACTCAAGCAAATTATGATCGGATGGTTCTTTTAACATGGCACGAATCTAAAAACAAACCCCTACCGTCTCCATAAACATCGGATTGAGTTTGGCCCAAATAGGATTAATCTGGACCGTCCGTTTCAATTTGCTTGAGTCAGGTACCTGGGAGGATACGGATCCCCTCCGCTCTCTATTCTTTGTCAGGTGTGAGTCGGCTCTCCTGCCAAGCGCTCTGCTCAGCCGCGCTCCGTCCTCTCCGTCGACGCCCGTGGCCGGAGGATCGTACCGCTCTCTCTCCGTCAGTCCGTCTCTCAACCCAAGCACAAGCACTGCACCGCAGAGCATATCAAATTTGCAAGGTACCAAAATAACGATTTTAATTCGTGTATATTATTTGCCCAATACTGTCGGTCCTTTTTCAAACAATTGAGATTGACGTTCTTTGCAATTTATAAATGTAAGTACCGTTTGGAGTCTGACCAATGGATCATATGAGTGATAAATGTAAATATTGATTTTTTTATTTTGCAAATATATATATATTTTTTTTTTGCAAAATTGTTAATCTGTGATGTAGTTGTGTACCAATTGGACCAATAGTATGGTATAATTAACAACTATTTGTATTAGCTATTAATGTTAAAAAGTTTATTGTAATATTTGGAGTATTGAGGAAAAGTTAAGTTAAATAGGTTCCATTGTTTCAATTGAAGGTTTCCAGTAGATTTTGCAAATGTGATATAAAATTGTTTGAAAGGCTTGGAAACAGTATGGGCTCATTTCTTACCATTGGTACCAATTGGAATCAGTGTTTTCTTGAGCTTAAATACAAAAAAAAATGAGGAAAATTGTGGATCTTTGAGAAACTCTCAGATATTGGATATTTGTGAATTTTGAAAGAGTAAGAATCTTAGCAAGAGAACTGTTATCACTTTGAGAAAAATTACAGAAGTTGGATATTTAATGAAAATTAGGGAAAAGTGAGAAACTCGTAAGAAAAAATTAGGCCAAATTATGTGCATCATTTTGTTTATTAAGCGAAGTAATGTGCGACTATTTATGACATCATTGTTTAGGTGAAGACATGCTGCACATTATTAGGCCTGGTACATATAGCCCAGTCGGACTATTGTTAATTCTTTGTACTTCCTAACTTAGTCCATATCCTCTCAAGTAACAGAATATTTCTTTTTAGATCCGGACCGTCCAATTCAAATCCGGACCAATTCGGTCGGCAATTGAATGCCCGGTCCTCAGTGTTGTTAAATGCAGCCGTATGGACCGCATATGCGTATGTAGTCAGAACTGCATGAAAATCTTCATGCAATCTCATATATGCGGTGTTGCATATACAACCACATATGCAGTCCATACTGATCGTATACAGACTGCATTATACCATGCAGTTCAAACAAATGTTTATTTTAATTAATTAAAAAAATCAAAGTTCTGATCAAACATTTATTAATGAAAAAAGGATCGGATATGTAGTAAAACCCGGATCCAATTCTTTATATTCATCCGGACACAAGTCCAATAAAGTGAAGCTTTCCATAGTCCTTGCAGCATCTTTTATAAGCTTTCAAGAAGTTTCTTTCTTTTATTTTTAAGAGTTGGAACTAAAGAAGTGCTATTATACTGGTTACTCCAGACAAATGCTCTGGGTGAAATTCATGTGAATTTAGTTTTACATTATTTTATTACTAATTTGGGCCAAAGGATTTGAACAGCTGAATTTATGGTCCATTATTGGCTATTGGCTATGTATGTTTAAGTGAAGTTTCTCATATACTACATATACATGTAGTATAAAATACACACATATGAATATATATCTGAATTCTCATTTAAAATCCACATATATAAGTTCGCATGAAAATCTGCATATGTGGTATGCAGTGGCCTTCCGCATACATGAACAAAACCACATTTAACAACATTGCCAGTCCCCTTTAATAATCGTGCAGACTCTGATTGGACGGTCCGGATCTAAACATAAATCTTTTACTACCTCTGGCTCTCCTTCGTCTCTGGAGTCGCCTCTCCTGTCAAGCGCTCCGTCCTCTTCTTTGACGCTTGTGACTACGGTTTCTATATATCAAATCGGCTAATACGGAAGACTCACTTTGCTTGATCCCTGTTATGTTATTTGGGATTTGCTTTTGAACTATTTTGCGATGTGTGGATCTTATGTTTTGCTATTTCGTAGACTATTAACGGACGTTTATTAGTTGTTTTGATGACTTTAGTTAGTTTCTGTTGGAGAACGTTTCATTTAAAAACCAGGCAACATACATGGGCCTGGCTTAGGGACTTGTAAGTGAAAAAGTTTCGAAACGGCCCAATGCCTTTCAAAAAAAAAAAAAAATGAAGGCTTTGTAGTGGGTATGAGATATTTCCTTCTCACCTCTCGATATCTAACCAGGAAGTTTTGGAGATCGTCGTCTAGAATTGTATATCTGAATTTTTCTTTTAAAAAATATTTGGTTCAAATGATTTTGTTCTCATTGTTAGAGAAAGTACAATCGATTATTTACTTACTGGTAATATAGTGAAGTAAAGATGTTCTTATATAGCCTGAACAATATGTTAAACACTCAACTTAATATAATTATTATTTGTGACTTTTAAATTTAATGTTGAACCTAAAATTATATAAAATATGAATATATGCATATCAAACATGATAAATTTTTATAAAAAAAAAATTTAGTAAAAAATTGTAAAAAATAGTAAATTTTTGTATTCTACAATATTTGTATATGTAGATCTTATTGAGTACTTTGGACCGTTCGAACATAGTAAAAAAGAAATTAAATTTGACTTGTTAATGTGTTAGCTGATATGCTAACGTTAGTACATTACCATAATTCTTGAATGAGTAATTTAGAATAAAATATCATTATAAATTAAACTCTTTTGATCTTGTATCAAGGTTGTACATGATATAACTTGATAGCTTCTATCAAGCGTTTCAAAAAAAAAAAAGGTTGTACATGATAAATTAAAAAGTGCTTCTACCAGCCCCATGACAAAAGTCGCTCACGTTTCCGAAAAAAAAACTGTTTCTTGGAAAATCCAATACAGCAATTACTAACAGTGTGGCGAGTCATTGACCCTTCCACTTTGCCTTTACCAAAATACCAAGTACTTGTATAGTTGTATTCATATCCTGCAGGATCACTACAGATTGTAACTCGGTGAATGGCACATAGTATCTGTCCATCTACAATAATGCTGTGGTCCTGTGAACTGAGAGTTTTCAAGTCAAGCTCTAGTGCGCTCTGTTCACCGGACAAGTATCCTCTCCATTACTGTAAAATATTCCTTTCACTTTACGGTTTGAGATCAACTCTCAGCCGCTTTGAGATTCGGGCTGACGGAGGGGCAGTATTATTGGGCTTTGTGATTCGTGCAAAGTTAAAAAGACCGGTCCAGATCAAGTAATTGTAAAAGATTCCCTATTACGGTACCGGGGAGGATCTGAATTCCTGTTCACCTCTCTCTCTCTTTCCCCAGCAAAATTTATTTCCTTTGCAACTAGTCAACTACCTTCGATCTATCTACCAATCTCTGTTTCCGACTCTCTCTCTCTCTCTCTCTCTGATCTCTTGCCGTAGGGTACGCGTTTGCGTTTTCCAAATTAATCTCTGTTTCTCATCTCACCCCCTCTCTCTCGATCTCTTGTCATCTGATGCACGGTATCTGTTTCCTGAATCTGTAACTCTTGATCTCTTGTTATCTTCGTTTCTGGCCTATTCATTCCCTTTATTTTATTATTGAGAAAGAAGCTTCCTTTTGCTATATTCATTTCTAAATCCAACAATTTGGTACGTGTTTACAGCAAAACAAAAAAAAAAATTCTTAGTTGTTCCTTGTCATTCCCAAGAAACACAAAACACACACAAAAAAAAATACCGGCTTTGATTTGAGGAAGGTGACCCAGGAGAAGAAGGAACTTCGAGATGGCTCTTTCAACCATTGCAAGCCTAGCAGGTTCCGCTGTTTCGAACCTAGTCAGCACCGCGGGGTCCTCTGTTGTTGATAACCTTGTCAGCACGGGTTATTCGTACTTGCGTCGCCATTTGCTCGCAGATAACAGCGAAGCCGAGCTAAACAAGCTACAGACAGTTCTTCCCAAGATCACAGCTGTCATGGCCATTGGTGAAGCACTCAAGATGAAGCACCCAAGTGCCGGTTTATGGGTTGACCAATTTAGGCAGGCTGTTGAAGCATCCGAAGACGTGCTTGATGAGTTGGAGTACAAAAAACTGGAGGATATGGTGAAAAACCGAGATGAGGCGGAAGACTCAGCTTCTAGCTCAAAGAAGAGAAAACTGTGTACTACCAATGATCCTTTGGAGAGGTTGAAGGAGGCTATAACAATGTTAAATCAGGCTACTGATGGTGTGGAAGATCTCCTCCAACTTGCCAATTTTAATAGTCTTTCGGAATCACGGCAAGAAGTCGGTAAAATTTTGAAGGGGCAAACTACTTCCTTTTTAGCTGAAAATGAGGTGTTTGGCCGGGAAGTTGAGAAGAACAAGATAATTGATTGGCTGAAGCGACCAACTGATGCTCACCTCTCTTCTTTTAGTATTGTCGGGGTGGGTGGACAAGGGAAGACCACCCTTGCGCAATTTGCATATCAAGAGATGTTGAAGGAAAAACAATTTGACAAAACAATTTGGGTTTGTGTTTCAACCAACTTCAGTGTTGAAGATGTAACGAGAAAGATGCTCAGCGAAAGTAATTGTGGTAAACCATTAAATGTGCTTCAGGAGAGCTTGAAGGATATGGTACTTTCAAAGAAAATCCTTCTCGTTCTTGATGATGTATGGGATGATAAGAGGAGGTGTGATTGGGAGCAACTGATTGCCCCTTTGAAGTTTGTACAACAAGGGAGTAAAATCATATTAACAACTAGAATGAAATCTGTGGCAGAATTGCTTGCTAATGTGATAAATACGGAGCATAAATCTTTAGCATTAAAAGGCTTAGGAGAGCAAGAGTTGCGATTGCTCTTCTATAGCTATGCATTTCGTGGTTTTAACCCTGATAATCATCGAAATTTACAAATAGTTGCAGATCAAATACTAAAATTGCTTCGAAGTAGTCCATTAGCAGCAAAAGTAATCGGAAGCTTACTGAATTCCCGTATTGACCGCCAGTATTGGAGAAAACTTTTGAATCACGGGTCTCTTTTTAACTTAGAGCAAGCAGAGGATGTGATGGATGTTTTGAAGTTGAGTTACTACCATTTACCAGCAGATTTGCAGGTATGCTTTAGGTTTTGTAGCATATTTCCTCAAGATCATCAGTTTAATAAAGATGATTTGATCAAAATGTGGATCGCCTCTGGATATTCGGCAACAATCAAGCCAAGGAAAAAACCCAGAAGATATTGGAGAAGATTACTTCAATCTCCTTTGAGGAAATCATTCTTTGAATATCCTAGATCAGGTGAAGGTGAAAGGTATGTTATGCATGATTTGATGCATGACTTGGCCCGTAACGTTTCCACTGGGGAATGTTGTAGAGTAGAGCCTAATGATAAATCTATTACCATACACAGCACTGTACGACATGTGTCTGTACATGGAAGTGAAATTGACAGGGTCTCTTATCTTGGGAATTTACGTAGTTGGTTATTATTACTGAAGAGGATTCAGATTTGGTTTTACCGAGTAATTTAATCAAAAACCTTTACGTTTGTTGAAAATAAATGGATATGGTAGCTTTGAATTGCCCGAAGAGATGAGTTGTTTGGTACACCTTCGCTACCTATCCATTGACACTGAATCCGTTAAGTATCATTCCTCGCTTCAGTTTACAAACTTTATCATTTGCAAGTACTAGAGTTTCCAACAAGTTGTGATAATTCATCCTATTCGGGAATTGAAACAACTGGAATGACCAATCTACTTATGTTGCGTTACCTAAGGCTTCCCAAGGAGATAATGCAAACTATTCATGGAGTCCACAAGCTGACGTCTCTACGGGAGTTAACCTTTTTTGTTGGACAAGAGAGTGGTCAAATATAAATGAATTGGAAAAACTAAACAGTATTCAACACCTTTCCATTGAGAACATTGACAATATAGAGGATCCCAATGAAGCTAAGAGTGCCAACCTATTGGAGAAGACTAATCTCATATCGCTCTCTCTGAAATGGACCTCAGAGAGCAATTTTGATAACCCTGAGCAAATTATTAATTACCTCCAACCCCATCCAAATCTCATGAAATTGACAGTTGAGAATTATAAAGGCCAAGATCTCCAGCTGGATGAATGATTGTCCCTTTAAACTTGTCATCTCTAAAATTTTCTAATTGTCCTGTTTGGAAAAACCAATTGTTTTCATGGCAAATGCCATATCTGGAAAGTATTGATATAGTAATTGTGAAACTTGGACAAGTTACCTAATATGCCCCTTTCTCTAATTGAATTTAGAGTTGATAATGTAAGTCTGACGCTCTTCCGGAAATGCACCAAACTTCTGGTAAAACACTCCTCAACCATTATCCCTGAATCATCACTAAGAGTAGTGGAGATAGAAAGCTGCCCCAACTTAATGTCCTTGAATGGATTTTTGCAGCAAGACAACCTAGATTTGCAATCTATTGAGGAATTAACCATCAACGGCTGTGAGAAACTGGTATTGGTACCGGAAGATACATTTGGGAAATTATTGTCATTAAGCTACTTGTCCATAAAAGATTGCCAAAATCTAACCAATGTCCCAGTCTACCACTTTCTCTGGATTTTTTTTTATAGAGATGTTGGAGTTAGTGCTCTTCCAGGATATTACCAAAATTCTGACTCAAGGGCGGGCCATCAACATCGTCATCACTAAGATATGTGAGCATAACGAACTGCCCAAAATTAACAGCATTGAATGGTTTTCTGCAGCCAGACAACATAAACTTTCAGTCATTTCGGGATATATTATCAATGATTGCAAGAATCTTGTAGATATTCCAATAGATGCTTTTGGGAAATTTGTGTCGCTATTGTACTTAACTATTAGGGAATGCCCAATGCTGAAGGCAGTTAATAACCAGAGCAACCTCCTGCCCCCGTCACTCACAAATCTTTCCATAGTAAACTGCGGTGAACTTGATGTGCCACTGCTGGAGTCAGCATCACGTCTCACTACTCTTACTAATCTTCGGATTTATAACTGCGCAAACATTTCTCATATTCCCTCCTCAGAAAATGCTTTTGGATCACTTAGTTGTTGGAAAATCAATGGATGTGACAAGCTCGTCGAACATTCATTTTGGGAACAAGCACTTGGTGTCAACCAAGGAAGCAACTTGGCATCATTAAAGCTCTCTGTTCTTAATATCGATCACTTCTCTCTCCTTTTTATTGAACCACTGAGAAGCCTCAAATTTGTAAGCAAACTGACAGTACATGATTGTTCAAGTATAGAGGAATTGCCGGAGCAATGGCTGCAGCAAAACAACAGTACCCTCAAGAAGTTGAACATCTGGTCTGCAAACTCTCTGAAGTCATTGCCTGCAACAATGGCGAGGCTCACTGTGCTTGAAGAGATAGAAATCTTCCAAGCTCATTCGCTGGAGCATCTCCCAGAGTTACCTGCTTCATTAAGGTCGTTGACTATAAGGCAAAGTAGAACTCTGAAGTCATTGCCTGCTA
>JAJGRW010000617.1:0-43935 GCA_025461045.1 Carex parvula | reverse complement strand
GACCGTTTAAAGTTTCATCGTTGTTTTTCTCATTTTTAGTGAAGATATCGTATTTTAGCGTAATTTACCGTATTTTAACGTAATTTACCGTATTTAACGTAATTTACCGTATTTTAACGTAATTTAATGTAATTTAACGTAATTTAACATAATTTAGTGTTATTCAACATAATTTCAATTAATCTATCGTATTTTAGTATAAATATGCTAATTATACATAAAAGAAGTAATATAACAAATAATTTAAACAAAAATTTCAAATTTTCAGAGTTAGATTTCAATATTTTGATCTTCATGTCTCTCTAAAAAAAAAAAAAAAAAAAAAAAAAAGGTACATAGCCGGCCATAAAATGGCCGGTTAGGAGGAAGGGAAAATAGCCGGCCAGAAACATAGCGGCTTGGGTATATATCGATATTGAGTTGAGTGTCTGGGTAGAATTATAATTTGTATTAAACTTTGGATATTAATAAAAATGTCGGCCCCAATCCCCCATGACAAAAGTCGCTCAAGTATCCTTTTCCAAGAAAAAAAACAACTTTTTCTTGGAAAACTCCAATACACTAGTGCGGCAAGTCATTGACGCTTCCCCATTGCCTTTACCAAGTACTTGTATTGTATTCATATCATTATGGGATATCACTACAGATTGTAACACGGTGAATGCCACATAGTATCTGTCAATCTACAATGCTTTGTAGACTTCAGAGTGAGTTTCTAGTCAAGCTCTAGTGCGCTCTGTTCACCTCTCTCTCTCTTTCTTTCCCCAGCTAAATTCAATCAAGCAACCTCTGTTACAGACTTACAGCAGTCAATCTATCTAGTGATCTATTCATCTCTTTGCAACTACCTTCAGTCTATCTGCCAATCTCTGTTTCCGACTCTCTCTCTCTCTCTCTCTGATTTCTTGCCGTAGGGTACGCGTTTGTGTTTTCCAAATCTCTGTTTCTCATCTCAGCCCTCTCTCTCGATCTCTTGTCATCTGATGCACGGTATCTGTTTCCAGAATCTCTAACTCTTGATCTCTTGTTATCTTCGTTTCTGGATTCATTCCCTTTATTTTATTATTGAAAGAAGCTGCCTTTTGCTATCTTCATTGCTAAATCCAACACACACACAAAAAAAAAATTGCTAGTTGTTCCTTGTCATTCCCAAGAAACACAAAACACACACAAAAAAAAAATACCGCCTTTGATTTGAGGAAGGTGACCCAGGAGAAGAAGGAACTTCGAGATGGCTCTTTCGACCATTGCAAGCCTAGCGGGTTCCGCTGTTTCGAACCTTGTCAGCACTGCAGGGTCCTCTGTTGTTGAGAACCTTGTCAACACGGGTTATTCGTACTTGCATAGCCATATGCTTGCAGATGATAGCGAAGCCGAGCTAAAGAAGCTACAGACAGCTCTTCCCAAGATCACAGCCGTCATGGCCATTGCTGAAGCACTCAAGATGAAGCACCCAAGTGCCGGTTCATGGGTTGACCAATTTAGGCAGGCTGTTGAAGCATCCGAAGACGTGCTCGATGAGTTGGAGTACAAAAAACTGGAGGATATGGTGAAAAACCGAGATGAGGCGGAAGACTCCGCTTCTAGCTCAAAGAAGAGAAAACTGTGTACTACCAATGATTCTTTGGAGAGGTTGAAGGAGGCTATAACAATGTTAAATCGGGCTACTGACGGTGTGGAAGATCTCCTCCAACTTGCCAATTTTTATAGTCTTTCGGAATCAGGGCAAGAAGTCAGTAAAGTTTTGAAGGGGCAAACTACTTCCTTTTTAGCTGAAAATGAGGTGTTTGGCCGGGAAGTTGAGAAGAAAACAATAATTGATTGGCTGAAGCGACCAACTGATGCTCGCCTCTCTTCTTTTGGTATTGTCGGGGTGGGTGGACAAGGGAAGACCACCCTTGCGCAATTTGCATATCAAGAGATGTTGAAGGAAAAACAATTTGACAAAGCAATTTGGGTTTGTGTTTCAACCAACTTCAGTGTTGAAGATGTAACGAGAAAAATGCTTAGCGAAACTAATTGTGGTAAACCATTAAATGCGCTTCAAGAGAGCTTGAAGGATATGGTACTTTCAAAGAAAATCCTTCTCGTTCTAGATGATGTATGGGATGATAAGGAGAGGGGTGATTGGGAGCAACTGATTGCCCCTTTGAAGTTTGTACAACAAGGGAGTAAAATCATATTAACAACTAGAATGAAATATGCGGCAGAGTTGCTTGCTAATGTGATAAATACAGAGCATAAATCTCTAGCATTAGAAGGCTTAGGAGAGCAAGAGTTGCGATTGCTCTTCTATAGCTATGCATTTCGTGGTTTAAACCCTGACAATCATCGAAAATTACAATTAGTTGCAGATCAAATACTAAAATTGCTTCGAAGTAGTCCATTAGCAGCGAAGGTAATCGGAAGCTTACTGAATTCCCGTATGGACCACAAGTATTGGAGAAATTGTTTGAATCACAGGTCTCTTTTTAACTTGGAGCAAGCAGAGAATGTGATGGATGTTCTGAAGTTGAGTTACTACCATTTACCAGCAGATTTGCAGGTATGCTTTAGGTTTTGTAGCATATTTCCTCAAGATCATCAGTTTAATAAAGATGATTTGATCAAAATGTGGATCGCCTCTGGATTTATCCGGCAACAATCAAGCCAAGGAAAAAACCCAGAAGATATTGGAGAAGATTACTTCAATCTCCTTTTGAGGAAATCATTCTTTGAATATCCTAGATCAGGTGAAGGTGAAAGGTATGTTATGCATGATTTGATGCATGACTTGGCCCGTAATGTTTCCACTGGGGAATGTTGTAGAATAGAGCCTAATGATAAATCTATTGCCGTACATAGCACTGTACGACATGTGTCTGTACATGGGAGTGAAATTGACAGGGTCTCTTATCTTGGGAATTTACGTAGTTTGGTTATTATTACTGAAAAGGATTCAGATTTTGTTTTACCGAGTAATTTAATAAAAAAACCTTTACGTTTATTGAAAATAAATGGATACGGTAGCTTTGAATTGCCCGAAGAGATGAGTTGTTTAGTGCACCTTCGCTACCTATCCATTGACACTGAATCCGTCAAGTACTCATTCCTCGCTTCAGTTTACAAACTTTATCATTTGCAAGTACTAGAGTTTCCAACAAGTTGTGATAATTCATCCTATTCGGGAATTGAAACAACTGGAATGACTAATTTACTTATGTTGCGTTACCTAAGGCTTCCCAAGGAGATAATGCAAACTATTCATGGAGTCCACAAGCTGACATCTCTACGGGAGTTAACCTTTTTTGTTGGACAAGAGAGGGGTCAACATATAAATGAATTGGAAAAACTAAACAGTATTCAACACCTTTCCATTGAGAACATTGATAATATAGAGGATCCCAATGAAGCTAAGAGTGCCAACCTATTAGAGAAGACTAATCTCATATCGCTCTCCCTGAAATGGACCTCAGAGAGCAATTTTGATAACCACGAGGAAATTATTAATTACCTCCAACCCCATCCAAATCTCATGCAATTGACAGTTGAGAATTATAAAGGCCAAAGATCTCCTAGCTGGATGAATGATTCGTCCCCTTTAAACTTGTCATCTCTAAAATTTTCTAATTGTCCTGTTTGGAAAAACCAATTGTTTTCATGGCAAATGCCATATCTGGAAAGTATTGATATATGTAATTGTGTAAACTTGGACAAGTTACCTAATATGCCCCTTTCTCTAATTGAATTTAGAGTTCATAATGTAAGTCTGACTGCTATTCCGGAAATGCACCAAACTTCTGGTAATAACACTCCTCAACCATTATCCCTGAAATCATCACTAACAGAAGTGGTGATAGAAAGCTGCCCCAACTTAATGTCCTTGAATGGATTTTTGCAACAAGACAACCTAGGTTTGCAATCTATTGTGGGATTAACCATCAGCGGCTGTGAGAAACTGGTATTGGTACCGGAAGATACATTTGGGAAATTATTGTCACTAAGCTGGTTGTCCATAAAAGATTGCCAAAATCTAACCGAATGTCCCATTCTACCACTTTCTCTGGATGATTTTTCGATAGAGAATGTTGGAGTTAGTGCTCTTCCAGGATATTACCAAACTTCTGACTCAAGGGGCGGGCCATCAACATCGTCAGCACTAAGTTATGTGAGCATAACAAACTGCCCAAAATTAACAGCATTGAATGGTTTTCTGCAGACAGACAACATAAACTTTCAGTCATTTCGGTATATATTTATCAATGATTGCAAGAATCTTGCAGATATTCCAATAGGTGCTTTTGGCAAATTTGTGTCGCTAATATCCTTATCTATTCTCAATTGCCCAATGCTAAAGGCAGTTGATAACCAGAGCAACCTCCTGCCCCCATCACTCAAAGAACTTTTCATAATAAACTGCGGTGAACTTGATGTGCCACTGCTGGAGTCAGCATCACGTCTCACTACTCTTACTGATCTTTGCATTTATAACTGTGTAAACATTTCTCGTATTCCCTCCTCAGAAAATGCTTTTGGATCACTTAGTTTTTGGAATATCAGTGGATGTGATCAGCTCGTCGAACATTCATCTAGGGAACAAGCACTTGGTGTTAACCATGGAAGCAACTTGGCGTCATTAAAGCTCTCTCATCTTGAAATCGATCACCTCTCTCTCCTTTTTATTGAACCACTGAGAAGCCTCAAATTTGTAAGCAAACTGACAGTCAATGATTGTTCAAGTAGTATAGAGGAATTGCCGGAGCAATGGCTGCAGCAAAACAACAGTACCCTCAAGCAGTTGATCATCTGGTCTGCAAACTCTCTGAAGTCATTGCCTGCAACAATGGCGAGTCTCACTGTGCTTGAAGAGCTAAAAATCTTCAATGCTCATTCGCTGGAGCATCTCCCAGAGTTACCTGCTTCATTAAGGTCGTTGACTATAAGGCGAAGTAGAACTCTGAAGTCATTGCCTGCTACACTGGTGAGGCTCACTATGCTTGAAAAGCTACATATTCATCATGCTAGTTGGCTGAAGGATCTCCCGGAGTTACCTGCTTCTCTACGGGATATCTATATTGGGGATGCAAGCTCTTTGAAGTCAGTGGCTGCTACACTGATGAGTCTCACTGCTCTTGAAAGGCTAGAAATCGGACAAGCTAATCTGGAGGAGCTTCCGGAGTTACCTGCTTCTCTAAGGGAGTTGATTATCTACGATGCAAGCTCTCTGAAGTCATTACCTGCTACAATGGCGAGGCTAACTGCCCTTAGGAAGCTAGAAATCCGGAAAGCTGATTTGCTGGAGGAACTCCCGAAGTTACCTGCTTCTCTAAAAATGAAGAAAATTGAAGGCCGTGGTGGCCGTTGGCTGTGAAAGAAATCAGATACGTGCAGTAGGATAGTGGTTCATTATTTCACAACTTTGTATTCACAAGGTACGTTCTTTTCAATTTCTTAAAATTAATAAAAGGCTCTTGCAATAAATTGGAATCTGTTATTCATCAGATAATAATATTGTCACTTCCATCTCGTCTTCTCAAACTTCAACTAATGTACGTAGTTTTTTTTTTTTTTCCTTTTCTTTTTTCCTTTTGATTTTTGCCTACAGAAAGAATGCAGGGAAAAGAGGATTATATGCCATATATGCACTTCAAACAAGTGGCCTTCCATGCAGGTATACTGTATACATCCCTCCTTATTTCCAAGCTATATGTTCTACTTTTTTTTATTTTTAATTTGAGATGCTAACATATTTTATCATATTTTTGAACTCCGCCTATGTTTGAATGATATAACTGGTCCCAATTAAGTCCGGATAAAAAAAATTTAGAAGTGCTGATTAGATGAATAGCAATTCAAATTAAAAAAAAAGACACCAAAATGTTTCCAAAAAAAGAACTGAAATAGTTAAAACAACATAACAGAAACTTCACAAAGGACGTGCTGATTAGATAAATAACAAATTTTTTTATATAAAAAGAAAATTAAAAGTTATGGTTTCAAAGGACGTGCGCAAAATTCGCAAAGCATCCAAACTGCATTTCTAACAATAAGTTCCACTCTATCAGGGACTAGTTTTCCTAAATTCCATGTTAAAGTGTCTGATGTTGTTAGCCGAAGTTATTTATAGCAGTTCTTCTGTTTGCTATTTTTTTATCCTTTTCATTTTCTTTAAGTGGTGCAGGTGGGCAGTACCTGCTTTGCTTTTAATTAGTACTACTAATTTATCTTTCACCTTTGGTACCAGTTGAGGCAGTTTTTTTGGGTTCTCTGGGTGATCTGTTGTCTTTACTTGGATAAGAAAATATGTTGTCCCAGTTTAGTCCTGAACTAACTGCATCTGTAACCATACAGGCACATATGTAGCAAAAAAATTTAATGAGAGGGGGTTAGATGTCAATTCCCTCACCAGATAATTTTTTCACTGAAAATGGGGACTATACTAAACTGCAATTTCAGATGTGTTTAGCAGATAATTATGGATGCAGGCATATAGATCGACATAGTATTTGTTACTTGGTTGCACCAATTTCTTAACAAGCATGCCAGTGAAAAGCTTGTTGTTAATTTGTTTAAATTATTAGAAAATTTGTCACTTAGTCTTCAATACACTAGTTGAGATTTTTACCTCTCTTGTTAAATGAATATAATAATACCAAATATTATGTACACTAGTCCCTTGCTGAGTTGTTTTAGTGTAAGATTCCCTTTACTAATTATTTACCAAACTTGCATATTAATTGGAACAGTTGATTACCAGGTGATAGAATTGCAGTGATAGTGCTATTTGGGTTGGCCAGTGCTAGAACTGCAGTTGGAAAAATTTAGGGCTACATATTCCTACCAAGTTCAAAGGAAGGAAATGCAAAAATGCCCCAGAGGAGTTGCAGTGCACTTTTAGTCCAGCTGAGGACATCAATGAGGTTAGACTATCAAATGAAAAAAAAAGTGTTATTAGTAATATATCTAATTCATTAGCTACAGCTCTATTTGCCAAGAGATCGTTGTAAACAAGTATAATTAACAGTATTGGCTAGGTGCTCTTGAGGATCAAGCAGCAATCAAGTCTAATTGGATATGTATAGTTATGGCATCATGACATTTTGGACAAAATCTTATCATGAGAAAATCCAATTAGTGTGCAAATCTAAATGTTTACACAAAACCTTAACACATTGAGAACGAATGTAAATAGGAGCTATATACACATTAAAAAATCATTTGACAGTTTTGAGTTGTCTTACCGTACATGGTCTATTACAACTTACAAGAGGCAAAAAATTGAGAACGAATGTGAAAGATATTTATGGAACTTCAAGGGGTAAGCATGCAAAATTGTCGTTGCTGAATAGTTAACAAGAATGACCAAATCATCGTGGACAATTTTATCTATAAAATAAAAAAAGGACATGATTCTTGCTATTTGCCAATCTCTTGAATGAAAAAGGCTTGATATAGATAGAATCTGGCATTCATTATCTACTGAGGCACTGGATTTTCATTAATTTGTTTCATTTTCAGATTAATATTCTAATTAGAGATTATGGAAGGAAATGTGGGAGCCTGGAGGCCAGTGATAGTTCTGTTTGGGTCATCCACCGTGCAGTACAGCTTTCGGCCGTGGCGGCCCACTCTCGCCGGTTTTCATTTTCTTCTTTGTTTCTTTAATTTGGTTCTCTCATCTCATTTTGTTAAAAAAAATGTTCACTGTGACTTGTCAAATAGATGAAGTCTTGTTTTGTGGATGTGTGTTGTGATTTTGAATGAAGGCTGATGTACAGGAAATGGAACTCCAGGCAGAGTCTTAAGCTTCAAGGATTAACAGCTTCATGTAATAACTACTGGACAAAATTGCTATTTTTTGCAAATTCTTAAATTCAATCCCGACTTTATGCTATGTGATTTTCTACTAAAATCAGAATTCACCTGTACAGCCTTCTCTAGCAGAAGTTTATTTTGGTGGCAATGATTTGTGCAAACCGCATCCTACGGCTGTATGTGCCTCTGTCGGAGTACAAGGACAACATGTGACAAATCGGGCTTTACATCAGAGTACTTCTCATTTGATTTTTTCTATTAATTTTCAATTGTTCATTTTCTTTTGAAGCAAATTTTGTTGCTTAGTTTTAAGAGATAGAGACGGTCGTGCTGTTTTTGAACTAGGTGTCTGTTACCTGTCATTGGTTGCAGTATCTTGGTTATTGTACCAGCCAGGGGCTAGTATCGGTATTAGTTGGAAACTTAAAATACAACCATGCTGGTTATTATTTCAATCATGGTTTGTGGTTTGCAGAATTTTATGTTGAATATTGATTCAATAGTTGAGTTAGTAGATACCATAATTTGTATGTTCTATAATTAGCGTAGAGTCTATAGTTAAGTCATGTAATAACATTTTTTCTGCATAATGCACAGCAGGGGCAGTGTCGGAAAAGCAGATGTTATATCTAGATTAAACTGTATTTTTAGAAAGTAGTGGGTGGTTATTGTTAGGTAGTAATTTAAGTAGGTGTGAACTTCTGTAATTTTGTTGTATGAGAAAATACAATTGAGCATTTTGAAAATGAGTTTTCTGTTTACCAGTATTTTCTGTCAACAGTTTCTCTATACCAGTTCGTACCAGCAAAAGGATGCAGCATATAGCCAAGTTTCCAACATTTTAGCCCGAACTGAGACTGGACCATATTTCCAAAATTAGGAATTGCGTATAGTAAAATTAGAATATATTCCAGCTTAATTGCACATGGAAACAGTATTTTTCTGAT
The DNA here is from genome assembly GCA_025461045.1 of Carex parvula. Taxonomy (NCBI): domain Eukaryota; kingdom Viridiplantae; phylum Streptophyta; class Magnoliopsida; order Poales; family Cyperaceae; genus Carex; species Carex parvula. The sequence continues at coordinate 35,194 of JAJGRW010000617.1, read as the reverse complement.
ACAGAACAAACAGTATTTTTCCTTTTACCTGAATTTGCATGCCTTATGTGGATTGTACTAATACTGCTGTTCCTTCACATGCAGGGTTTATCTGAGATGACGCGTGTAGTTCTCCTAATTAGCAAGGTGATTTATCAAGCTAACCTATTATGCATCTCCCTTTCAGTTTTATTTCTTATATCACCACATATGTGCAAAGTTATTTATTTGAATTTTATCCCCCTGAATCAGGACAGTACACTATAGAAATGTGCATTGAACTGAGCCGCACAGACACAAGCTTCAAAGTTACCAACTTGTTTAGAGCAATACAATAGCGTTGAGACTGGGATGATACATGCTTTATGTAAGCTGATCACATACATTTTGAATAAAAATAATAAACAGGTTGGCTTGTTTGCATGTTGATAATTTTTAAAAATTAATTGATGCAGAAATGGATTACACTTGTCAGATAGTGGCGGCAGAGATATTGAAGGTGATAAGTCAACCTTCTCTGTATTTGGGTGAAAAAATGTCATATATCCTATCCGACCTTTCACGCAATAGTCGATAACGTTAGTTGTCTACTTCCTTCAACAACCCTCCACCCCCAAAAAAAAAAAAAATTTAGAAATATATTGAATACTTTGTCTGGAAGGAGATTTGGAAAAAAATTATTTTAAAATTCTAGGAAGTTTCCTACTCTTTTATGTTTTCTACAAAAATTTTCATATGGTATTACAGGAGACATTTACGAAAAGACCCTTCTATTATGGGTATATTAATTGCATCAGGTCCCATCATCTTTTCCTTCCTGAGCAAAATACAATCTTGTGTTAGAACAATCTAAAATGTACTGCAAGTGTTCCAACCAAACCTGGGTAAAAAAATTGTAGGGTTAAAATCCAAACAAGCACACTGGAAGACAACTAACAATATAGTCATCAATCTAATCTAATGGAAAAAATTCCAAAATCTAAGCAGTAACACTTATTGTTTCATTGTAACCCTTATTGAATTTGATGGAATTGAGGGGGAGATGGGAACATAACGTGTGAAATTGATGAAAGAGACAGGGAAGGGTTCAGGATATCTATTTCTCTCATTACAATTTAATATCGTACTAAACTTAACAGAAAGTGATTATATTTTATTTTTTCGTAATACTCTTATTTCACCGAATGGTTCAAAATGGTTCAGATTTGGTTTTGAATGGGTGCTTGTCAAGATCAGTTTGAAAACTGGCACTCATTTGATGATGAGGTTCAATATACATTGCAACATGCTTTTTTAATAAGGTTTAGTGCAGTATGTTGGATTGTTTGAAATTGAGGAATAATATCTGTTTCAATGGATCTCCTATCCCTTCTATCAGAAACACAATGTTCACCATTAATTCATGGTTGGATCTTTGGACAGGGAATATGAAAAAGGAGGTGACAAAGCAGCTGCAAAGTCATCAAAACTTAAAAAGTGGAGACCTGGAGATATGGATATGATTCATTACAGTGTATTGCCCCCACTTAATGCACTGACCTTGGATGAGAGGCAAGATTGACTGGTACAGATGGTACCAATGGAGGGGATGACAGTAACATGAGATAGTCTCTTTAGTAACAATGTGTTCTGTGATAAGAACTGATTTCTATGTTTTATTTAACTGCATTTTTTAGCAGATGTTTGGATTTTGGTTTCTTTTTAAAAGCTTTGAGATGTAATTAAATGCTATGTGAGATGATAGACTAAAATATGGTACATGTGTATCAGTAGGCAGTTTTCTTTTTTGGGTTTGGGTTAAGGTTTTTAGTTTGAGATCCCTCACCAATGATGCAAAACAGTATGTACTGAAACCCTTCTACTTCCCACTAATGGATCAGTTAGTAGAGTTCAGTAGCTAGTTTACAAAGAAGGGAGTGTGTGTGACTGAGGCAATTGAGGGATCCCCATGGGTTTTTCTAGGTTCAGGGCTTAATTTCGATTTTTTCAGTAGTTCCTCACCATGTACTGGTTACTGGTAATTAATACAACGGGCTGGATAGCAGCCTTTGTTTTCAGAAAAAAAATAATAATAAGGAATTGCAACTTTCTTTTCGTATTTTGATTTTTGTAAAACAAACTATAATCTTATGCTAACTGGTTTTGTACTTGATGTGTTAAGTTAATTAATCACTATATTTTAGTTTGGATGGGTTATGGATCTAATGTCATGTACAATTATTTATCCTCCCTATATGTGGATCGCTTAGGAGTAGACCCCAATTCGCATCCTTCATTTGTGAAGCCGTTCTCAGATTCCTTATTTCAATTTCTGTTTTTTTCAATTGAAATTAATTAAAAAAAATGCTGGATTAAGCAATGCAGAGCGATTACTTAGTTGCTTCCTCATACCTCTCTTTCAGAAATTTTATAAAATATTCTTAACTTCGTATTGGATAAATTGAAAAACATGACCTTGCATCAAATCGTGTTTGGTTGACAAAATTACAGCGAAAATGAGGGATACAAAATGGGAATGGTTTAATTTTGCATAATTTTAGTTAGTAGAATCGATTTCCTTCTCAATTTGAGTGTAATGGATGGAAAAAAACTTTATTATAAATATTTTCAGAGAAAAAGACACAAATGTGTAGCTCTATATCTTACTTATATAATTATCATTCAATTTTTTTTTGTCACCGACCTACAACAACAAACACCGAATAATTTATTCACTAGGTTAGATTTTTTTTATATATTTTTTTTCTACAAAATTAAGAGATGAAAAATTATGCCGTAAAACTTCTAGAGTAAAGAATTTTTTGGGCCTATACATTCTTTCGGCTTCTAGATCTTGAACTTTAAAAAAAAAAAGACATTTTATTTGTCTTCACATATGAATAAACAATAAAATCAGTAGTGCGACTTTTCCATAGAGTTCTTACATAACTCATCTCTTTAGATAATTTTCGTCATCGCACGGTTCTGATTATTTTTCTTGGATATCACTAAAATTCTACAGTGTTGTGCGTTTAGTAAAGAAGATTAAGATACAAAGAAAATACAGAGAGATATAATTGAATTGAATTTTGTTTTAATCGGAAACAAAAGTGCAACTTGCGATGCCCGCCGAAATTTGTATTAATACCACTGTAAAAAAAAACCCCACAAATTATGGAGAATTTGAAAAATACCAGGGTCTCAACGTCAATATGCGGTTATTTTTGGAGGGCTACAGTTTGACATTGAGGGCCCCCAAAAACCAAAAAATGCACTGTAATACACTGATATTTAGGTTTCTAGGGGCCGCAATGTCAAATTGCAGCACCCCAATAATGAGGCTGTAGATTGATGTTGAGGCCTTAGTATTTTTCGAATTCTCCAATTTCAATAGTGTTTTGATTTTTTTTTCTTTGAAATGGTATTAATAAAATTTTTGGCGATGCCTGACTTTGTTATAACTGCATGATCTGTTGCCAGCTGTATGAAAGATGAAAGGTTTTTATCAGAGTAGAGCAATAATTTATTGAATTGGATTTAAATTCATTAAAGAATCAAATATTAGATAAAACATAATGAAAAAATAACAAAATAATATTATTTTATATAATAAAAAAAACAAAAAATAGTATCCTTTTATATATTAAAAAAGAAAAAATAACAAGACTAAATACTAAAGAATTAACCTTTGGTTTAGTGGTAAAGACACATGGTCTCTATGTAGAAGGTCATGGGTTCGAAACTCAGTTGGAAGAAATCATTTGTAATAACAAGAGTATTAAATAGTTGGATAGCTTCACTTCCAACTATACTCAAAAAAAAAAAAGACTGAATACTAGATAGTTAAGTCGATAAAATGAGCTCTTCTCCACACCATTAAACAAAATAATTTTAATAGTTTTGAATCTTTGCATAATTTTTCATTGTTCACACCATTAAACAAATCTCTCTCAATAAAGTAACCGGCAAATCATCCATTGATCGATCTCCATCTCAATCTAAAGTTCTAAACTCTAATTTGTAATTTCATAAGACCAGAAAATAAAAAAAAAGTTAGAATTTTAACTTATTAGCGGTCAGTAGACTGGAGGAGACGAGGAGCGAGTAACTGCAGTGGTCAGCGGTGGAGGAGCGGAGAGCCTCTCTGCATCGCATTTTTTCTTTAAACAAAGCAGAATCACCTCTCTTTGTCACTGAGAGTGGCGTTTTTTTTACATAATTGTGTTATGTTTCACCGAGGAGTGATAGATCACTAATTCGGCCTATATTTCTAATTGATTTTATTTTTCTTTTCTTATTTGCTTTCTATTTTTTGGGCTACAATTTTGAATTGCACACATAAATCACTTTGAATGTCCATTAGCGTACAAATCTCTCTCTAAATTTTGGGCTGTCGCTAATGATTTTCTTCTGCGCACAAAAAAAAAATTGCGAATTGTAGATTGTGTAGACTGTTGCAAAAGAGAACGGAGTAGGTCCGATGCCCATCGGACCTACTTTTAGGTTCAACGAGCATGATGACCGTCCGATCTAATTTAAGATTTGTGCACACGAAAATTGAAACAGATGCGCACGAATTTTAAAGCGTTCCGCACGAATCTTAAAGCAAATCGACAGTGATTAAACCCGTCGAACCAGAGTAGGTCCGATGCCCATCGGACCTACTCTCAAGTCGTTGCAAAATTATAGTTCAAAGTAGAGCATTTATTTTTGAGTGAGTCTATAGTACTATGCATAGCACGGATTAGTCTATACTACGGAGTCATATTTTCATTTTGAAAATCCTAATGGTCGATCCGAACCGTTCAACGTGATCCCCACATGAATATGTACTTGCAGACTAAATTTTATATTTTTCGAATTTTTTTACTATATTTTAAGATAGGTAGAAAATCACTTGATCTGAAAATTCTAGACCATCCAAAAACAGTGATTTTCTACCTATCTAAAAAATAGTAAAAAAATTCTGGACCATCCAATAACAATAACAATAACATATCAGTGCAACTGTACATTTCAAACAAAAAAAAAATACAACAATTTTTTTATATATATAAAATGCAGCAAATACAAAAATCACATATTACATATAACATTCAAACTCTTCTGAAATTCGTGATGGTATATTTATGCATGCTTTGTAATGAAGTATATATCACTTTTATTTTGATAAATTTGACCTTTTTTATTACATTATTTATTTTCTTTTTGTTTACATTATGTAATTGTGTTTTAAAATTGTAAAGAGTATAATAGTCAAATATACGAAAAATATTTAATTAACCTTTTATAATTTTATTTAACTAAATAATAAATAAAACGAAAAAAAATTATTTTTTCTCATTAATCGTTCAATTAAAAAGAAAACTAATATGTAATCTTTCTTTTTATTTCATTTTATGTCCATTCCGTAAATGTATGGAATAATGAAAAAACAAAAAAAAAAAACTTATATTCTATACAATTTTAATCATGTTAGACAAGTTTAGAACAGTAAAATTAAACCAATTTCAACATGTAAAAAAATCATTCTTCCTCAATTCCATCCTAACTATTAAACAGTAAATAAAGAAGAACTAAAATTCAAATAAATTTTACTGCATATTTTCATTGCAATTTCATTTTTTTCACTTTTTCTCCGTTCTATTCAATTCCACGTGGTTCCATCACAATTCCATTAAACAAGCGAAACTCCGCTCGAATTCACATCACCTCAGGTTACCTGACTCAGCAAAATTATGATCGGACGGTTCTTTTAACATGGTACGAATCTTAAAACAGGTCACCTACAGTCTCCATAGTACCGGATTGAGTTTGGCCCAGATAGGATTAATCTGGACCGTCCGTTTCAATTTGCTTGAGTCAGGTACCTGGGAGGATACGGATCCCCTCCGCTCTCTATTCTTTGTCAGGTGTGGGTCGGCTCTCCTGCCAAGCGCTCTGCTCAGCCGTGCTCCGTCCTCTCCGTCGATGCCCGTGGCCGGAGGATCGTACCGCTTTCTCTCCGTCAGTCCGTCTCTCAACCCAAGCACAAGCTCTGCACCGCAAAGCATATCAAATTTGCAAGGTACCAAAATAACGATTTTAATTCGTGTATATTATTTGCCCAATACTGTCGGTCCTCTTTCCAACAATTGAGATTGACGTTGTTTGCAATTTATAAATGTAAGTACCGTTTGGAGTCTGACCAATGGATCATATGAGTGATAAATGTAAATATTGATTTTTTTATTTTGCAAATATATATATTTTTTTTTTTTTGCAAAATTGTTAATCTGTGACTTAGTTGTGTACCAATTGGACCAATAATACGGTATAATTAACAACTATTTGTATTAGCTATTAATGTTAAAAAGTTTATTGTAATATTTGGAGTATTGAGGAAAAGTTGAGTTAAATAGGTTCCATTGTTTCAATTGAAGGTTTCCAGTAGATTTTGCAAATGTGATATAAAATTGTTTGAAAGGCTTGGAAACAGTATGAGCTCATTTCTTACTATTGGTACCAATTGGTATTAGTGTTTTATTGCGATCCTGAGATGATCGACCCATGACAAGAGCTTAAATACAAAAAAAGGAGTAAAATTGTGGATCTTTGAGAAGCTTTTAGATATTGGATATTTGTGAAATTTTGAAAAGAGTAATAATCTTAGCAAGAGAACTGTTATCACTTTGAGAAAAATTACAGAAGTTAAATATTTGATGAAAATTAGGGAAAAGTTAGAAACTCGTAAAGAGAAAATTAGGGCAAATTATGTGCACCATTTTGTTTATTAAGCGAAGTAATATGCGACTATTTATGACATCATTGTTTAGGTGAAGACATGCTGCAAATTATTAACATGACTATCTCACAGTAATAGTTTCCTTTTCCTATTTTTTGTATGGAGCCTAGTTTCAATATAAATGCATGTGCTAAGCTAAATACATCCAGCACTGTGTTATCATTTTTGAGTTATGAATTCGTTACTAGTTTTATTGAATATGTCAATTGCTAGTCCTTGATATGTTATAAAAATACCAAATTATATGCATCTAAAAGAAAATTATGTATATGCATGCCAAGTTTTGAAGGGCATTTTGGTCTTGTGCACTCAAATTTTTAAATCCAATTCATCATAACACTATGCAAGAATGGATTTGCCAAGCAACATTTTCACTCCTTTGAATGGTTGAAGAACACGATTCTAATACCGTTCCTTGATTTGTCAAATGACCCCTTTATTTTTTCTTATCTTTTCCTCTAGATCAGCAAAAAAGGCACACTACTGCAAATTATAAATAAATTTATCATCTGATTGTAATTCGAACAGGTTAACTAATAAGCAAAAGATGCCTCAAGTGAAAATAGTAGCGAGAAATTTCATGGACATGGTGGCAGCACTGCCCGCAGCCAAGCTCGACAAGTTGTATGATAGCTCCTTCATTTGTGAAGCCGTTCTCAGGTTCCTTATTTCAATTTCTGATTTTCTTCTATTGAAATTAATTGAAAAATGCTGGATTAAGCAATGCAGAGTGATTACTAAGTTGCTTCCTCATACCTCTTTTTCAGAAATTTGCAAAAATAATCTTAACTTTGTATTGGATAAATTGAAAAACAGGACCTTGCTTTATGCATAAGTGAATAGGTTATAGTAATGCAAATGACACAAATGCGGGGGCTTTTGCAATATTATAAAATTCAGTTGTGCCTTTTTTTTCTTCTGAAATTTGGTTTTTTATTTCGAATCTCTCTCTATCTCACTTACACACTCACCATATAATAAAGATCCTTGCCACCATTGGCTAAGAAGTACGCGTTGCAAATGCTTTTTGTTGATTCCCCTTTGACCGCCAAGTCTATGGAGGAGTGGGTCCTACCTGACGGCATTTCAAAGCATAAAGTAGCTATTGATCGGTTGCTTCAGCTCAGAGTTTTTATTGAAGTTAATGACAGGTATATAGCACGTGAACTAGTTCAAATCTTTTATAAAGCCTAACAACATTATTGAATTAGACTTGCACACTGTAGTGATACCAGGTTAGGTGCCCCTTGCTGGTCTATTTTTTTTATATTATCTATAAGATGCCAAGCGATAACTTTTTATCTTATAAATCATGTCAAGATGCGGTATTAATTTGTATGATGCGAAATGATAATTTTTTTTTTAATGATTTTTAGTAGGAAAAAGGAACCGAGTTATAAGATGAATCAGAAGTTTCAAAGCAACATGCAGAAGTATCTAATTAGCAGGTGAGTTGTCTGTTTTATCTTATTTCTGATGATGACTTTGTCAAGTGTGATGCAATAAAGAAAAATTGCAATCCCATTTTGAACTTGACTAATTCTGGGTTTATGTAGTTTTTTCTTTACATATGGTTACCCGTCTCTTTGATTGCTTATCGAAGTTTTGTGCAAAAACTTGAAATTTAAACAAGAACAGTCTATTTCTATTATAATATCCAGTAAAAACAAGATAATAAATTCCTTCCCCAGCCATACAAAAAAGGAAAGAAGAAAGAGGAAGAAAGAAGAACAGAATTAATCTTAGGGGCTCTTCGTTTTATGCCACTCAAAAACCTCAAATTTAGATTTTTGCCACTCTGAGAGAATATTCCTTAGGATTAATGATACAACATCCCCAATCTGTGCACCCAAATGAAAATATTTTTTTTTTTTTTTTTTTTTTTTTTTATCAACCTTTGCTCTTAACTTTGGGGCGATATTTTCTACCGAATTTAGCTATACCTCACCTCATCGTGTTAATCCGTAATCTTCCCCACTTCTCAGGGTACTGTACGGCAGGATGATTCTTTTGGTGTAGCTATATTTTTCGAAAATCAAGCCCTATAAGCTAATATCCTTGGGTTAATATTGATAGATTAGTACTTGAAGAAAAAGCCTTTAAATAGTATAATTATACTTAGATTTTGAACATTTTTCATGATTTTGGTATGATCTCCCCCTAGCTACCTTCCTAGAATACAAAGAAACTTAGAAAGCCATAAATAAAAACAGACCTTGCTCTGATACCAGGGTGTGGATCGATCGGTCAGAGCTTTCAAACTTCAACGGGCTACTGTGAACACGGGAAGTAAGAAAGCACACAAGCGGAAATTTTATTAAGTGGAATGTGTACAAAGAAAGAGAGAGAAGTAAAACTTGCTGGTTCTCAGCTTGTTTTTCAACTCTGAAAACTCACACTTATATAGAGACTTAGGATGGAATCTCAATTATCACATCGGGTACTCATTGGGCCCCATCGCATGTGATTAAAGGATGTCCACAAACTTTTGTCTCCCACTAAAAATAAAGGTGCTTATAATGCACCGAAAGTAAATATTCTGGCCAATTATTGGCCCACACTAAAGAAAAAGGAGAGGCCAATACAAGCAGGCCTAACAGTAAAACACACCTCATGATACATACCCTATAGTGGTAGGGTCCAGAACATATTTACATATGGAACACTTTTACCTCACGAATTAGCTGTTTAAACTCTCGGTAAGCCTTTTGAAGCCTAGTAAGAGTTTGCTGAACTTGGGGCAACCAATCCCCCCAGTAATTGTCCTTTGTTGCGAATTTAGAACATTGGGATTCCTTCATCTGTTGGATTTTTATTAAATCATTAATCCCTTCAAGTGCTTTTGAAACTGCTTTGTTTTCTATTGCTCGAAGTTGGAGCCTAAGCTCATTTCGTCTTTCCAAGGTATGGATTTCGTCGGATTGCCGTAGTAGATCCCTGTACTGGCAAACGAGTGGCTGATTTGCAGGATTATTTGGGACATTTTCTCCTGAACCTCCTGGTTGGGATGTTCCTCGTTCTCGTGAAGAGCCCCGGCTAGATTGTCCAGAACATCTAACGCTTCCTGATTGGGCCATCCTGCATCAATTAAAACATTAATTAACCGTGATAGGGAGTCAGCCAAAAGGTTGTCCTTCCCATCTATGTGCTCGAACTGAACATTAATCCCCAATCCCGTTACAAAGTCTGTAAACGAGATCCATCGCACTCTTGACGGTTTATTAATGTTAGATTTATTAAAGAAACTAATGATAGCCTGACAATCAGTGCGTATCACTAATTCCTTCCTGTCGAGGTAGTAGATCTTTAATGCCTCCAAGCTATTCATGACCGCGAAGATCTCTGCGTCTATTGTGGATTTAGGCGGGTTGAATTTGCCACTTGCATAGGCGCACGGCTTCTCTGTGCTCTTTGGGTCATACCTCTTTGGCTTCCACTTGCATACACCTCCCCATCCATCCATGCATCCGTCTGTTTCTATTATAATGAAGCATTCTTCTGGGGGTATGCAGAGATCGGGTAGGTTTCGGACCTGATGTTTTATTGCGCGAATGAGCTCCCAATCTTGTTTATTCAATCGTTTGTCGCCAGTTGGGCTGGTTTTTGCATATAAAGGGCTTAGAAGTTTCCCGAGGTTCGGGATATAGCTTCTGGCATAATTGAGGAGCCCTAGCCAAGATCTCATACCAGACTTTTGAGTGAGATCATTTTCTTTGAATTCTTCGATTTTTGTGATGATATTTGGCTGTAACCGGATAGTACCCTTGCCTATCACTGCTCCTAAGAATTCGATTTGAGGAACGGCTATCTTCATTTTTGTTGGGCTTAGGACAAGGCCATGCTCTTCACACTTTGAGAGCATTATTTTTTAAATGCTCTGCATGCTCTCTTTCTGACTGAGAAAATACCAGAATATCATCAATATAAACTGCAATAAAATTCTCAGTGCCTTTGAAGCAATGATCCATCTTTCTTTGGAACACTGCTGGAGCATTTTTTAACCCAAACGGCATTACTAGCCATTCATATAACCCATCGGGCACCCAGAATGCCGTCCATTCAACTGAATTTGGGTGCATAGCTACTTGGTGAAATCCACTCTTTAAATCGAATTTAGAGTAGATTTTACTATTAGCTACTTTTCTCATGATGGTATTAATACCAGGAAGGCTATATTGATCTTTTTCAGTTATATCATTAAGCCTCCTGTAATTAAATACCATACGTTCTTTGCCTTTTACCTCCTTTCCGGTTTTCGGATCTATTGATATACCGGAATTAACAATAATCGCCGTCGTCCGGTGTCTGCTCTTGCTGGGCCGTATTACTCCGAGTTTCAGCAGGGCCTCCACATGTTTGCTGAAGGTTTGTTTCATCAGTGGCGTAACCTGCTTTAAGGGTTTATCTTCAATGATGAAGTCTGGATTCTTAATGTCCAGCATGCAGACGACCTTATTTTTACTCCAGTGTTGCAAAGGGTTTTCGCCAATGAACCCGGCCTCCTTTAGCCTTCTTAGCAATTGGTCAAACTTTGCAATAAAGTTTGATGATGTTTGCCCAAAATTGTAATGGACCATTTCTTGGAGTTGTATGTACTCCAGGTCTTGAAGGTCTATTTCTTCTATGGTCAGGACCTTTGCTTGTGGTTGTGTGTTAATGACCGTCAGGTTTTTGTAGAAGGTAATTGTATCACCCTCTATCCTCAGACCCCCATGCATAGAGCGTATAAAATTGCATCCTATGATCATTTGTATTTCCCCTCCCAGCTTCATGGGGAATGCATAGGTGTACGGTATGCGGAACTGGTTTTCGCCAATAATCATTCTACCATATTTTAACTTCATGTTGGCGGTTTGAGTGGAGTTTACCCCTGTAAATTGTACTACAAAGGTATTTTCTTCAAGAGCCTCCTTTGGTACTGACCCTTGATCTATGCAGCAGGTTGTGGCACCAGTGTCTAGGATTGCCCTTACTTTGAGTTTCTGAACTCCAGGGATATCGAGCTCCACTTCTAGGTTATACAGTCTATTTTTGATAATTCTTCCAGTGGATGGGTTACTGCTAGTGTTATAGACTGTTTCTCCATTGAGGACGTTCGCGTCCTCATTGATTGATGGCCCATCAGCAGAGGGAGTAGAGAGAGGATTTGGAGGAGCTGGACTGAAGGTGTGTAAGGGATGATTCAGAGTGCCTCCAGTGAGCTGTATTGTTTTTTATGGATGGATATGGGCTTGAAGTGGCGGGATTGAGACATTCAAGGTGGTGGTGGTTGAATTACTCTTAACGCCCTTCTGCTTCTTATCTGGCCCTAGACTGTCGAATTCTTCCTTCAGGTGTTCTTCAAGGAGGCCCTCGTACCTCTTCTTGTAATGGTCAACCTCTTTTTGCAGCCTTTCCATCTCAGCTTCGCACCAGACAATGTAGTCTCTCTGCTCTTGGACTAGTGTTCTAAGGTTGATTTGTGCTGGTGCGATTGTTGGGGTGACTGGTACTCCTTCTTTGAAATAGAATGGGCCGCACAGGTTGCATGCTGTTACTCCGCAATCTGAGCAATGTATTCTAGCACGGATTATAGTTTCCCTAGCGCAACAGGAACAGGTTGTTTTGAATGGTTGCTTGATGACTTGATTATGAAGCCATTGGTGTTGGCAGCTCATCTGTTTCTCGGGTAATTTTATTCTCGGTCTGTACCCTGAATTTTCCTCTCCGAGCATAAAGAGAGAGTTTAGCTGTAGGGTTTGTACTCCTTGTTGCAGCTCCATCTCTCCATCTTCTCCTTCAGAAATGCTAAATATAGCATCACTCTGGCCTTCCCCTTCTTGTACTGATATTATGTCACAATCTTCTGGTATATCTAGCCCTTCGAAGATTGCTGCCCGCTTAATGTTTCTTCTATCATTGGGGCATTCTCGCGCAAAGTGACCTTCTTGCCCACATAGGTAGCATTTACACCTTTTGTTCCTAACAAGGTGTTTTCTCTTTTCGATTCGAGCGTGAGACTCATGGGGTTTGCCTTTATAGGTTCTTGACCTTCTCAGGCCGTATCTCTTTTCTGGTTTTCGGTAATAGCCAGGAATTGGGATCTGGCTACAAAAGGATAGGTCTTTGAGTGATCGTTTGAAAGCAGCATCCTTGCACTCGCCCTCCAGATATTTATAGGCAAACAGTACCCTCGGAATTACCCCCACCGTGAGACCAGGGTATTTCTCTTCGAACATTGTTTTTATTCTGGTCCCAAGGTCACCAGGCATTTTTAACCAGAATTTCTCTGAGAGCTCTGGGCTAATGTACATTCGCCCGGATTTTGCCGCTAATCGTAAATACTCGTTCATATACTGAATGAGATATTTAACGTTGTCGCAGGTGAGGCGCTCCAGATCTTTGTAGGCTTGATCTTGGATTGCTGTTGATCCTTGGGCAGGGTCTTCTAGTGAAAATACTCTCCTCATCTGGGAAAGTATGTTTTGTGTACCTTCCCGACCATCCGCCACTGCTATCAACGCCTCGTACTCAGTGAGGAATTGCATCCTCCATTGGACCCATGTTAATTTTTCCACTTCTCCCAATAGATTCTCCATATATTCTATTTATCCCTGGGGTCTGTAAATCCTTTCTCAGCCACATGGTTTCGAGTAATAGACTCCATCATGAAAACGCATCATGGAACAACCCCAGTTGATCAGGGATTACAAACATGGCGCCTTGCTGTTGCTGCGCCGATGGTAGTGTCCACATCTCATTGTTGTAGCCCCCGCGAAATCGTCCTGCTCTGGGCACTCGTTCTTCAAAAGTGGGAATTGGTCTTGCTTCATTTGTATTTCTCGCAGGAGGGTAGCTGGGCATGTTCATTGACTGGTCCTGTGGTGGTTGGTAATGAGATATTGCAGAAGAACTTGACATAAAAGCATGCTCATTCAGAGCCTCGGATAGGCTTTTGAATTGTGGGTAATCAAAAATTTCTTCTTGACCATTCATCATAAAAATAGTATTCATCTCCCCACCACGCTCCGAAAAAGGATTGACCCAATCCTTGTCAGTACTGCCAGTATCTTCTTCATCATGATCTGTGTCCCAAATAGGAACAGAATCTTCTTGTTGGGGATTGTCAGGTGGTTGTGCTGACTGGCCAGCAAGGTACTGTATGTATTGCCAGTCGTCTTCTTCTTCGGTATCACTTTCTTCTTCGGTTAGGATGAGAATTGTTTCACTCCTAACTTCATCTTCATCGTCATCGGGTATATCGCCTTCGTGATCAGGGGCTGGGACATAATTCTGGAATGATATAGAGATTCTGCCATCGAGGAGGTTATTGGTCTGCAATTCTGTAGGCATCATAGGAATATCGACTCGTGACGGCCTCACCACCCAGTTTCTCCCTTGATTTTCTTGCACTGAGTATCGCCTACCGGGGAGGGCTCGTATTCCCCTGCTCACCAAGTATTCGGAAACATTGCTTATTTGGTAAGCAAATCCAACATTCGATGTATTGGAAAGTCTCCCTACTAAACCTCTAGTGATTAGGAGGTTAGCCTCTCCATGCTGCCAGTTCTGGTACCCTCTCGTCAGGATTGATATCTGAAATTTCTATAGAAATCCCCGATTGTTTGCATAGTATCTGGTATAACATATACCAGCTGGCTTCCTCTTGTTAGGTCGATTTCTGCTGTATCGAATATGGACTGGTCTCCTTGCCACCTGTTGTCTCTAAAAACAACCAACGCCGAGGTGCCTTCATCTTGTCTGTGCAGGATTTGTATTCTTACTTGAGCGACCCCTATGTGGATAAATTGCATTCCACTTTGTCTAAGAGCCGCATAGCTCTCGGGTTGTATAAATGGTCTGTCAATTTGTTGGTTGTCGGTGCAGAGAATTGCTTCTTCAGAGAGATGGTTATAGACACGGTGGTTGTTGTCGTCTCTTCTGGAATTGTATAGTACTTCGGCAGGTACTATAGCAGCTCGATCTCTCAGGGATCTTCTGAGCTGAGTATCTGGATCCACCTGTTCTTCCAGAGTCATCTGGTAGGGGTTTCTACCCGTTATAGTTCGGGTAAGATTCCTCAGGTTTCTTTGAGCATTATATCTCCTTCTTTGCCCTCTCCTGTATTCGCGAACCTGATCTTCAAATAATGGTGCATCAGGGTTTATGGTTTGGGTTTGGGTTACACTGGGCCTTCCGGATGTTTCCATCATTTGAGTTTTTGTTTCTCTTCTTGGAGGATAACAAAGGGGTCTTTGAAAACTCTTAAAACCCCTTTCTTTTCCTTTTGCTTGGAGGATTCGATTGATAGTTTGGCTAGTCTGGCTGATAGTTCGTCAGTTATTTCGCTCGACAGTTGCACACCCTTTTGTTTCTGGATTTGGTCTTTAAGGATTTTAACTTCTGCTCCAAGGTTTCGGATTTCTTCTAGTGCTTGTACCAGCAGCTGGATTTGGGTGTTGTTCTGTTTGATCAATGCGGTTGTGCCTGAGATGCCTCCACGAAGGTCAGAGGGTTTTGCAAAGCCCACCGCGGGTGACTCAATTGAGTCTGTTGCTTTAACTGCTTGTTTGTAGAATTGGGTGTTTTGAGTGAGTGTGTAATCACTCATGAATTAACCCAGGTCTCCACTCTTTTGAGGACGGTTTCTACTCTTTCAAGTTTTTGGTTGAGTTCTTTAGAAATTCTTAAGGCTTCCGTTTCAATGGGTTTGGGTTGCTTTGTGACCTCTGTCACCAAAGTTTTGACTTCTGATATTGTTAAAGGACGGTTTTCTGTTAATAGGATTGTGAGGTTTTTCAAGTTTTGTTCAAGTTTTTGGATTTTCTGGTCCAGGGAGTAGATTTGTTCTTGGGTTTGCTTAAAATTCTTTAGGCTTACTCGGCTTAACAGGTTTAGTCTGTCGTATATGACAGAAATGTTGTTGGCTATGTGTTTATTAGTTACGGTTGTATCTGAAAGATCTAGGTATTCTAGATTAGGGGTTCGAGACTTCGTATACCACTCTTGAATGGACTGCTCCCACCTTTCGCTCATAAACTAGTCTGTACGTAATTTCTGTTGTGACTTTTTATTTTCAAATATTCCAGGTCAGCAGTTCAGGTTTGATCATACCAGTTATAATTGTTTTTGCTCAAAATTTTAAATATGCACTTTGTTTACACATCTAGTTTATTCTGGGGACAAATTTGGGGTACTAATCATTCACTTTTGAGGTTGGGTGGCAAATTCATAATTTCCTTGTTTTCGGGTGGCATATAACTAATTTTCCCTTAATCTTAATTTAGTGTGCCTTGAATGAATTATGCTCTGGTTGTGCAATCAGATTACTGTTAGTCATGAACCGTACTGGTAAGATTGCTGTAGAGTTAATGGATATGTCTTGCATTTGTAATCAGAGGAACACTACCAAGAGACCCAATGACATTAAATGCTGGTGTCAGGTTGCCTTCAGTAGGAGAACTAGATACCTATGCTCTGGAGCAGTGGGAGGTTAACCACTTTTTTTTTCTTTCTATTTAACCGAGTTTTAGCTCCTTTTTAGTTGAAACTTCCTTTTGTTTGCTTATGGGTGTTTTTCTTATTTTTTTTGGGGGAGAAACAGTGTTTCTTGTTGCAACTCATTAATTCATCTCAAGTGGATAAACTGACCAGCTTTAATTCTTCAATGCTGCGTGCTTTGCAGCGAGGCCTTTTGAATTCCAGGTTCCTTTTTGCAATCCATCATACCTTTCCTTTGTTGCTGGTTATGTTCTTCACTTTGTGGCATCAGTATTTGATTTTGTAATGTTTGCTGATTTCTGTTTTCTCTTGCATACATTTTTTCCCGATCCTTTTTATCAGTAGCATAAACAAATAACAAAATTTCACTAATACCATCGATTTCGGACAATTTTGATTTATACCACGACTGCTGAATGAATAATTCAGCGGACGAAAACGCTTCGTCCGTTGAATAGTTCAGCAGTGGAATTCTGCGTGTTGATACCGGCTTTCTCATAACACAGATTTCGACCGCTGAATTGTTCAACGGTTGAAACGGTTTCGACCGTTGAACAATTCAGCGGTTGTGGTATAAAACGGAATTGTCTGAAATTGATGGTATATCTTTAATTTTTTTTTTTTTTTTTTTTTTGGTACAGATAAAGTAATCAGCATTTTTCTTTTTGAATTGATTATCTGGAAAGCCCCTAAAATATTAAAATTGTGTATACCAAGCGAAACACAAGATATCATATGCTGATGTCTATGTTGAAGTTGGAAAACATTCCTTGCTGCCCTTGTTTTTCAAAAATATTTTATATTTCCCATATTGTCCATCTCGATACTTGGCTGTTCCCAAATTGCACGTACCCAAAATTATATTTGTATATTGTGAAATCTTGTAAAATCCATATAAAATCAAAGTTTGGAGATTTTTAGCGTTCTTTGTATCAAAATTCTCGGTTTAACGCATAGAATATTATCATGGATTTTATTTTGGAGAAATTCAAATTTCATTTTTGCTGAATTTCAAGAAATTAGATTTTAAGACATTGATGTTGTAATTTTTGTTATGTTGAAATATTTTTGCAACTATATATGTTCGCCTACCTCTGACAAAATTTCTGATTTCGCCATTGCTCTTACATCCACTTCAAACCCACAAACAATAATATATTACCTACAATAATGCACTTACCTAGTTACCTACAAGGCTACAATAATATAGTACATCAAGAAGCACAGCAGCGTGTAGCGGCCTGTCTACAAAGGATTGGAGTTCAAAGAAAAAGAATCAAATAATGCATACTTCAAAGAACAATGCACTTAGCCTAACCAAGAGGCTATTTGAATTTCTATTTCTATTCGGTATCTATTTGAAATAGAGGGGTCAGTTACTCAGTTGTAATCTGCTTTGAGATTCGTGCAGAAAAGATTTGAATGGTTCAGAATTTTAACAGATCCATTCAAAATTTGAGATATCTCAGATGATGCGAATAAGGTTTGTAGTGGGTGTGAGATATATATTATATTATTCTTTGTGCATATGAAGGGTTTGTAGTGGCCTAGTGGCTAGTGGGAACGGACTCCGCTGCTTTTCTGAGAGAAAAGTAGGGTCCTGCTTTTTCTATCTCAATCATTCAAAATCGTTGAGATTTGTGCATGAAAAAGTTTTTTATATCGAGATACATGAATGAAAATTTTTGAATGGTTGAGATTGGAAAAGCAGGATGCTGCTTTTCTCTAAGAAAAGCAGGATGCTGCTTTTCTCTAAGAAAAGCAGCAGAGCCTTATCCGTGGCTAGTGGGTATGAGATATTTCCTTTCCACCACGAGATGTCTAACCGAGAAGTTTCCGGAATCGTTGTCTAGAATTGTAGATCTGAATTTTTCTTTCAAAAATATTTGGTTCAAATGATTTTGTTTCCATTGTTAATTAAAGAAAGTACAATCGATTATTTATTTACTGGTACTACAGTGAAACAAAAATGTTCTTATATAGCTTGAACAATATGTTAAACACTCAACTTAATATCATTATTATTTGTGACTTTTAAATTTAATGTTGAACCTAAAATAATATAAAATATGAATATATGCATATCAAACATGATAAATTTAGTAAATATTATAAAATTTGAAAATTTTGTATTCTACCATGAGTAGGTAAATGCACCATTAGTTTTGTGCTCCAATCATGCTTCACATTTTTATTTTTATTTTCAAAGTCCGAACAGTCAATCCGAACCGTTCACCATGATATTTGTATTAAAATGTGCTTGGAGACCAAATTTTATAGTTCTTAGAATTTTTTTAATAATTTTTTAGATAGGTACAAAATCTTTTAATAAGATTATGGACCATCCAAAACAGTGATTTTGTATCTATCTAAAAAAATAATAAAAAAAAAATTCAAAAAATATAAAATTTTGTCTCCAAATATATTTTAATATGAAAATCATATTAAGCAGTTCGGATCGATTGTTCGAATTTTGAAAACAGAGAAAACGACATGGAGCATGATTGGAGCACAAAACCAGTGGTGCATTTTAACCATACTCCTCTACAATATTTATATACGTAGATCTTATTGAGTACTTTGGACAGTTCGAACATAATAAAAAGAAATTAAATTTGACTTGTTAATGTGTTAGCTGGTATGCTAACATCAAATTTGACTTGAATAAGTAACTTACGGTAGAATAAAATAATATTATAAATTAAACTCTTTTGATCTTGTATCAATGTTGTACATGATAAATTAAACTCTTTTTTTATCTTCTTCTTTAACATTACATCTTTTTTGTTTAATTAATTGTCTGAGCCAAAAGTCTACAAGTTCGAATAGATCAAGGATTGCAGTTAGGATATCCCAATATAAAAAAAAATGAAGGGTCCTCTATTTAAAAAAGTGCTTCTTCCAGCCCCATGACAAAAGTCGCTCAAGTTTTCATAAAAAAAAGAACTTTTTCTTGAAAAATCCAATACATGGCAGTGCGGCGAGTCATTGACGCTTCCACTTTGCCTTTACCAATATGACTACAGCTTGTAACTCGGTTAATGCCACATAGTATCTGTCCATCTACAATAATGCTGTGGACTTGAGAGTTTCAAGTCAAGCTCTCAAGTCAAGCTCTAGTGCGCTCTGTTCACCTCTCTCTCTCTCTCTCTTTCCCCAGCTAAATTCATCTCTTTGCAACTACCTTCAATCTATCTACCAATCTTAAATCTTTGTTTCCGATTCTCTCTCTCTCTCTGATCTCTTGCCGTAGGGTACGCGTTTGCGTTTTCCAAATTAATCTCTGTTTCTCATCTCAGCCCTCTCTCTCGATCTCTTGTCATCTGATGCACGGTATCTGTTTCCAGAATCTCTAACTCTTGATCTCTTGTTATCTTCGTTTCTGGCCTATTCATTCCCTTTATTTTATTATTGAAAGAAGCTGCCTTTTGCTATCTTCATTTCTAAATCCAACAATTTGGTACGTGTTTACAGCAAAAAAAAAAAAAAAAAAAAAATTGCTAGTTGTTCCTTGTCATTCCCAAGAAACACAAAACACAACAACAAAAAAAAAATACCGGCTTTGATTTGAGGAAGGTGACCCAGGAGAAGAAAGAACTTCGAGATGGCTCTTTCAACCATTGCAAGCCTAGCGGGTTCCGCTGTTTCGAACCTTGTCAGCACCGCGGGGTCCTCTGTTGTTGAGAACCTTGTCAGCACGGGTTATTCGTACTTGCTTAGCCATATGCTTGCAGATGATAGCGAAGCAGAGCTAAAGAAGCTACAGACAGCTCTTCCCAAGATCACAGCTGTCATGGCCATTGCTGAAGCACTCAAGATGAAGCACCCAAGTGCCAGTTCATGGGTTGACCAATTTAGGCAGGCTGTTGAAGCATCCGAAGACGTGCTCGATGAGTTGGAGTACAAAAATCTGGAGGATATGGTGAAAAACCGAGATGAGGCGGAAGACTGCGCTTCTAGCTCAAAGAAGAGAAAACTGTGTACTACCAATGTTTCTTTGGAGAGGTTGAAGAAGGCTATAACAATGTTAAATCGGGCTACTGACGGTGTGGAAGATCTCCTCAAACTTGCCAATTTTTATAGTCTTTCGGAATCAGGGCAAGAAGTCGGTAAAGTTTTGAAGGGGCAAACTACTTCCTTTTTAGCCGAAAATGAGGTGTTTGGCCGGGAAGTTGAGAAGAACGAGATAATTGATTGGCTGAAGCGACCAACTGATGCTCACCTCTCTTCTTTTAGTATTGTCGGGGTGGGTGGACAAGGGAAGACCACCCTTGCGCAATTTGCATATCAAGAGATGTTGAAGGAAAAACAATTTGACAAAACAATTTGGGTTTGTGTTTCAACCAACTTCAGTGTTGAAGATGTAACGAGAAAAATGCTCAGCGAAACTAATTGTGGTAAACCATTAAATGCGCTTCAGGAGAGCTTGAAGGATATGGTACTTTCAAAGAAAGTCCTTCTCGTTCTAGATGATGTATGGGATGATAAGAGGAGGTGCGATTGGGAGCAACTGATTGCCCCTTTGAAGTTTGTACAACAAGGGAGTAAAATCATATTAACAACTAGAATGAAATCTGTGGCAGAATTGCTTGCTAATGTGATAAATACGGAGCATAAATCTTTAGCATTGAAAGGCTTAGGAGAGCAAGAGTTGCGATTGCTCTTCTATAGCTATGCATTTCGTGGTTTTAACCCTGACAATCATCGAAATTTACAAATAGTTGCAGATCAAATACTAAAATTGCTTCGAAGTAGTCCATTAGCAGCAAAAGTAATCGGAAGCTTACTGAATTCCCGTATGGACCACCAGTATTGGAGAAAACTTTTGAATCACGGGTCTCTTTTTAACTTAGAGCAAGCAGAGGATGTGATGGATGTTTTGAAGTTGAGTTACTACCATTTACCAGCAGATTTGCAGGTATGCTTTAGGTTTTGTAGCATATTTGCTCAACATCATCAGTTTAATAAAGATGATTTGATCAAAATGTGGATCGCCTCTGGATTTATTCGGCAACAATCAAGCCAAGGAAAAAACCCAGAAGATATTGGAGAAGATTACTTCGATCTCCTTTTGAGGAAATCATTCTTTGAATATTCTAGATCATGGCAAGGTGAATGGTATGTTATGCATGATTTGATGCATGACTTGGCCCGTAATGTTTCCATTGGGGAATGTTGTAGAATAGAGCCTCATGATAAATCTATTACCATACACAGCACTGTACGACATGTGTCTGTACATGGAAGTGAAATTCACAGGGTCGCTTATATTGGGAATTTACGTAGTTTGGTTATTATTATTGAAAAGGGTTCAGATTTTGTTTTACCGAGAAATTTAATCGAAAAACCTTTACGTTTATTGAAAATAAATGGATACGGTAGCTTTGAATTGCCCGAAGAGATGAGTTGTTTAGTACACCTTCGCTACCTATCCATTGACACTAGATCCGTTAAGTACTCATTCCTCGCTTCAGTTTACAAACTTTATCATTTGCAAGTACTAGAGGTTCCAACAAGTTGTGATAATTCATCCCATTCGGGAATTGAAACAACTGGAATGACCAATCTACTTATGTTGCGTTACCTAAGGCTTCCCAAGGAGATAATGCAAACTATTCATGGAGTCCACAAGCTGATGTCTCTACGGGAGTTAACCTTTTTTGTTGGACAAGAGAGTGGTCAGCATATAAATGAATTGGAAAAACTAAACAATATTCAACACCTTTCCATTGAGAACATTGACAATATAGAGGATCCCAATGAAGCTAAGAGTGCCAACCTATTAGAGAAGACTAATCTCCAATCGCTCTCTCTGAAATGGACCTCAGAGAGCAATTTTGATAACCCCGAGCAAATTATTAATTACCTCCAACCCCATCCAAATCTCATGAAATTGACAGTTGAGAATTATAAAGGCCAAAGATCTCCTAGCTGGATGAATGATTCGTCCCCTTTAAACTTGTTATCTCTAAAATTTTCTAATTGTCCTGTTTGGAAAAACCAATTGTTTTCATGGCAAATGCCATATCTGGAAAGTATTGATATATGTAATTGTCTAAACTTGGACAAGTTACCTAATATGCCCCTTTCTCTAATTGAATTTAGAATTCATAATGTAAGTCTGACTGCTCTTCCGGATTTTCACCAAACTTCCGGTAATAACACTCCTCAACCATTATTCCTGAAATCATCACTAAGAATAGTGAAGATACAAAGCTGCCCCAACTTAATGTCCTTGAATGGATTTTTGCAGCAAGACAACCTAGATTTGCAATCTATTGTGACATTAACCATCAGCGGCTGTGAGAAACTGGTATTGGTACCGGAAGATACATGTGGGAAATTATTGTCATTAAGCTACTTGTCCATAAGTGATTGCCAAAATCTAACCGAATGTCCCAGTCTACCACTTTCTCTGAATTCTTTTTTGATAGTGAATGTTGGAGTTAGTGCTCTTCCAGGATATTACCAAAGTTCTGCCTCAAGGGGCGGGCCATCAACATCGTCACCACTAATAAATGTGTACATAACAAACTGCCCAAAATTAACAGCATTGAATGGTTTTCTGCAGCCAGACAACATAAACTTTCAGTCATTTCGGTATATATATATCGAGGATTGCATGAATCTTGTAGATATTCCAATAGGTGCTTTTGGGAAATTTGTGTCGCTAATGCACTTAACTATTATCGAATGCCCAATGCTGAAGGCAGTTGATAACCAGAGCAACCTCCTGCCCCCGTCACTCACATGGCTTTACATAAGAAACTGCGGTAAACTTGATGTGCCACTGCTGGAGTCAGCATCACGTCTCACTACTCTTACTAATATTTCGATTTATAACTGTGCAAACATTTCTCGTATTCCCTCCTCAGAAAATGCTTTTGGATCACTTAGTTGTTGGAATATTGGTGGATGTGACAAGCTCGTCGAACATTCATCTAGGGAACAAGCACTTGGTGTTAACCATGGAAGCAACTTGGCGTCGTTAAAGCTCTCTGTTCTTGGAATCGCTCACCTCTCTCTCCTTTTTATTGAACCACTGAGAAGCCTCAAATTTGTAAGCCAACTGACAGTCCATGATAGTTCAAGTACAGAGGAATTGCCAGAGCAATGGCTGCAACAAAACAACAGTACCCTCAAGAAGTTGACCATCAGGTCTGCAAACTCTCTGAAGTCATTGCCTGCAACAATGGCGAGGCTCACTGTGCTTGAAGAGCTAGAAATCTCCCAAGCTCATTCGCTGGAGCATCTCCCAGAGTTACCTGCTTCATTAAGGTCGTTGACTATAATGCTAAGTAGATCTCTGAAGTCATTGCCTGCTACACTGGCGAGGCTCACTATGCTTGAAAAGCTACATATTCATCATGCTGATTGGCTGAAGCATCTCCCGGAGTTACCTGCTTCTCTAAGGGATCTCTATATTTGGGATGCAAGCTCTTTGAAGTCATTGGCTGCTAATACACTGACGAGGCTCACTGCTCTTGAAAGGCTAGAAATCGAAGAAGCTAATCTGGAAGAGCTTCCGGAGTTACCTGCTTCTCTAAGGGAGTTGATTATCAACAATGCAAGCTCTCTGAAGTCATTGCCTGCTACAATGGCGAGGCTAACTGCCCTTAGGAGGCTAGAAATCTGGAATGCTGATTTGCTGGAGGAACTCCCGAAGTTACCTGCTTCTCTAAAAATGAAGAAAAAAAGAAACCAGATACGTGCAGTAGGATAGTGGTTCATTATTTCACAACTTTGTATTCACAAGGTCCGTTCTTTTCAATTTCTTAAAATTAATAAAACGCTCTTGCAATAAATTGGAATCTGTTATTCATCAGATAATAATATTGTCACTTCCATCTCTTGTCTTCTCAAACTTCAACTAATGTACGTAGTTTGTTTTTTTTTCCTTTTGATTTTTGCCTACAGTATATGCACTTCAAACAAGTGGCCTTCCATGCAGGTATACTGTATACATCCCTCCTTATTTACAAGCTATCTGTTCTACTTTACTTCTTTTATTTTTAATTTGAGATGCTAACATATTTTATCAAATTTTTTAAGTCCACCTATGTTTGAATGATATAACTGGTCCCAAGCCCGGATAAAAGAAGAAGGGTCAACAAAAAAAATTTAGAGGTGCTGATTACATGAATAGCAATTCAAATTAAAAAAAAAGAACTGAAATAGTTAAAACAACATAACAGAAAACTTCACAAAGGACGTGCTGATTAGATAAATAACAAATTTTTTTATATAAAAAGCAAATTAAAAGTTATGATTTCAAAGGACGTGCGCAAAATTCGCAAAGCATCCAAACTGCATTTCTAACAATAAGTTCCACTCTATCAGGGACTAGTTTTCCTAAATTCCATGTTAAAGTGTCTGATGTTGTTAGCCGAAGTTATTTATAGCAGTTCTTTCTGTTTGCTATTTTTTTATCCTTTTCATTTTCTTTAAGTGGTGCAGGTGGGCAGTACCTGCTTTGCTTTTAATTAGTACCACTAATTTATATTTCACCTTTGGTACCAGTTGAGGCAGCTTTTTTGGGTTCTCTGGGTGATCTGTTGTCTTTACTTGGATAAGAAAATATGTTGTCCCAGTTTAGTCCTGAACTAACTGCATCTGTAACCATACTGGCACATATGTAGCAAAAAATTTAATGAGAGGGGGCTAGATGTCAATTCCCTCACCAGATAATTTTTTCACTGAAAATGGGGACTATGCTAAACTGCAATTTCAGATGTGTTTAGCAGATAATTATGGATGCAGGCATATAGATCGACATAGTACTTGTTACTTGGTTGCACCAATTTCCTAACAAGCATGCCAGTGAAAAGCTTGTTGTTAATTTGTTTAAATTATAAGAAAATTTATCACTTAGTCTTCGATACACTAGTTGAGATTTTTACCTCTCTTGTTAAATGAATATAATAATACCAAATATTATGTACACTAGTCCCTTGCTGAGTTGTTTTAGTGTAAGATTCCCTTTACTAATTATTTACCAAACTTGCATATTAATTGGAACAGTTGATTACCAGGTGATAGAATTGCAGTGATAGTGCTATTTGGGTTGGCCAGTGCTAGAACTGCAGTTGGAAAAATTTAGGGCTACATATTCCTACCAAGTTCAAAGGAAGGAAATGCAAAAATGCCCCAGAGGAGTTGCAGTGCACTTTTAGTCCAGCTGAGGACATCAATGAGGTTAGACTATCAAATGAAAAAAAAAGTGTTATTAGTAATATATCTAATTCATTAGCTACAGCTCTATTTGCCAAGAGATCATTGTCAACAAGTATAATTAACAGTATTGGCTAGGTGCTCTTGAGGATCAAGCAGCAATCAAGTCTAATTGGATATGTATAGTTATGGCATCATGACATTTTGGACAAAATCTTACCATGAGAAAATCCAATTAGTGTGCAAATCTAAATGTTTACACAAAACCTTAACACATTGAGAACGAATGTAAATAGGAGCTATATACACATTAAAAAATCATTTGACAGTTTTGAGTTGTCTTACCGTACATGGTCTATTACAACTTACAAGAGGCAAAAAATTGAGAACGAATGTGAAAGATATTTATGGAACTTTAAGGGGTAAGCATGCAAAATTGTCGTTGCTGAATAGTTAACAAGAATGACCAAATCATCGTGGACAATTTTATCTATAAAATAAAAAAAGGACATGATTCTTGCTATTTGCCAATCTCTTGAATGAAAAAGGCTTGATATAGATAGAATCTGTCATTCATTATCTACTGAGGCACTGGATTTTCATTAATTTGTTTCATTTTCAGATTAATATTCTAATTAGAGATTATGGAAGGAAATGTGGGAGCCTGGAGGCCAGTGATAGTTCTGTTTGGGTCGTCCACTGTGCAGTACAGCTTCGGCCATGGCGGCCCACTCTCGCCGGTTTTCATTTTCTTGTTTGTTTCTTTAATTTTGTTCTCTTATCTCATTTTGTTAAAAAAAATGTTCACTGTGACTTGTCAAATAGATGAAGTCATGTTTTGTGGATGTGTGTTGTGGTTTTGAATGAAGGCTGATGTACAGGAAATGGAACTCCAGGCAGAGTTAAGCTTCAAGGATTAACAGCTTCATGTAATAACTACTGGACAAAATTGCTACCTTTTGCAAATTCTTTAATTCAATCCCGACTTTGTGCTATGTGATTTTCTACTAAAATCAGAATTCACCTGTACAGCCTTTTCTAGCAGAAGTTTATTTTGGTGGCAATGATTTGTGCAAACCGCATCCTACGGCCTGAGTCTGTATGTGCCTCTGTCGGAGTACAAGGACAACATGTGACAAATCGGGCTTTACATCAGAGTACTTCTCACTTGATTTTTTCTATTAGTTTTCAATTGTTCATTTTCTTTTGAAGCAAATTTTGTTGCTTAGTTTTAAGAGATAGAGACGGTCGTGCTGTTTTTGAACTAGGTGTCTGTTACCTGTCATTGGTTGCAGTATCTTGGTTATTGTACCAGCCAGGGGCTAGTATGGGTATTAGTTGGAAACTAAAAATACATCCATGCTGGTTATTATTTCAATCATGGTTTGTGGTTTGCAGAATTTTATGTTGAATATTGATTCAATAGTTGAGTTAGTAGATACCATAATTAGCATGTTCTATAATTAGCGTAGGAGTGAGGCTATGGTGCTATGCATAGCACGGATGGCTAGTGTACTACGGCTCAATATGGTACTTTTTAAAATCCTAACGGTCGATCCGAACCGTTCAATGTGATATCCATATGAATATGTACTTGCAAACTAAATTTTATTTTTTTTCGAATTTTTTTACTATTTTTTTAGATAGGTAGAAAAATCAGTGTTTTCTGAAAATTCTGGACCATCAAAATTCTACCTATCTAAAAAAATAGTAAAAAAATTCGAAAAAATATAAAATTTAGTTTGCAAGTACATATTCATATGGTTATCACATTGAACGGTTCGGATCGACCGTTAGGATTTTAAAAGGTACCATATTGAGCCGTAGTACACTAGCCATCCGTGCTATGCATAGCACCATAGCCTCACTCTTAGCGTAGAGTCTATAGTTAAGTCATGTAATAGCATTTGTTTCTGCATAATGCACAGCAGGGGTAGTGTCGGAAAAGTAGATGTTATATCTAGATTAAACTGTATTTTTAGAAAGTAGTGGTGGTTATTGTTAGGTAGTACTTTAAGTAGGTATGAACTTCTGTAATTTTGTTGTATGAGAAAATACAATTGAGCATTTTGAAAAATCAGTTTTCTGTTTACCAGTTATATCTGTCAACAGTTTCTCTATACCTGTTCGTACCAGAAAAGGATGCAGCATACAGCCAAGTTTCCAACATTTTAGCCCAAACTGAGACTGGACCGTATTTCCAAAATTAGGAATTGCGTATAGTAAAATTAGAATATATTCCAGCTTAATTGCACATGGAAACAGTATTTTTCTGATACAGAACAAACAGTATTTTTCCTTTTACTTGAATTTGCATGCCTTATGTGGATTGTACTAATACTGCTGTTCCTTCACATGCAGGGTTTATCTGAGATGACACGTGTAGTTCTCCTAATTAGCTGCCCTCCAGTCAGTGAGAAAATGCTTGTTGAATCAGCAAGGTGATTTATCAAGCTAACCTATTATGCATCACCCTTCCAGTTTTATTTCTTATATCACCACATATGTGCAAAGTTATTTATTTGAATTTTATCCCCCTGAATTAGGACATATGAAGCATGTACAGTACACTATAGAAATGTGCATTGAACTGAGCCGCACAGACACAAGCTTCAAAGTTACCAACTTGTTTAGAGCAATACAAACTAACAAAAGCGTTGAGACTGGGATGATACATGCTTTATGTAAGCTGATCACATACATTTTCACTAGTGAATAAAAATAATAAACAGGTTGGCTTGTTTGCATGTTGATAATTTTTAAAAATTAATTGATGCAGAAACGGATTACACTTGTCAGACAGTGGCGGCAGAGATTTGAAGGTGATAAGTCAACCTTCTCTGTATTTGGGTGAAAAAATGTCATATATCCTATCCGACCTTTCACGCAATAGTCGATATTGTTAGTTGTCTACTTCCTTCAACAACCCCCACCCCAAAAAAATATATTTCTTAGAAATATATAGAATACTTTGTCTCGAAGGAGATTTGGAAAAATAATTATTTTAAAATTCTAGGAAGTTTCCTACTCTTTTTACATTTTCTACAAAAAGCATCCTATGGTATTACAGGAATAAAAGAGAAATTTACGAAAAGACCCTTCTATTATGGGTATATTAATTGCATCAGATCCCATCATCTTTTCCTTCCTGAGCAAAATACAATCTTGTGTTAGAACAATCTAAAATGTACTGCAACTGTTCCAAATCTGGGTAAAAAGATTGTAGGGTGAAAATCAAAACAAGCACACTGGAAGACAACTAACAATAAAGTCATCAATCTAATGGAAAAATTTCCAAAATCTAAGAAGTAACACTTATTGCTTCATTGTAACCCTTATTGAATTTGATGGAATTGAGGGGGAGATGGGAACATAACATGTGAAATTGATGAAAGAGACAGGGAAGGACTCAGGATATCTAATTCTCTCATTAAAATTTGATATATTCAGTACTAAACATAACACAAAGTGATTATATTTTTTTTTTTTTTTGTAATACTCTTATTTCACCGAATAGTTCAAAATGGTTCAGATTTGTTTGAATGGGTGCTTGTCAAGATCAGTTTGAAAACTGGCACTCATTTGATGATGAGGTTCAATATACATTGCAATTTAATACAATTCAGCAACAAGCTTTTTTAATAATGTTTAGTACAGTATGCTTAGACTGTTTGGAAGTTGAGGAATAATATCTGTTTCAATGGGTCTCCTATCCCTTCTATCAGAAACACAATGTTCACCATTAATTCATGGTTGGATCTTTGGACAGGAAATATAAAAAAGGAGGTGACAAAGCAGCTGCAAAGTCATCAAAACTTAAAAAGTGGAGACCTGGAGATATGGATATGATTCCATTACAGTGTATTGCCCCCACTTAATGCACTGACCTTGGATGAGAGGCAAGATTGACTGGTACAGATGGTACCAATGGAGGGGATGACAGTTACATGAGATAGTCTCTTTAGTAACTATGTGTTCTGTAATCAGAACTGATTTCTATGTTTTATTTTTGACTGCATTGTTGAGCAGATGTTTGGATTTTGGTTTCTTTTTAAAAGCTTTGAGATGTAATTAAATGCTATGTGAGATGATAGACTAAAATATGGTACATGTGTACCAGTAGGCAGTTTTCGTTTTTGGGTTTGGGTTAAGGTTTTGAGTTTGGGATCCCTCACCAATGATGCAAAACAGTATGTACTAAAACCCTGCTACTTCCCACTAATGGATCAGTTAGTAGAGTTCAGTAGCTAGTTTATGAAGAAGGGTGTGTGTGTGACTGAGGCAATTGAGGGGTCCCCATGGGTTTTTCTAGGTTCAGGGCTTAATTTCGATTTTTTCTGTAGTTCCTCACCATGTACTGGTTACTGGTAATTAATACAACGGGCTGTATAGCAGCCTTTGTTTTAAAAAAAGTAATAATAATAATAAGGAATTGCAATTTTCTTTTCGTATCTTGATTTTTGTAAAACAAACTATAATCTTATGCTAGCTGGTTTTGTACTTGATGTGTTAAGTTAATTAATCACTATATTTTAGTTTGGATGGGTTATGTGGATCGCTTAGGAGTAGACCCCAATTCGCATCCTTCATTTGTGAAGCCGTTCTCAGATTCCTTATTTCAATTTCTGTTTTTTTTCAATTGAAATTAATTAATAGAAATGCTGGATTAAGCAATGCAGAGCGATTACTTAGTTGCTTCCTCATATCTCTCTTTCAGAAATTTTCAAAAATAATCTTAACTTCGTATTGGATACATTGAAAAACATGACCTTGCATCAAATCGTGTTTGGTTGACAAAATTACAGCAGAAATGAGGGATACAAAATGAGAATAGTTTAACTTTGCATGATTTTAGTTAGTAGAATTGATTTTCCTCTCAATTTTAGTGTAACGGACGGAAAGAAATTTTATTATAAATGTTTTCAGAGAAAAAGACACAAATGTCCAGTTCTATATCTTACATATATAACTATTATTCAATTTTTTTTGTCACAAACCTACAACTACAAGCACCAAATAATTTATTGACTAGGTTAGGTTTTTTTTATATTTTTTTTCTACAAAATCAAGAGGAGATATTATGCCGTAAAACTTCTATAGTAAGAATTTTTGGGGCCTATACATTCTTTCGGCTTCTTTTATATTTTTATTTGTCTTCGCATATGAATAAATTTTTATGATGGCACGGGCATTCATGTGAGTATAAATTTGATTGATATGTGATGTCGTGAGTAATTATATTTATTTCCAAGTTATTTGTATTGTTAACAATTGCATCCGAATTAGCTTTAATGCTAACAAATGATACTACAATATGTGATGTATAAAAATGGTAAACGGATTATAATTTATAGATCATCTGTGTAATCTACTTGAAAAAAAAAATATTTATGATGTGCAAATAGAATTCTGAACTTGCATGACAACATCCATGTGATTATACGAGTATTGTTTTTTCCTTGTCTAATTTATTTAAGGCTTCTTCGTATTAATATTTATCTGGGAAATAAAGCTGTTGCGATCCTCTGGGATCGCAGGGTTCCTACGATTTCAATCTCAACCGTTCACATGTTTCGAGATTCGTGCACAAAAAACTGACTTCTCAAAAGAATCCTAGGTTTCATCGTTTGAATGGTTAGAATTAGAATCGCAGAACCCTACTATCCCTTAGAATCGCAGCAGATTCGCTTCCATTTATCTGAGCAGAGAATCCTATGGAGCAATTTATATGAATTAAAAAATATTATGGGAAAAGAGAAGGTCAAAGTGATTTTTATTCTCAAACTTTCAGGCTGTGATCATTATGCATTAAAGTTTTCTTTTTAGAAAGGAGGGGTTAATTGTCGAAATTAAATGTTCATAAAACTAATTTTCATAATATAAAAAGTTTAAGAAGTTGTCGTGGTGTTTTCTCAAAATATTTTTTAACTGTGCAAAGATGATGCAAATTTCACAAAAACGTTTATGATTTCACATTTTTTTTTTCAAGTAGCTGACCTGGAAAATTTCCATGATTGCGGTCTCAAATTAAAAATATTATATTCAAACTTGAGAAAAATATTTTACGAGTTACATTCACGTCTATTAGATGAACAGTGCTCGCTAAGTGAGGTATTAATGAAAAAAATGCGTGAAATATTTTCTTTTTCTTATTGATTAAAATATATTTAATTTTCTCCTCTATTATTCTAAAACCTGCGTGAATATAAAGAAAAAAAATGCATAATAGAAGTCTAGGTAACAAAATACTTGAGTTTAGATCGGACCGTCCGATCATAATTCAGATCAATTGAGTCAGCGAATCGGACGGTCCGATTCAAAGTCAAAATTTGAGTTGCTCAAGGGGTTTTACTGAACGAGAAATATGGGCTATATTTTGCGATATCGTAAAAAGAAGGGTTCAATTTACAAATTCGAAGAAAACCCTACCAAATTAGGGTTTTACCCGCCGTTTGTCTCCTCTCCGTCGCATTTCTCGTTACATCAAATTTCAGAATCCCTACATTAAAGAAAAGAGAAAATTCAACAATTTGTGTTCCATGGCCGGGAAGAAGAGAAAGGACATGCAATCACAGCAGCCGCAGAGGCAGCAGCACCGCCTCGCCTTAGACACCGACGCAGACTCCGTTGTTTCTTCTAAGAAACGCGCTCGTGCACCTAAGCACCACCAATCCGAAGACAAGGTTAGCGCCTCTATTCGATTATATTTTAATTGGTCATAGTTTGAGTTACTATTCTCTTAACTTGCCGCAGCTAGACACAATGCATTTATAAACAAAAAGGAACAGATTTCTAGCTGGGCTGCTGTAATTACTGGTGAAGTGGTATAAAAAAAATTCAAAACTGGTATAACCGTATAAGTGGTTTGACATTTGCATTGCCAGTATTAGTTCATAATATTTATCATCTCTATATCTCATTTTAATTTTTTTTTATCTCAATTAATTAAAAAATCTTTATTTCATATCCATTTAATCAAGACTCAATTAGTTTCAATTTTGCCAGAATAATTCCTTAGTCATCTCTTAACTTGCCGCAGCTAGACACAATGTATTTATAAATGAACAGGAACAAATTCCTAGCTGGGCTGCTGTACTTACTGGTATAGTGGTATTACAACAACCAAGCCTTTAGTCCCAAACAAGTTGGGGTATGCTAGAAATGAAACCCAATCATAGTCACAAAGAAAAAAAAATTCAGAACCAGTATAAGTGGTTTGACATATCCATTGCTAGTGTAAGTTCATAATATTTATCGTCTCTATATCTCATTTTAATTTTATTTGCTTTTCAGACAATATCTTCAGATCTTAGCTCGAAGATCATAAAAGAAGCGCTGAAGCAACAAAAAGAAATCCTGGAAGAAGAAAATAGATCATTGCCTGATCATCGTTTGAGGGCCTCATTTTCTGATGTGTCGGCCCCACCTTCTGGTCCAGAAGAGAATGATGATGAAGAAGAAGATATAGATGCATTTGATGGGTTTTCTGATACTCTAAGCCAGTATGATGGTGGCGAGGTGTGCTCCCTTTTTCATCCATTATTTATTATTTTTTTTTTTGTTAGGAAATTGATATCATCTGTTTTGATGTTATGCTTTTCTCATGCAATATTACCCCTTGCTCCAATGTATTCACTTACAGGTTTTGTTGGTCATGATTTGTAGCAAATTTATTAGGCCTCCTTTTTGTAGTTATTTGCTAAGCCCTGAAATGATTTATAAGTGACTAGGACCCCAAAAATATAGTGATAAAAACAAGATACTGTTATTGGAACTTTCTCTTTCCTCTGTTAATTTTTGTTTAGCTTGTAATAATAGAGTTTACACTCTTTCTTCCTTGCAATTTTTTGTTATAGTTGGAAATTGACGAGGAGGATGAGAAGGTTTTGGCCACATTTATGCCGAAAGAGACAGGCCCGCAACTTACGTTGGCCGATATCATAATTCAAAGAATCAAAGAGAAAGACGCTGAGGTTGTCTCAGGTAAAAATTTATCAGAGATTTCTACTGTTCCTTAAAAGATTATTTCCGTTTCTTTTTAGTAATTTCCTTTGATAAACCTATCATTATTCTTTACTTTCAGATGCTCAACTCCGTCCAAAGTTGGATAATAGTATCATCGACCTTTACAAGGGGTATGTTACTCTCTCTCTTTCTCTGCACAATGGTACAGTACCAACAATGTTTCACCAGTTTTGTCTCAGAGATCTTAAACTGATCCGAAAAATGAGCATATTCTTGTCCCATAAATGTTAAACCATACAAAATTTATATACCAACTTTTTTTTTCAGGGTTGGACAATTCTTAAACCGGTACACAAACGGCAAGATTCCAAAAGCTTTTAAGCACATTCCGGCCTTGGAGCTTTGGGAAGAGGTTCTTTATTTGACAGAGCCTCAAAATTGGTCGGCTAATGCCATGTACCAGGCGACGAGAATATTTTCATCTAATATGAATGCAAAAAAGGTTCAGATTTTCTACCAAAACGTGCTGTTACCGCGTGCCAGAGATGACATCAGAAAAAACAGGAGGCTTCATTTTGCTTTGTACCAGTCACTGAAAAAGTCTCTCTACAAGCCGGCGGCTTTCAACAAGGGGATCCTTTTCCACTCTGTGAGGTATTTATTTACCAACTTATGCTAAGATATGTAAATATTGTGTCAGTTTATAGTATTTTGCTAATCATTGTCTTTAATTTTAGACATGCTGCCACTAGGATGTACTGATATTTTATCAGTAAAGTTATTGCTTGGTCTTATGAAAAGTTAGTATTTGTATAGTTGACACCCATTAGATCGAACGTTGCATTTTAATCTGAAAATAATTCAAAGTTTGCAACCATGAAGAAGTTAGTTAATCATGTTAAACCCTAAACCCTAATCCAAAATTAATGAAATTTGTTTTGACATACAGTCAGGGACTTGTAGTCTTCGCGAAGCTGTTATTATCGGTAGTATCATACAAAAGGTGTCTATTCCTCCTCTCCATTCAAGGTATGTATTTTTTTTTATTTTAGCGAAAGTTTAAATACAACATCCATGTTTAACATTAATGAATTCTATAATGTTTTGATGTTATGTGATCTAATAACAGTGCCGCATTGATGAAACTAGCACAGATGGATTATTGTGGCACAACAAGGTAAATTTCGGACATTCCTTTGAGAATTTATGGTCATTTATGTCTATTTGTTTTTAACTTGTTTTGCTATTTGGCCTTGGTGATTTTGTTCTTCATTCCTTTTTTTCACTTACCATTGCAGTTATTTTATAAAACTATTTTTGGACAAGAAGTATGCATTACCTTACCGGGTTCTGGATGCAGTACTTGATCATTTTATGAGTTTTCTTAACAAAGGAACTATCATGCCTGTCATATGGCATCAATCTCTTCTTTCTTTTGTCCAAAGGTTTGTAGGTTCTCTTTTAACCCAAATTAATTTGTAAATTATGGATAGCAAATTGTACTAGTTAGGTTGAGATGACCTGTTTCAAGGTCCAATCAGGCCAGTTTGTCTCATTAGAGCAAAAAGAAAATAGAAAAAAAAAAGGAAAATCATTCCTTGACCTCATATTTTGTGGTTGATTTGGTCAAAAGGATTACCAATGCCAAAAATAAATCAACACAATACTTTTTGTTGTCAGCCTAGGTAAAGTTAAGTAGGCTGCTACAGTTAGATCTGTGATTTAGTAGCAATAAGATAACATCATTGCATATTCAAGTATGGTATATTAATATTCAAGTATTGTGGAACCAATGGACAGGTACAAAAATGAGCTGCAGAGGAAAGACAAGGATAA
>JAJGRW010000616.1:164024-197018 GCA_025461045.1 Carex parvula | reverse complement strand
AAAATGATTCATAATTCGATAAAACTCAAAGAACAAAATGATAATTTTATTAATCATCCATTACATGAACAAAATACATATAGAATAAAATTATTCTATGATTGACTTCTAGATTATTACACTAACAAAATCGACTCAAATTGCCTCAAAAATTGCCTTCTCTTTCTCTTCATTTCTTTCTCTTCTGTGAGTTGAGTGAGTTGTGAGAGGGATGAGAGAGAAATATGGGTATTTATAAGGTCTGAAACAATAACAAAAAAATTGAGAACTAGCCATTAATGGCCGGTTGAGAAAAAAATAGAACCGGCCATTAAATGGTCGGTTGGGTATTTTTAAAAATACCCAACATGAGTAACTGAGTATATTTATTAATTTGTAATTATTTTGGATATTAATAAAAATGTCAGTATCTAATAAGACACATACAAATAAAAACTATTTTATTTAATTATATTTTATATTGCATACTTTGTTAATTTAAAATGCTAAGTATTTAAAAAAAATGTTGATTTTATAATTGATAAAGTTATAAGTTTCTTCAGTGTTGTAAATAACGGTATGCGCTCGTCGGACGGATTGGGTACCTCCAAGCGATTAATCGATATAGGACCAATTAATTGTTTTCATTAAAATAATATGTATATATTCATAATTTATTTAACTCATCAAACTTGTCAAATAAACTTAATTTAACTTAGTTATATTATTATAACATGACACTACGCTTATTTCTTCTTAACAACACATACGCACTTAACATTCGTAAGTAACACATTTATTTAATACAAAAATAAATTCAAAAATTAAGCCTTTTCAAATACTAATAACATATTATTTGAAAGAAATCAAACCTTCCAACATAAAACTACTAAATTTAGTTTATGATAACAACTAAATTTCATATATGAATATATCATACTAATTGAAAAAATTAAATCAGTAAGTAAAAAAAATATATGTTATATAAATAATAGAAGAATTAATCAATTTCAAAGTAAACATGAAGAAAAAGCATATATAAAAAAATATTGGATGTATATCCAAGCACAAATAAAACTACAATACATAATTTATGAAACTTACTATCACACACAGTCACATAAAAAAAACAATGTGAAAATAAATATTCACTAGAATAAATGAGAATAAATGGAAATAAACGAACGATTAAATAGGAATAAAACAAAATAATCAGGAATAATCGAACGATTAATCAGAAAAATCCGTTAACAGACCTCTGATTAGTGTATCGTAACTGTTTGGTCGTCGTTAATGGTTATGGGCATTTAATCGGCCGTTAAGGCTATTTTTTACAACACTGAGTTTCTTTTGGAAACAAAATTAATAGCTTATTTTATATCCTTAAAAGGTGATTGAAAATAATAAAAATAATAAAAAATTAGGGCTCATACCCAATAAATGTAAACTTAGGCCAAGTTAGACTAGCCTAAATGTCAGCTTATTCCATCTTAATCCAGCTTAATTAAATCACATTGACGGAATAAGTGAGGTCTAAAGTCCTTATTCCACTATTTAGTCCACAACAAAACATGACCATATAGAATAATTAATGAATACAAAATTATATTTAATGTTTTCTTAATTTGTAATGTAATTATATGACATTTCACGTGCCCGAATTTTGTTTATTTACGAATTGTAATTCTATTTTATACTAAAACAAAAACTGAGTTTTGGCCGGAAACGATAAATTTACACTTTTTTTTCTCGTATGTGTCCGAATTTCTATGGTTAGAGTTAGGATTTGACGTTCTAACATTCCTAAATTCTAAAATCTATCTAATTTTTTTTACAAATTTAATTTAAAATTTAACATTCCTTAAATACAAAAATTGGATTGTACAGCACCCTTAGTCTCTACAAATAGTTGGCAAATGTAAAATTAAATTATTTTAGAATCTGGCTACGCTACTTATGTAAACATATCACGGTATATGCTTATAAGTCATATATTTATTTTCAAAGTTCAAACAACAAATCCAAACTGCTCAAAATTGAGCTCCTTGAAAGCTTCGTTTAATATAAAATTTTAAAATTTTAAAATTTATTTAGTATCAAGTCTAGCGGTCAAAAAATGAAGATTTTTGTCTGTATCTTAATGCATTGTTTTTTCTGAAAAATCTTCATTTTAAAAAGTTTTAAAAAATATAATAAAAAGTTTCTCAAAAATATAAAATGTGATCTCCTTACACATTCTAAAACAGAGATTAGGATGAACGGTTCGAATTGATTATTTGCCTAGTATGCTTGTATAAATAAGGTAACCGAACTCATTATTTTATACAAGAAATATCGTTCTAATTTCTAAACACTGCTGCCATCTAGAAATTGATTATTTTAATATGGGCCTGCTTTGTGTTATTTTAATATGGGCCTCCATCTCTCTCTCTCTCTCTCTCTTTCCTACTTTTGTTTCTTTTCTCGTAGAAGAAAGATCAAGGGCGAATTCATAAATTTATTATAGTGGAGGTTGAATTTAATATTAAAAAATATTCAACAAGATCTATTTTTAGAATTAGACATATTTGTTGTTATAATTAAGGAAGCTGATATGAGTACCCGCAATTGAGTACCTGCACTGTACCCGCACCTAAACTGCCATAACTGTTTGTGGGGACCGCAACCGTTTCCAAAACTGTAATTTTGTTTTACAAGTATTAATAGTAACATTGTGAAGTATTTATATCTATACAAGACAAGTATTTATATCTATACAATGAATTACATATATGATATATGATTTCCTAAAATAACCGTATCCGCACATTTTTTTGAAAAATTCTCACTTCGTACCCGCATTTGGGGACCACTCAAACGGCATGTGGGGACCACTAAAATTGTCAACAAAAAAACGTTGACTTAGCTTATGTGTAGGTAATAAACGACATGTGGGGACCACTAAAATTGTCAATAAAAAATGTTGACAAAAAAATATTGACTTAGCTTATGTGCGGGTAATATTTATATCTCTGTTCTTGTGGTATTTATAGTTACGAAACAAAGTATTTATAACTATAAGGGTGTGGTATTTATACATATGAGCTAAAGTATTTATATCTATATTATATTACGTTGGATGAATAAGAATCGTAAAAAAGTATTTGAGTTGAAATGTTGGAGACATTTAACCAAGAGGCATCATGTCATGGATCACATGGGCACTCTCTTTTTTATATGTTGGATTTAATACAACTAGTTTGTATGAAATTTTGGTGCAAACTAGATCATAACCAAGAGTTTTGGCAACATGAGCCCAACTTGACGAAAATTGGGCCAAACCTTGATCACATGGTTACTAAGTGGTAAGGACATAACTTTTATACAAACATGATATTGGATCTTGAGGAGTATATGTTATTATAGATCACATGAGATTGCATGTGTACAAAGGCAATATGTATATATGTTGCACTAATTGTAATATGTTAGTATTCTCTATGGTATATATTTGCACTAATTATTTCCTTTTAATAATTGGTTGTTATTAATTTTTGTTAATTTTAAATTGTAACTGCCACTTTATTAAAATGAATTTTGTATCTGAACAGATCAAGTATTTATATCTGAACATATTAAGTATTTATATCTGAACACATCAAGTATTTATATCTGAACACATCAAGTATTTATATTTGAACTACCAAGTATTTATATCTGAACTTATCAAGTATTTATATCAAAACACATCAAGTATTTATATCTGAACTACCAAGTATTTATATCTGAACACATCAAGTATTTATATCTGAACTACCAAGTATTTATTTCTGAACACATAATAGACAATTACATCATTTTCGCAAATTAAATTGTCACAAACATCTTAAAATCCAACAACACTGAACACGATTGTGTATATGAAATAGAAACGAAACGATATATCATTATTAATTCACCGGAACAAAAACAAAATCGAAAAGAAACAATATTAATCTAGCTGATCACATTTCAAAATTACCGATTAAACTTGTGAGAACCACACGAAATCGCTTCCAGTTTCGAAATCGCCTCCAAATCGCCTCAAAAATTGCCTCCAAATCGACCTAAAATCGTCTCAAAATCGCCGAAGCCTTCGAAAAAGAAAAAAACGGATAGAAAGAAACATTTGAAATTCAAAATGGAAGGTTAGATAACATTCTTAGTTAAATCGATAGTTGTGGGGACCGCAACCTTACAGTTATGGAAGTGCAGGTACTAAAATAATTTTTCTGTAATTAAACGGAGCAAACCATAGAATTTTATTAAAAATAACAGAATTACTCATCAAATTTACAATTTGGTTGAACTATAGAATTTATCAAAATAACAGAGTTACACATAAAAAATATTTGATCTGGGTACAAAAGAACCAAATTGGAGACATGAAAAAAAACATTTACATTTTTCTGATTCTTTAGAATATATTTAATACATTTCTAAAAATAAAAAAATTATGTCCATAAGTCCAAACTGTGCCTTTCATTAGTTGTTCTGAAGACAAAAAGCGAGTAACAACTAATTAAATAGTAGATGGATCATGTGAATTTCATAATGTATCACTCATATAGAGAGAGAGAGAGTTGAGCTATGATACATTGTAATGTATAGGTTTTTTTGTACATTAGACTATAAATTCTTAGTTTTGATTTTCAAACAACCGATCCAAACCGTTCAATTTGATATCCATATTAAAATGTGCTTGGAGATCAAATTTTATATTTTTTGAAAATTACTTGCTATTTTTTTAGAATTTTTGAAAATTGTTGTTTTTCTATGGTCCAGAAATTTCTGAAAAACAACGATTTTCAAAAATTCTAAAAAAATAGTAAAAAAATTCCAAAATAAATAAAATTTTGTTTCCAAGTACATTTTAATATGGAGAAGATGTTGAGCCATTTAAATCGATTGTTTAAACTTCAAATCCAACGGTTTACAGTCCAATATACAAGAGGGCTTATACATTGCAATGCATCATAGCCCATTGCAATGTATAAACTATTTTGTACATTGAACTATAAATCGTTGGTTTTAAGTTCAAAACAACCAATCCAAACCGTTCAAATTGATATCCATATTAAAATGTATTTGGAGATCAAATTTACATTTTTCTGAAATTGTTTGATATTTTTTTAGAATTTTTGAAAATCACTATTTTTCTATGGTCCAGAAATGTCTAAAAACAGTGATTTTCAAAAATTCTAAGAAAGTAGTTAAAAATTTCCCAAAAATATAAAATTTGGTCTCCAAGCACATTTTGATATGGAGAACATGTTGAGCCCTTTAAATCGATTATTTGAACTTCAAATTCAACAGTTTGCAGTCCAATATACAAGTGGACATATACATCGCAATGCACCATAGTCCAACTCTGTGTGTGTATATATATATCTGAGAGAGCTGCTTGGGTCTGATGAGTTTCGAGACAGTCTGATCCACTTTAAGATTCATGCACACGAATTTTAAAGCATGTGCGAATTTTAAAACAGATCAGATGGTCATCAAACCAATCAAACTCACTTTGAGTCCGATAAACATCGGACCCAAATTGACCTCATATATATATATGGTTGGTGTTTTGGATAAGAACCGTGTTGGGGCTATCACTAATTAATGACTAAAAAAGTACATAATGCTTTTGTTTTTTTCTTTATTGAGTTAATTGGAATGATCTGGCATTTCACATCAAGGTATTCAGCTATATATATATGGTGAAGTGCAATTGCCTACATTTAAAAGCAACCTTCACCGGGTGGGTCCAACAAAATAATAATCAAGAACAGAAATGCTAGGTGTCACCAGCTGGAAGAGTTGATATGATCCAACATAGATGATAGAAGATTTGAACAGAAATGCTAGCCCTTTAAATCGACGTTATTTCTTGTTAGGATTTATTATAATAATTGATTTTTTATTTATAATTTGAATTTAGAACCAATCTATTTTAAATACCATTCATGGATACTGTTAAATATTTTTTTTCATTGGTCTATCTATTTTATTAATATATGTAAATTTGTATGGGACTATTTTTTTGTTCTC
The DNA here is from genome assembly GCA_025461045.1 of Carex parvula. Lineage (NCBI taxonomy): Eukaryota > Viridiplantae > Streptophyta > Magnoliopsida > Poales > Cyperaceae > Carex > Carex parvula. The sequence goes on along the minus strand of JAJGRW010000616.1, from coordinate 190,979 downwards.
TTATAATATGTCATGTTGCAACACACGAGCTTGATACTAGTAACATAATATGAGCCTAAAACTAGCTTAACTTTCTTATTCATCATGCCTTTGGTCTCTTAATTAAGACAATTTTATTTTTTCTATTATAATTTTAACCTTCAAATTTTAGTGCAAATTTTTTAATATTTAAAGTTTTTAACATTTTATGAAACAGGGAAAGACTTTGTGCTACCATAAAAATTGTAAAAGATGAAACACAATAACTTTTAATTTTTATTTTCCAATCAATACCATTTGAAAATGCTAATTTATCAAAAAGACTGTAGAAAATAGAATTTGGCATTAGAAACTTTTTCTTTCACAATACTTGTAACAATAGAAGGTAATAATTTGAAATTTTGACATAAATTGTAATTTGAGTGAGGCTACGGTATTATACATAGTGTACATTGGTACATATTTTGAATTAAAATCTTCTTCAACATGTTCTCCATACAAAAAATTTACATTTTTCATAAAAGATTTCATTATTTTTTAAATAGGTAGAAAATGTATGTTATACATAATAATTTGAGTGAGGCTACGGTACTATGCATAGCACGGATTGGTCTGTGCTACGACTCAATATTTGAGTTTTCAAAATCCTAACAGTCGATCCAAACCGTTCAACATGATTATAAAATGAATATGTACTTGCAAACTAAATTTTACATTTTTTCGAATTTGTTTACTATTTTTTTAGATAGGTAGAAAATCACTGTTTTTGGATGGTCCATAATTTTCAGATCAAGTGATATTCTACCTATCTAAAAAAATAGTAAAAAATTTCGAAAAAATATAAAATTTGGTATGCAAGTACATATTTATTTTATAATCATGTTGAACGGTTTGGATCGACCGTTAGAATTTTGAAAACTCAAATATTAAGCCGTAGCACGAACCAAACCGGGCTATACATAGTACCGTAGCCTCACTCTAATAATTTTATGAAAAGATATTCATACGGCCTTTGCATACTTTAGAAAAAAAACCGTGCTGTGCATGTTTAATTCGTAATGATTTTGCTATCAGCTACTCCATTTTGTAAAAATCCAAAAAATTAGAGATAAGCACTCTCAGTATTATTTTTGGGTACCTTATTCGGAGTATGATAAAACAACACTTTTCTTTGAATTCAGATCCAGTGCAATACCTGACTTGGTAAAGTGAATCTAAGTCGTCCATTTTAATCTGACACGAATCGAGCAGACCCCTCTATAAAATTAAAAGTAAAACAGACCCTTCGAGTTCATTGATCCTTGCTCTGTTCTTGACTTTTTGTATTCGCTCACAAAAGAACCAAAATTCAAAAGCAACCTCTTTCTCTCTCATGCCATCCGCTACGGAGGGGAAGGAGAAGGAGATGGCGATCGAGCATAAGGCCTACGCCAGAGTGGGGTTTCTTGGAAACCCTAGCGATGTCTATTTCGGGCGTGCGATCTCCTTCTCTCTCGCCAATTTCTGGGCATCGGTGGTGCTACGCCCGTCGGATGAACTCGTCATCCAACCCCATCCAAAGCACGATCTCGTCTCCTTCAATTCGATTCACCACCTGGTTAGTAATCTTTTCATTTCGAAATTGTTTTTGATATACTAGGAGGAACTGATTGTCGTGAGATTTTCTAGGTGAATTACTTCAAAAAAGAAATATTCTTGAACAATTACAATAGGTTTTATTGATTTCTACGAGGTTTGAACAATCTAGCTGTTACGGATTCTATGTAGTATTTAGTGTTTATAGCTATGCATGCAGTGAATCTAGTAACTGTAGTTATTACGACTTGCTACATGGATAGATGCATTAGCTAGCTAGAAGTGGTCCCTTTTTTGGATGCCTTTTTGTGTCCCATTATTGTGTATATAACTATCTGTTTATTTATTTCTATTCACATTTTTATCATGGTGACCAATTAATGTTTCTAGGAAGGCCAAAATGGTACAGCTTCAGGAGATAAAAGTAATTTGCACTATCTGGATAATTTAACACACTACATATTTTTTTTCTTATTATTATGTTTTGCTAATGGTTGGAATCATTGTATGAGGTATTTCAAGGAGGGTACATTGTTTTTCCACTATAAAATCCATATGTAAAAGAAATTGAATAAAAATATATATATTATTTTTTTGAAGAAGTATAATTTTTTTCATGGAATCGGTGTTCAGATTCGTGGTGAAAAATAGCATAATTTTTTATTAAGAAAAGTCGGTTAAAATTTTCTAATGTAACTTAATTCTTTCGTCAGGTGCACCGATTGGATAGTGAAGGTTACTATGGTGGGGTCCGCTTGCTGATGGCAATATGCAGAATGTTTTATAAACACTGCCAGGAGAAAAATATCGAGTTGAAAAAGGGAAATTTCACTTTATCATACGACACCAATATCCCTCGTCAGGTTTGCAGATTTCTTATTTGATAATTTTAATTACGTAGTTCATTCATGATTGACTTGAAATTTTTAACCTCTATTTTTACATATTTTGAAAATATTTAGACAGGTCTATCAGGTTCAAGTGCAATTGTATGTGCAGCATTAAATTGCCTACTGGATTTCTATAATGTGAGGCATCTAGTAAAGGTGGAGATAAGGCCTAATTTGATTTTGAGTGCTGAGAAAGAACTTGGTATTATTGCTGGTTTACAAGACCGAGTAGTGCAAGTCTATGGAGGCCTTGTTTTCATGGTATGGATTTTGTTATTACTTCTTTTTCTAAAGCAACTACTTAGATATGATCATGCATGTTCTCAATTGTTCTTATCATAAAAAATAAAAAAAAATTCTTTAGTGTAAAAAATGAATGCCAGCCCCGACAATTGCAAGATGCCTAGCTAAGTAAAGAAATTGATCAAATAGTATACAAGTACCTTTATTGTTGGTTGTTTTGGGTAGCCAGTCCTGTTATCTATTATTAAGAAGAATTTTATGCATATTTAGAGACAAAGATTAATTATGCGTTGCAAGAATGTAACAAAATTTCCATTTGCTTGGTCTAAAGCATTTTGATGTCAGCGTTGCAAAGGATGAGAAACAGTTTCTTAAGAGGTCAATGGAAAAGCAAAAATTTTGTGACATTTTCTCTTTAACTAAAACTAATTGCCACTTTACCAGGCATCAAACATCTTCTCTAAATATTTTTGTACATATATTGCAATTATTTTCAAATTGGTTTTCTGCATTGCGCATTACAATAATTGGGAGAGTTTGTCTTTGACCTCTCCAATTTACTTAGATTTGGAAAAAAAAGTTCGTTGAAAGATATAGAAAATTTTACAAAATTTCGCTAACAATTTGATTTTCTATTTTTTTTTTTTTTTTCCCCCTTTTTAAGGATTTTAGCAGGGAAAATATGGATAAATTGGGGCATGGTATTTATAAACCGATGGATGTGAACCTCCTGCCACCTCTGTTTCTCATCTATGCTGAGAACCCGAGTGATTCTGGCAAGGTCAGGTTTGTAAAATTTAATTCTCTCTAAAAGAATTTTGATTTTTCGTTCGATTTACTAATTTGTCTTTTCTTGGGCACTAATGAATGTAGGTGCATAGCACAGTTAGGCAGAGATGGTTAGATGATGACAAGTTTATCATTTCATCTATGAATGAGGTTGCTGAGTTGGCTGAAAAGGGTAAAAATGTCCTTTTGGAGAAGAATTACAAAGAACTTGTAAATCTCATGAATTGCAATTTCGACCTAAGAAGGCAAGTCAATACTTTTTTCTGTGCCAAGGATTCTTTTTATATTGTACAAACATACCTTTTTACCAAACAAATTCCATATGTCAAATAATTATAACATTTTTTTTTGTAATTTAACATGTATTTTCTAATGTATTTTTCTTATTTAACATGTATTTTTATAGTTTAACAAATTCCATACAAACTCTCTTGCTAAATCCTAGGTCTTCTTACATGTAATTTTCTTTTTGTTTGTCTTTTGGCAAAATATTTTAGGCAAATGTTTGGAGATGAGGCACTTGGGGATTTAAATATAAAAATGGTGGAGGTGGCAAGAAGTGTAGGAGCCGCTGCAAAGTTCACTGGAAGTGGTGGGGCTGTGGTTGCTTTCTGCCCAGATGGGCCGGTCCAAGTCGGCCTTCTCGAGTCGGCATGTAAAAAGGCTGGTTTTGCCTTACAAAAGATTTCGGTTGTCCCGTCATTGTTGAGTGAAGACGAGTGCAAATCGCTGGTAAATTGTTAATGAGGTTAACTAGATGTTTTAGGTCCTCGTGATTTTTCTATGTAATGCTACCAATGTATAGAAATGTTCATAATAATAAGTCTTAGCCATATAGTTTTTTTGTTATTATTTACATTTGTACGGTTTAAAAGAGCATATCATGATACAAGTAAACATTTGTACGGTTACAACGTAGTGTACTGTTACAAAAAGGAAAGGGGTATAGTAAAAAGTACTTGTAGAGCAAACAAAGCTTGAAAAAGAAGGAAAAAAGAAACAAGGCCTCTATTACTTTGTGTTTTTTTTTTTATTCAAAATATTTGGTAGCAGGTCTTGATCACTAAATGAACAACAAAATGCTTTGCACTATAAGACCAATATAAAGGATATAAAAGTATCACTATTCATAGAAGAGAATGAGAAACGGCCACACACAATGCTTGTCATCTTAGCCAGTCTCATGAGGAAAAAACTTCTTTACATTTTGTTAACTTACAATTTCAGAGATTCCTTGTCATCTTAGCACTATCATTTCATACACGCAAGTACTAATTTATATCTTATTAAATTATAACTCATGGATGTCAGAATACATAATTTATGTCTTATTTATAACTAATTTACGTCTTCTTTTTTACTTAGATGTGTTTATGGTATAAGAAACATTTCTTGCAATACATTAAAAACATTTGAATGTTATGCATTTCTTGTCCTTTCTGTTTCAGGTGGAGCTGGAATCCACATATTAATTCTAAATGTAAATCCACAGAACACCTAATTTACCTTTTTTAATATCATTTGAATTTACATCTTCCTTAAAATGTATAGTGATTTGTTTGTGTATGAATCCACATATTAATTCTATATATTTGGCTACAAAACTTTATTTATTTAAAAAAAAATTCATCTACAAAAAAAGTTAATGCAAATAAACAATAAACGAATGCACTTTACATGATTTTCTCCTCCTCACATATGTAACTGTCACACCTCAAACGGGAATTTCAGATTAAGGCGTGATCAATCCTCACCTCGTGCTCATTAATTCAATAAACACCTCAAACGGGAATTTCAGATTAAGGCATGATCAATCCTCGCCTCGTGCTCATTAATTCAATAAACACGCAAGGCTAAACAAATACAAATAACAAGATAAATACGGAAGCATGAATGATCATAACAAAAGCACAAGTCATAGTATCAGTAAATAAACATATACATATAGTTTCCGTACAACTCACATCATAATAAAGTAAAACATAATCTAAGGAGAGACATGATCTAATGAATCTGATGTACGAATCAAAAGCATCGGGACTCGTATATCCTAACCAAAAGTCCTATAAATAGCAATCAAACTACGTGGTCATCGGGGACAGCTCCTTGCAAATCCTGCAAGTACTTTTGATTATAAAACTACGCATGATTTTGTAAATAGTAATTAATATGCAAGTGACGTAGTTATATATATAAATAACCTAACTTATTAACTATTAAAAAGAAAATACATATAATAGATGCCACTAACCAATAATGCAACAAGTAATCTAGTATGTCAACATGCAAAGATTCCCGAAATAAAATTCAAAGAGAATATTATATTAATAATCCAAATCAGAGTCCAGTATCTAAATACTGTGTGTAGAAGTTAATATAATACTACGGAAAGAAAGTCACCCTGTGCTGTACCAATCGGATCAAAAGATCCAATAAGATATTGTCCAAGTACTGCGATTGGCTAGTGCAATGATACACATTGCTTAGTGACAATGAGCATTGCCCCCAATGTAAACATAGCACGCTGGCAGATAGACATATCTAAATTATGTGCATCTTTCTTCTAAACGATTCTTCAACCAAACATATAAAATAGGAGAAATCATACAAGTATGACGTAAGAATGTGGTAACCCTTTCTTCATGAGCAGACAAGGGACTCCACCATCCGGCCAAATTAATAGGAATAGTAACCAGTGCCACAGAACTCGAGATCGGAACTGTGTACTAAATCCGCCATGCAGCTCGAGATCAGAACCATGCGGTAGCGTAAAACAAATCCGAATAAAAGGGTACCATTGACACCCCTAGTTTCAATGTACTAGCATTTATCTTTGAAGTTTCTGAATATTTTAGACTCAGTATTAATAAGATGTATTAACCTTGAGATAAGTGAACTGATTGTTGATCTCAATTTTGCAGTCAACTATTAATTTAAAATCACACCATAAAGAAAATTAGAAGTTAGCTTATGATGTAGAATCTAATTTAATTAGAGGTATAATATGATGATCAGTAAATTCAACATTAAAAATAATTGTTAAAATTACTCGTGTGATTATAATCTTTATAATTTTAGAACTGAAAATACTCTTATTTATATAGAAAATAAAAAAATAATTGAAAATTTTGTTGGATAAATAGGCAATTGTTCCTGCTTTTCTTTTCGATAAAAAGTTGCAAATTATTAGTGCGAATACTACAATATTATCTTCTAGCGCGCGCTTTATGTTAGTCGGATTCATTTCCATTCCAATACTTTATTCTTCATTTTTAGAGCAAAACGAGGCGAATATATACCTACCTGATCAGTCAACAATAAATTCCTCTGCGACTATTTCTGTAATTTAATCGGTGAAACGAATAATTGAGATGAATTTTGATTTTATCATTCCAACCCGCCACAATATTGTGGTCAATTAATTGCAATAATTTGAACTAATGCGAGGGACCTCAGTGGGAATATGACATCATTTGGAATTGTTCAAAGCTTATCATGATAAGTTATATTATATAGTTTCCAATTCCTTTTTAAGGAGAAATTTCACGTATACCCCTCAAAAAATTCAAATTATGTATTTTCCCCTCTAAAGTTTGAAATTAAGTATTTCCCCTCTTAATTTCAAAAACTCACAAATTTACCCATTTTATTGTCTTTTATATTAAAACTCATTCTAAAATTTTAAAATACTCATTTTACCCTTTATTAAAAGCATATAAAAGCCCATCAGACTCAAATTTGAATCTGAAGGGTTTCTCTACCGTCCGATCAGCGCATCGCATTAAGATCTGTGCGCATCGCTTCAATATTTGTTTTGATCTTGCACGCATCGCATTAAGATCTGTGCTTGTTGCTTCAATATGCGTGTGCATTTGCATCAAGATTTGTGCCGATCTTACGCGCACAGATTTAAAAGCAGTTTGGACGGTAGATGAACCGTTCAGATTCAAATTTGTGTCTGATGGGCTTTTATATGCTTTTAATAAAGGTAAAATGGGTATTTTATAAATTTAGAATGAGTTTTAATATAAAAGACAATAAAATGGATAAATTTGTGAGTATTTGAAGTTTAGAGGGGAAATACGTAATTTTAAACTTTAGAAGGGTGATACGTAATTTTGAAATTTTTGAGGGGTATACGCCTTTTTTAAAGTAATGTTCAATTTATAGTTTCTTTTATGATATCAAATTTCAAAATTTGAAAAATGAAGTAATCAACAAATTTTGAACTTCATGTCTTTTTCACTACTCTATTTTATCGTGTAACTGATTTTTAAAAGAAAATTCGAAATAAAAATTAAAATTGAGGAGAATAATATATATTATGTTCTATGTCTATACAAAATATTATAAAATTTCAACCTTCAAAATGAGTCTACAGCCCCATCATTTTAAAATAAGATTTTATTCTCTGAATGGTACTGCATATCAATATTTCATAAAAGTCCTCTGTGCGTACGGTTAACGCAATTATTGAAGAGAGGCAACACTATATATATATATATAATGGTTTTGCTTAGTTATATCATACCTCATCTCTTCTCTCTGCATCTCTAGGTAAGAAAAATATTACAAGTATCCTCATTAAATTATTTTTATTATTATGTTATCCATCTTTGTACTCTAGAAGCAAATTGTCTTATATATCCATACATATCTCTCCAATTAATATAGTGTAAAGTCTAAACTTATGTTTTACTTGCATTTATTTCATAGGAAAATATCAAATAGAAAGTAAATTGTGAACTTAAATAGTTCATTCTTATTTTTTGATGGTTGATGGCAATTGTAACATATATATTCAGAGGCGGAAGCAGAATTTTGAATAATTGGGGTCAAAAATGCTATAAGTCCTCAAGTTGTACACATTTTAATATTCTATTTTTCTTGAAAAATGAATGAGGGTCAACTATATAAAATTTTCAGAAAATCTATGGAGGTCATTTTTTAGGTATTTAACATTTAACTATAAAATATACAAAAGTAATATATATAATAATTAGTTTTTGAAAATGAATGGGTCAATTGACCCCATTAGATGTATGTGAAAGTATATATTGATAAAAAAATATTTATTTACAAGGTTTGATTAAACTAATTTTCACAACTATACAGTAGAGCAAACATAGTGTAAAATCTGTAACCATCCCCCATTAGTAATTTAATACACTTATCCAAATTCAGAAATTCCTCTCCCATTAGTTCATTCTTATTAACTAATATTTTTTTTTGAGTTTTGAGTAACTTATTAACTAATATAACATATTTTACCTCAATTATGCTCTCTTTCTTTATTCATACTTTGTTTAAATTATTAGGAATAGTTTTACCTATTTCACCTTGAATAAGGTGTCCGATGGACATCAGATTAAATTCGGTTTGATATTCTATTAGAACCGTTCGATTTATTTTAGAATTTGTACATATCATTTATTTTCAAATCATTTCTGCGAATCTTAATTTAGATCAAACAATTTTGATCAAAATCCTATCAAACCGCCTCATTTCCCCTTTTCACCTAGCACAACATGTGGAATTACTTTGGATCTATATAACTCAAATATAAATCTTCAATTGATTGTGTAATGTTTAAAACCAATATTTCAGGAACTTTTTGATTGAGCAATTAATCATGCAAGAGGAGGCCAAAACTAATGAAGTCACTAGATCAAAGGGTATTTTCTCAGACAACTATTTAAACCTAGGTGGTGGTGGTGGATGTGGTAGCCCTCCATATCCTCCAGCTGGCTATCCACCTCAGCACGGGTCATCCTATTCGCAACACGGGTTATCCTACATGCAGCACGGGTCATCCTACCCGCAGCACGGATACGCACCGCCGCCGCCTCCGACAACATATCCTTCCTATGGATATCCCCAGCCATGCTATCCATCTCCACCCCCAGCCCCAATCGAAGCATACAACCGTTACAATTACGGCCATGGTAAATTTAATTGTCATATGCAAATTTCCTTTTCAAATTATTTATTTGTTGAGAGTTGTAGTCATGTTACGGATTAATCCGTGCAATGGATTCATAACTCTATTTTCTTAAAGTTCAATCGGTCGATATTTATATGAAAATGTATTTAGAAACCAAATTTTACATATTTTAGAACTTTTTTACTATTATTTCAAATTAGTAGAAAATCACTGCTTTTTTTCAGATTGTCAAGAATTTTTAGATCAGGTGCAAAAATAAGATCTTGGAAACTTAGAAAATTGAATTAACTATGTCATGTACATATTTTATTTAAAATGATAGCAACAAAATATTTGAATAGTTATCAAGATATTAGGATTTCACCATTATACCACCTTTGTACCTTTTCATTCAACAAGAGAAACAAAAATATTAACAAAAACAAACTACTAGTTGAGAATCAGTATTTAGTTCGTGATGAATGACAAACGCTCCCAGATATTTAAAGTTGAGATTTTTAATATATCTTTATATTAAAATAGTGAAGCTACAATACTTTGTAAAGTGCAGATATGTTTGTGTTATGAATCTATATCACTCTTATTCAAGTTTAAACAATTGATTCGAACCGTTCAACACATGATCTTCATATGAAAATCACTATTTATTAGTGGTTTAAAAAAATTTAAACTATTTATTCAAGTTTAAACAATTGTTTAAAACCCACAAAGTGAGAAAATCCTCTGTAATATATATAAACAGGGGGTTTAAAAAAAGCTAGTAAACTAGACCTCCACCTTTCATTTTAAAAAAATGCAAAATTTTAAACTCACCGAAGAACACTCTAGTTTTAGTCGAATTATTGCTATACTAACTTGTGTTATGGCCACTAGACTATGCAGCTCCGTATGGATCCGGAAAACACGACTATGCAGCTCCGTATGGATCCGGTAAACACGACTATGTAGCTTCATATGGATCCGGTAAACACGACTATGCAGCTCCGTATGGACCCGGTAAACACCAACAGCAACACGTTGACTATTATCAGCGCCATGAGGAGTTCAACATGTATGAGGGATATGCACACAACAACCATGGATACGGCGGTCGTCGTCGTCGTTTCGGCATGAGCCGTGAGGTGCCGTCCGATGCAAAAGTTTAAGACCATGCACACTGAGTCTGTCTCAAGTTGGTTTTCTGAAATACCAATCAAATGGCTGCCACTTGATATATATTACAGTACTTGTATTGGAGTATTAACATATTGCTATATATTATGATGGCAAATGTATAATAAAAAAATAATGTATCAATTGTGAGCTCTATGCATATTAATTCTATATATTATGACCAAAAAAAGTTGGTACAAAATAAGGCATGGTGACTTTCCCTTTAATATGTTCAACTTAATTTGATCAAGTAATTAATCTTTAGCAATTATATTTGTTGGTCTTTCGATTTTTTTAAGCATATTTGTTTAATTTCTTTTCATTCTTTTGTTAATTTATTATAAAATTCTGCATTTTCACGCTTATTTGTTAACTTTTAGAAATTTGTAATCTGTAATCAATAGGTAAAGATTATTTTTTTCATTAGCTTAATGGATATGAATATGAAAAATACTTCTACCCGATCGGTATCATACATACCTGTTGACACTCCTAATATAAAATGTTTTGGAGGGAAGGAATTTATTTTTTTAACAAAAAAATTTACTAGATATTTATAGATATGTTATTGTAAATGTAATAGTTTAATAATTAAATTTTATACAGTTTAAGTATTATTTTATAATGCATTAGGGATTGTGAAATTTATATCTTTAAAATTTGAACTTATTGATTAATTAACAGTAAAACATATATTAAATCTCATTATTTTTCTACAAATTTAAATTTTATTTTGTTAAAATTGTTAATATATATTATTAGAATAAAAAAATTATCGATCAGGTGCATCCTCTGTTTCTTAAAATGAAAATTTATTAACTTATTGTTACTAGTCATGACATGCTTTCAATTGTATGTTCTTCGGCGATATGTTTGATTGCAAAACAAGATTAACTATAATAGCCCTTTTGTCATTTGTCTTATTAGAATAATAAAATTCAATTTTTTTGTAAGAATAAGCTATTTTAATAAGACAAATAAATTGAATTCACTATTCTAATTATTCAAATCCAACAAAATACAAAATCAGCTATTCTGAATAGTTTAACTCAAAAATAGTTTATTTTCAACCCAACCAAACATAAGTCCGAATAGCCTAACCAAACACATTCTCAATTAGTAGTTGTAGGACGTGTCATAAGCGTACGGAATCCGTATCACCCCAGATACTAAGGTACAATTCATATAAAACGGATGACCCAGATTTATCTTAGCTGGACCAAATTCAGTCTGGTACTCCCGTGCCTATGAAAAATGCAGAGGATCTGTTTTGAAATTTGTGTCAGGTTAAAAGAACGGTCCGGATTTAAAACTTGCACCTCATGTACCGGGGATCCGATTTCAAGCGTCGGTGCAACCGTGCAACTAACCATGTTTCCTGTTTGAACATACAGACACTAAACCTCCCTGCCACTCTCTCCCCACCAAGTCCCCATTCCATTATTTAGTCCTGGTTCACAACCGTCTTCAATCCACTGTATTCAAGGACAATCCTATTACAGCCTAGTGGGCCCCACTATTAAGTATATATAAGACTATAAGAGACTTACATTCTGCTCCAGGCGCAACGAAAATGACTCCTTCAGTTTCTACTTACCAACTACACGAATCTCAAAGCAAATCCAACGTCTAAATTTCAGTGTTCTTGATGTGCTCTTCTCATTTGACTGTGACTTATCAACGACTCTTTGCTAGTCCTTGTCCTCTGAGGTAACATAATATTATCTTTATATGTGGACTGTCCGATCAGAATCCGTGCCAATCTGGCACTAAATGAAATATTTTGTTACCGTAGGTGTTGGACGAACCCCTCCTCTCTCTTTCTTTCTGTGTCTTTGACTCTGAGAAGAAAACAAAGAAAGAAAGAGACATTTATACACCTCTCCAATTCAAGCAACCTCCATTAGAGCATCTCCTTTCTCAAGTACTACTTACTAAACATGGGTTCGTACCACCTCTCTTTCTTCTTCCTCCTCTCGCTCCTCTGTCTCTCCTCCGCCGAGATCAAAACTCTAAAGGTCACCGCCGACAACCGCCCCTTGATTCTCTTCGAGAAATTCGGGTTCAACCAACTTGGTTCCATCACAGTCCAGGTCGAATACGCTTCTCTCTCCGCCGCTCCATTCCCTGCTCCTTCTCTCCTCGGTTTCTTCCTCATTTCCGACGAATCTCTGATTCACCCCTCAAACCCCCTCCCCAACTACAATCCAAACCCTAACGATGGAAATTGCGTGCTTTTTCATCCCTACGTCAAGCTCCTCTTCACTTTCCATGATCTTTCGCCTCCTCCCACCAGATCCATCAATCGCACCTTCCCGATCACGCATCCGGATGAATACAACCTCTTCTTCGCCAATTGCGCGCCGGAGAGAGCTCTTGTTACCATGTCGGTTCGAACTGAGATGTACAACACCTTACCTGATGGATCGAAGGATTATCTCTCAGTAGGTCAAGCGCCAGTACCATCAATTTACACCATTTTCGCTTGTTTTTACGTGGTGTTTCTCTTCATTTGGTTGTACCTCACTCTGTACAAGAATTGGCTGACGTCACATGGGATCCACCATCTCATGTCGGGATTGCTTGTAGCGAGGTCCCTGTACCTGATCTGTGCAGCTGAGGATCAGCATTATATTCGGGTCACTGGTACACCGCATGGATGGGATGTGCTCTTTTATGTGTTCCAGTTTTTCAAGGGGGTTTTGCTGTTTTCTGTTATAGTGTTGATCGGTACGGGTGGTCTTTTCTGAAGCCTTTCTTGCAAGAGAGAGAGAAGAAGGTTGTCATGGCTGTTATTCCCCTCCAGGTATATTTGCTTTCTATTTTGGTACAAAGTTCCCAACTTGTTGGTAGTGGTGTCAACGGGTATGAAATGGGTTGGGTAGAACACTTTACCCCGTTAAGTTAATGGAAAAAACTTTACCCTTACACCCGATAAGCTTATGAAAGCAAAACCTTACCCATACCCATCTTATCGAATACGGTACTAGTCTGGTACATGGATAAAAGGGTACCATTGAATAGATATATATGAGCCATGAATAAAACTATATCATATCATGCAACATCCCCATATAAAAATATATCTATATATATAATTTTATAATTTTTATTTTTAGTAATTATATTGGGTAATAGGTACAAAATAGTCTTACATTCTTACCCGTACCCTTACCCGTTATGTTAACGGAAAAACAACTTCACCCTTACCCATACCCAATAAGCTAACGGAAAAAAACCCTTACATGTACCCGTCTTATCGAATACCATTGACACACCTACTTATTGATTGGTTTGCTATTTTGTGAAATCTAGCACTGTGTTTTGTAGTCAAATGTAATGTAGTATGGTTTTCATGTTTAGACTTTTGACTAAGTTATTTCTTCCAAATTTAGTAAGGTATTCACTTATGCATAGAGCGCAAATTGTAGTTATTACTTAGTTTGGTATGATGTAAATTTAGCCTAGAACTTAAATATTTAGCAATCAATGCTTAAGATGTATACACTGCTTTTATGGTGGAAAATGGTACCAGGTAGCTGGACCTAAACAAGTCACAGATGATGTGTACCTACTACCAGCATGTCGTTCTAAATGTGAAAAAAAGGAAAATAGAGATCAATTAGTTAGTAACTGTACTACTATGAACCACATATTTAATCAAGAGTAGGGTTACAATGTCCCATTTTTTCCGTGCCCCAATCATGTCTCATATCCTTATCTCCGTTATCAATATCCAAACAGTCGATTGGAACTGTTCAACATGATCTCCATATTAAAATGTGCTCGGAATCCAAATTTTATATTTTTTTGGAAATCTTTTACTATTTTTTAGATAGGTACAAAATCAGTGTTTGAATGGCTCATAATCTTCTACAACAGTGATTTTGTACCTATCTAAAAAATTGTAAAAAATTACCAAAAAATATAAAAGTTGGTCTCTAAGCATATTTAAATATGTAGATCACGTTGAGCGGTTCGGATTGACTGAATGGAATTTGAAAATGGAGATAAGGATGTGAGGCATGATTGGAGCACAAAAAAATGGGGCATTTTAACCCTACTCTTAATCTAATTGGCATTAGGTTTGCTAGATGCTTTGGTATATAGTGTCTGAAACCATGATTACTAACTCAAAAGGACATCAAAGTTTTTTTTGAGATATTGCAAATCTCTCCCCTTGATCCCATGAACTTCTCCAAAAATTCTAAAGCAGCAGTTATTCAGCAGCAAAATTGGCTACTCAATTGACAATAATGGTTATAAAATTTTTTAAATTCTACCTCAAAAGACATACACATTCATACATGACACATATAATTGTATAAAACAGGTGATAGCAAATGTAGCATCAGCAGTAGTAGGTGAGACAGGTCCGTTTTTGCGTGACTGGGTGACATGGAACCAGATGTTCCTGCTGATTGACGTGGCATGCTGCTGTGCAGTGCTGTTCCCGCTAGTGTGGTCGATCCGGTCATTGCGTGAGTCATCAAAAACTGACGGGAAGGCAGCACGCACCCTTGCCAAGCTGTCTCTCTTCCGGCAGTTCTACCTCGTTGTCATAGGTTATCTCTACTTCACGCGCATTGTTGTCTATGCACTGCGCACTATTGCCAGCTACAAGTACCGCTGGGTTGCTGTGGCTGCTGAGGAGGTTGCCAGCCTGGCGTTCTACCTGTATATGTTTTACATGTTCCAGCCGATGGAACGAAATGAGTACTTTTTGTTGGATGAGGGGGAGGAGGAGCTGGCCGAGCGGGCGCTCAGAGAGGATGAGTTCGAACTCTAGGTTAATTTTGGGGGTCCTTTTCAAATTTGGTAGTTATCTTTGTAAAACTTCTGTACCTTTCTCTTTTGATCATTGTATTTAGGGTTTGTATTTCATAGTTTCATACCCACCAAGGTGGATTGCTCTTGTTATTCTAAATGTTTGTAGTTGGAGATACTGTTTCTATGAAGTTGATTATATTCTAGATCCTTGTATTTGTATCTTTTGTAAATTTCTTTATATTTTTCATTGTTTAAGATTGCTTCATGAGATGTCGTGTTAATTCTTTTAATGTTTTGCAAACTTTTCCAATTTTGATGCTATGATTACTTACAATTATGGTAATTTACTATAGTCTATTGAAATGATAATATTATCTGATCTTTTAGACTGTTTCAGAAGGGGTTATGCGAGGGGAAGAAATAAAATGAACTTCCATTCAATATTGGGCCTACTTATCCATTACTGGTTGTTTGATGCTAAGGTTAAAAAGATATAATTTCCTTTTCATCATACCTTACCTTACTAGTATAAAAAACACAAGTGTAGTTCCTTTCTCTTGGACCTCTATTGCCTTATTGGGCCTGAAGTTGGTGAAATATCTATAACTTACATAAATAATCTCAATAAAAGAGCACCAAATTCAAATTACCTGAACCTAGCTAGACTCATAGACCTTAGACAGTGAGATATCTCCAGCCAAGCAGGCTTTAAAATCATACAACATTATTTTGTAAACTTAACAAATGAAGCCTGAATAGAGAGAGGAACCAAACAAAACAAAAAAAATCTCTGGTCGATCTCCATAGTATAATGACTTATTGACTAAATAGCTTGCTTGGGGACCATTCTTTTGCCAGAATAGTTTAACAGTCTATATTGCAAAAAATCTTGTCATATTTCCATCCCCAAAAAAAGAAGAAAAAGACCGCGTACATTTCATTGGTAATTATGGACAATCTGAACTGGTAGATCACTGTCATGAATTTAAAAAAAAATATATTATTGGGTAATGAAGCTTTCATATTTCAACAAAGGACACTTAGGCTGATGGTAACAGATCGGCTTAAATTTCGTCGAATCGTGCGCATTTGATAAGTCTGTTTCGAGAGTTATTGCAACAGAAGACTGAGTAGAGGAGACGGGAAGTGCAGATCACGCTACTGTTGTAATATAACGGTTACAAGTTCTACGCGTTGCTTTTCTGATTCAGAAAAATTGAATTGAAAGCAAAAAAATTTCAGTTCCCATGGGCTCTGGACTCTGGATTAATTATTATAATTTGTTTTAAATTTAATCAATTTCTTTTTCTTAGGATTTATTTATTTTTCGTATCATAAAATAACAATAAAAAAAAGCATACAATTCGGCTATGTTGCATGGATACAGATACATATATCGTATCAAATTGGCGATATAGCAATTATTACCGCGATACGGGTGCGTGTATCAATAGGCAATATGATACATATCGGATATGATACGAGACCATATGTGAAGTAACAAGATAACATAGCAATGCGTAAAACATTGTATGCATGTATATTTTATTATATCTTATAGATTACACAAGCTTCAGTGCATGCTTTATTTCTTTATTAAAAGTTGGCGGTTAAGCCATCCAACTATCAAATATCCACTAAATTTTTTCATTCATATTGGATTTTGAACCTGCGACATTCTACACAGAGAATATGTAATGCTTAAATCATTGTATATCTCGACCTTTTCCAATATCTTACATATTGCACAAGTTTCAAATGTATGCTCCCTTTTTTAGAAGAGGTTGGTGTTAAGTCATCCAACTGTCTAATATCTACTAAAGATTTTTGTCTAAATTTCGTACTTGCGACCTTCTACACAGAGAAGATGTAATGTGTAAAACATTGTATGCCAGCACATTTTCTGATATCTTATAGATTACACAAGTTTCATTTGCACGTCTCATTTTCTCTTCTCTTTCTGGTGTTTTTTTTATTGAGTAGAAGTTGGTGGTCAAGCCATCCAACTTCCTAATATTCACTAGAGATTTTCATTCAGATTTCAAACTTGCGACATTCTATACATAAAACATATAAAGCATAAAACATTATATATATGTCAATAGATTTTCTAAAATCTCATAGATTACACAAGTTTCAGTTGGCCTCATTTTCTTTTATTTATAAGAAGTTACAGTCAAATTATCCAACCGACTAATATTTACTAGAGATTTCTATCTGAATTTCAAATCTAAAATCTTCTAGATGAAGACTATGTAATGCGTAAAAAACTTTATATATGTCATTATATTTTTTTGATATCTTATAGATTACAAAAGTTTTAGTTGCATGTTCTATCTATCTAGCTAGAAGCAATTTCATACGATTTGAATTTTCTTGATGTAGTACTAGTTTTTATCCACATGTTTATTTCTTTTCAAAGCTCCTGACTTAATTAGCTTTCATTATGCCATGATTTCCTTATTCAAAAAGCATATTGACATTTTTCATTATGCCATGATTAATTTCCTTATTCTACGCTTTTGATCACTTCTTTCCTTGACAGTGATAGCAGGGGAACTTTTTTTGTGTAGTGAAACAAGTATACCATATTTAGCTAGCTATATCACAAGTAGGCTCATAATTTACACAAAATGCAAGTTTATATATATGTTCCCACTTCTTTTATAAAGTACAAGATGTCAATCCAATCAACAAAATTTTAGTTAAAGATTTAAAATTTCTTGATTTATTTTTTTCCATTTGGAGTAACGAAAGAGCTCTTACACTTCGGCTTTTAAACATTGAGTCAAAATTAGATCGCAAAATTTGCCTCTTTAAAAGTCAGTAGTGTCGTTAACAAATTAGTGTTTGATGAACTTAATTCAAAAGATATTGTATTGAATTGGTTTCAAATAAATTGTTAAAACCAATCTATTTTAATTGTGATTTATTTATATGCAAAATTTATAAATTAGTTTAGTATAAAGTTAAGCAATAAAACAAAAATATTTATAAGTATATATGTGTGTGTGTGTATGTGCGTGCTCGCTTTCATGCTTTTATCTAACAAATAGTTGACATATATATTAGTGTGGTGCTCTAGAAGCTAATCAGAATTTATATCTAGCTTACTCCATGTAAATCCTTCAATATATTTCTTATCTAATATATATATACAATTTCAGTTTAAGTTATAACGAGTTAGTTTTTGCAATTTCAAAGGTCAAGCAATCGATCGGAACCATTCAACACAATTAATTTATGGATTCATGTACCCGTAGATTATGATAAAATTATTTTTTCAGCATTTTATATATTTTTTAATTAATAAACTATGACAAAATTGATTTATACAATATTTTATCGATTCATTTAAAAAATAATTAATATCTTGTAAAATAATATGATAAAAAAGTTATAATATTTTATATTTTGTGATATTAAGTACGTGATGTTGTGTTTTTTTAATTAAAGTATATATGCTAGTAATTTATTCGCTAATTACCGTTATTCGTTTAGTTACCTATTCTCTTAATAGATAAGAGTAGAATGTGAGTAAGCTAATATTTAATGGATAAGGAAAGATCTCCACCCAACCCGTATCGTACCCATTGAATGACACCCCTACTCCATAGTATTAAAGCTTCTATATATTGGCTATGTTTATTTATAGATCATGTCATATTCAGTATTAGTCACTCCAAGAAAAATTTCTTGATGTAGTACTACTATTTTAATTTTATTTATAAAATCTCCATCGCTTTGATTTAAACTGTAATGCGTAGGTTTTGACTTTTTTATTTTGTTATAATATATACCATTAGTAGCACCATATACTATCAAAATCGCAGCATGCATGTATGATATGATAATAGTAACATTTCCTCTGACCTATTGTTATCTTGCAAAGCATGCATGCATGCGACTTCCATAATCCCACTTGGGTAATTAATATATTTAATTAGGTCAAACGACTTGTATGCTTAGACTACATGGGTTAGGATTCATGCATATATAACATTTAATGCCAACTTGACAATTCTAAAATATATTGTACTAAACTAAATATAACTTTGTAAATATAATATGAAATTCAATTCTTCTTGGATCTTATCCATAAGGTTAAAATGCACCATTGGTTTTGTGTTTCAGTCATGCTCCACATTATTATCTTTATTTTTCAATCTACGAACAGTTGATCCAAACTACTCAACATAATATTCATATTAAAATGTCATTGGAGATCAAATTATATATTTTTTAGAATTTATTTACTATTTTTTTAGATAAATACAAAATCACTGTTTTAAATGGTCTAGAGTCATCTCAAAATAGTGATTTTCTATCTATCTAAAAAAAATAGTAAAAAGTTCCAAAAAATATAAAATTTGGTCTCCAAGCCTATTTTAATATGAAGATCATGTTGAACGGTTTGGATCGACTGTTCGGATTTTGAAATAGAAGAAAAAAATGTGGAGCATGATTGGAGTACAAAACCAATGATGCATTTTAACCCTATTGACGTTTAGTTAGGCTTTTATTATTTAATTATCAAAAAAATTGAATTTTGCAGCGAGTGGTACTTAATGGCTTCTAATATAATCTCAAGTAAAATAATAATTTTAAATTGCATCAAATTTGTTAGATGAAGCAATATATGTTCAACAACATATTTGCAAAATATTTCTTTAGTTAATTTGACTTGAGCAAAATTGTTAGTAATAATTAATAAAGGTATTATAACTAGATTAAAGTTACGTTGACACTTTTAATTTTATTAAAATCCAGTTGGCTATTTAACAAGTACGGCTGTAGTCCTTGTTTCCATGTGGAAATAAATATTCTCAAATTGAATTATAATAAAAAAGATAAGTGCACTTAAACTGTGAAGAAATTGAGATCTAAAACACTTTTGAAAAGTGAAAAGCAATTCCAAGTGGTTTGAGGATTCCAAGGTTTTATTTTATTTTTTCTAATGGATGCAAATTTATATATATATGAAAGAATGCAGTATTTAAGTCACCGTTTTAAATTATTAATTCTTTGACTTTTTAATTCCAGGTATTTGTTTTTCTTCATATAATAATCATATGATTATTGCAACTTTCACATAATATGATAATTTATATTAATATTTCCATGACCTATCAGTATCTTGTGCCATTTACTCTCTTTAGGGTAGAAGAACTTGTATGCCATAAATTAATTAAAACTTGTACCGATTTGGCAAATGTTAATATTGTGCAATAAATAAATTAATTGTAAATATGAAATTCTGTATTTTTTGGACGCGCGTGACTCATATGATAGGCACGTGATGTATGAAAGAAATAGATGCATCAAGGACAAAATAAAAAAAATTAGTAAATGAAACAAAATTTTAGAATGACACACAATTTTATGATTATTTTAATTAAGTATATTTAAAAAAAAATTAAGAAAAGCATAGAAAGGGAATCGTAATTTAGGGAAAAGTTTAGTGGGATGCATAATTCTTAAGTATATTTTTATACATTTTTTTATATACATAGAAAATATAATTGATGTTTAATTACTAATAAAATATTAAATGATAATATTTAGTACGAAAGTTGAAATATTTCAAATCTAGCTCCCAATGGAGTTCATAAATAATAGAGGTGCCCCAAATCTTCCGTCCACTAAAAAAAGAAACAATAATACTCAAAATTGCATTGAATTTGTTAGATTGTAATATATATATATATAGAGGTTGGCTAATATCAAAACGTTTGTTCCTAGGCCATGGAACAAATGCTTCAGTTTTATATTTTCAAAGTTCAAACAGTCGATTCAAACCGTTCAACATTCAATCTATATTAAAATGTGCCCGGAGACCAAATTTTACATATTTTTGAATTTTTTTTTTACTACTTATTAAGTCAGTTTTAAAATTGTTGTTTTCAATGATCTAGAAAATTTCACTGTTTATTAAAATCAGCGATTTTAAAACTGACTTAATAAATAGTATAAAAATTCCCAAAAATGTAAAATTTGGTCTCCAAGCACATTTTAATATAGAGATCACATCTAACAGTTTGGATCGACCGTTTGGACTTTGAAAATTGAAAAATCAATTGGTTGCACCGCAGCTCTGGAACAAACGTTTTGATATTAGCCAACCCCTCTCTATATATGTATATATGTGTGTGTGTGTGTGTGTGTGTGTGTGTGTGTGTGTGTGTGTATATGTGTATATATATGTGTGTGTATATGTGTATATATGTGTGTGTGTATATATGTGTGTGTGTATATGTGTGTGTGTGTGTGTGTGTGTGTGTGGACTTGGCTACGGTGCTACGCGTAGCATAGAGGCCTCCGTGCTACGGCTCAATATTTGAGTTTTTAAAATTCTAACGGTCGATCCGAACCATTCAACATGATCTCTATATGAATATGTACTTGCAAACCAAATTTTACATTTTTTAGAATTTTTTTACTATTTATTAAGCCACTTTGAAAAAATAATAATTTGTACACAACAGTAAAATCTTCTGGACCATTAGATCAGCAATTTTCAAAGTGGCTTAATAAATAGTAAAAAAATTCCAAAAAATGTAAAATTTGGTTTGCAAGTACATATTCATATGGAGATCATGTTGAATGGTTCGGATCGACCGTTAAGATTTTGAAAACTCAAAAATTGAGCCGTAGCACGGAGGCCCTCTATGCTACGCGTAGCATATTAGCCAGATTCTATATATATGTATGTGTGTGTATATATATGCAACAATACATTTACATTTACAAAATAATATTGAGCATTTTAAATTGACTAATGAAAAATTTCTAAAAATTAATAGTTAACAACGAAGGTATTATTAAAATTTTCTTATCTTAAAGCCACTAGCCTTAAAATTTTTTTGCTTATCTTGTTACCACTTTTATTTAATTTTCCATATAGACAACTTATCATGAATTCAGATTAACTCTATTAGACTTATCAAGTCAACTGAATATAAAAAGTCTTGTTTGGACATTTGCTAATTAATTAATAAGTTTGACCCAGCGATTGTTACATTGTTATCATGAATCCAACCGGTCAAAAACCGGGTTAGTAACGGTTTTAATCAATAACTCAGTGAACCGGTTAAAAAAACCGAACTCATCTCTTATCTCATGAAAATGGAACAAACCAGAATATACAAGAGATATATCGAATTATTAGAAATTATCTTTTAATATTCAAAATTTTCTCTTTAAGTAACATGCTCAACCCCTTAAGCTTCAGCTTTGAAGCAAATTAAATTAAAGTCTTAATTTGTAAATAGCACTTGGAAGGATAATATCTTATTTATACTTATTGATCTTGAATGCTCTATTTTTTATTAATTGCTCCAACCAAAATTTTAATGCTGTTTAAGATAGTTATTAGATAAACACCCATGAAAAATGTATCTTTATGTGGCATGAATATAATGAATATATATATACACTTGATGCTTTTGGTAAAAACCATTGAATTTTGATGTACTTGGATAATTTTACATATATGGTTTTGCGTTATGAACAAATTAGTTGAGAATTGATATTATTATTTTATTTGGGTGACAACAATTTTCTCAAATTTATCTATAAATTCGGTTTTATACTACACTATATCGGCAAATTTGCTATGATATTACGCAAAAATATAATTAGTTTACATGCAATAGTAATATCTCACAAAAGTCGGTCTTCTAATTGATCAATTTTCGAGAATAAATGAGTCATTTCTCTACTTATGACTCATATACAGTAACTTTTAGGTATATGCTTGTACAAACGTTAGAAGTAGAGAAATATCCCATTTGTCCTTGGAAAACGACCAATTAGAAACCTAGCATTCTTTTAAACATGCTACACTTTTTTGTAATTGACGATAAAATGGGTACTTTATGAATTTAAAATGAGTTTTAATAGAAAAACAATGAAATGGGTTATTTGTAAGTTTTTAGAATTAGAAGGGTAAATATAATATTATGGATTTAGAAGAGAAATACGTAATTTTGAAATTTTTGAGGGGTGTATGTAAAATTTCCAAATATAAAAAATAAATCCGGTTCCAAAGCTATGTTTTCTTTCTTGATAATAAAGTAACAGTAACGGAGCCACGTGGATGACACCATTCAATTTTTTTTTTTTTTTTGCAAATTATGATTCTTTTGTCATGTTTTTTTTTTTCCAGAAAAAATTACATAGATATGCTTCTATTTAAAATTATTATATTATTGTGTCTTATTCCTGAAAATTTTCTTCCACCATTTATAGCCCCGTTCATGTATAGTGGTTTCATTATTTGGTTGAAAGGTAATTAAATTTAAATTGATAATTAATTTTTCTTTTGATGACATATCTGATGATTATCTATGTTAACATTTCCAAGGAAATAAAAGTCACCATTTTCCATTGAATTTCCACTGATATGTCATCAAATAAAAGTCATCATTTTACAATTAAGTTGGGGAAATTATATTATTATGTCTTATTCTGAAAACTTTGTACTACTACATTCCAATTTATTGATCCTTCATGTATAGAAGTTTCTGGTTGAATGGTAATTTATTTCAATTAGTAATTACTTTTTCTTTTGATGACATATCTGATAATTACCTATGCTATCATTTCCAAGGAAATAAAAGTCACCATTTTTCATTGCATTTCCACTGATATATCATCAAATAAAAGTCACCATTCATAATTAATTTGAAGAATTTTCAGAAGCACACAGTAACATAGGGGTCCGGATCCCCTAAAGTAACTCAATTTTTGGGTTTTAGATCGGGACCATCCGATTCGAATCCGTCGCTCAAGATGTGTGCGCTCCACTTGAGATGGATTATCGCGGATTCGAATCGGACGATCCCGATCTAAAACCCAAAAATTGGGTTACTTCATTGGATCTCAATTCGTAACATAGCACTATATGTCAAAGATCTTTAATTGTTATCTATCTGATGAATGCATTTGGAGTTGACATTAATTAATTTAGGCAAAATTGGATGTATGCCCATTAAAACTTCACTATTTAGATATTTACCCACCAAATTCTTAACATATTGGCTATATGCCCATACAAAAATTTATCTTAAGAAATTGACAGTAAAATTTTATAAAAAGATTTAAAAGACAGAAATGCCCTTCATCTTTTCATTTTCAATCCTTCATACCACCAATCTACCATGGCTCTGGTTGATAATATTTTTTTAGAAAAAATACGAGATTATGCTTGTGTTTAAAATAATTATACAACTGTCTCTTATCCTAAAAATTTGGTCCACCTTACTTTTTCTGGCTTTGCCCCTGAAAACTGGCCGTAGACTTTACATTAATTAGATAAACTTGCTATTACAACTTACAAATAAATAGCAATATGATGGTCCCTTTGATTGAAATTAAGAGTAGCCTAAAAGATGATTGAAATTAAGAGTATCCTAAAAGAAGATAGCAAATTAGCAATATGATTGTAATTGCAGTGTTATTCTTGGCAAGTTTTTGAAAAGATGATTGTATTGTGAGAATATAATATTTCACCAGGTATTATATGCTTCTCAATCTAGGATTTAATTGCTGCAATAAAAAAGGTCAACCAATTACTTGCAATTAGTGTATTGATTAAACCCGCCCGGGTCAATCCGGACCTGGCAAACCCGTGACCCGAACCCGGACCGGCCCGAGTCCGTGCCTAAACCCGGACCGGACCGTCCAAACGGGTGGGCCGGGTTAACCAAGGCGCGGATCCGGTTTTTTGGACCCAACCCGTTTGAACCCGGACCCGACCGTCTCAAACCCGGACTGGACCGCCCGAACCAGTCTGAAACCCGCCCGAACCCGTGCCTAAACCCCCGGATCCGACCTAACCTGCCCGAACCCGAGCCAACCCCCCCAACCCGGCCCTAACCCGCCCGAACCCGTCCGAACCCCCCCCCCCCCAACCCGGACCCGAAACCGCCCAAACCCGGCGGGATCCGAGCCAACCCGCCCCAACCCGGGTCAACCCATCCGAAATTCAAATTAAAAAAAAAAAAGTAAAATATAAAATTTATTATTGGATTTTATTTTTGTATCTGCTATTTTGCTGTAAAATTGAGTCAAACTAAAAATTATTTTGTATCTGCTATTCTGCTATAAAATTGAGTCAAACTAAAATTGAGTCAAAATAATTTTGAAACCTATTTAAAATATAGGAGGAAAATCTGTTTTGAGATTCGTCCCATATTAAAACGAACAACTCAGATCTCATTCTAGTATTCTACACAATCAGTTAGGTATTGCACCGGATCTGAATTTATATCTCGGAGGATGCAAACTAATTGGGTATTAGAGATGTGTTTCCTATGGATAGAGCAATGCATATGAGTAAATGTGATTGCATGATACATTGATAATTCATTTTATGATTTTTAGCAAAATTTATTAGAATAACTTCATTTTTTTTTATTAAATATAACAATGGACACACAAGAGCTATCATATCTTTAATAAATTTATGAAGAAGGGTCAAAGCCCTGTTTGCAATTCATATAAATCAAACGTTTCATCCATTCATACAAATTAATAAATCATGAAGTGATCAAATACATTCACGTTCTTTGTTGTGCATCTTCAAATTACGTCCAAATCTGAAAATTATCGTATTTTGCAATACTCTTCAATTTTCCCTTATTCATTTGGGTATATGTCAATGTCGATCGACTCCATTTGGGTATATTTTTCGTTAATTCGGCAAAATTTTAATATACCTTTTATTTAAAAAAAAACTTGACAGTGACTACTAAAGTTTAGTTTTTTTTTTTTTAGAAAAAACTAAATAAATTATGTTCATAAAAAATGGGAATTAAATTATTTACTCTCTTTCATTACAAATGGATGTCGTCCGATGGACATAGTACTTAATTTAATTCGATGTCGGATTGATGAAGTCTAATCCACATCAAGATTCATACAAATTTGATACATTCGAATCTTGATACGAATTAATAACTTCGATCTGACGTCAGATCAAATATGATAAGATGTCTGTTAAACTATTTCCGATGCCCTTTTGATCTCGCTGACGTTTTGGCAACAATCCATTAAAGAGACGTCACGGAGATGATTGCAATTGCGCCCGATATTTTTATTAATACCAAAAAAAAAAACAAATTATCAAATCTGCTCCCACCCCAACTTTATTTTTATTTCTACCCTAACCGCCCGTGGGCCGGGCGGTCCGCTTTTCCCACCTGACCGCCCAGCTGCTGGGCGGTCCACTGTGCATAGCTGGGCGGTCCAATTTCCATAGCTGACCGCCCAGCAGCTGGGCGGTCCGCTAGTGGTTTTTTTTTTTTTTTTAAGATTAGATTAGAGACAATATAAATATCAAGATGCTGAATTCTTAACGCTAAAAGTTCGAATTTTTTTTGTAAATATTAGTTAGATTACTTCTTTGAAGCATATTTATACTAAAATACGCTAAATTACTTGGAATTATGTTAAATTACGTTAAATCACATTACATTACGCTAAAATACGGTAAATTACATATGAATAGGGACGATATCTTCACTGAAAAGGCGAAATTACTCAATACGCTAAATTACTCAATACGCTAAAATACGCTAAATACTCAATACGCTAAACTACTCAATACGC
>JAJGRW010000616.1:32102-159920 GCA_025461045.1 Carex parvula | reverse complement strand
TCTTATGCTATTTATAGCACCTCAGTCTTATTCAACTAGCTAACAGTGAATAAAAAATCATACAATTACTGTTCGACGAACATGTCAGAATTAATGACCGTCTGGCATGTTTATCACATAATATGATTTGTGTCACATTATAATTGCTATTTGTGGGTCGTATGAGTATCATATTGCGTGGCGTTGACAAAAAATATTATATGTCATAGCACGTAAGCGAATTAGTTTGATATATATGTCATGCATGTGACATGATACGGAATAATACATTTTAATTATTTTAATTGTATATACGCGTGCTAATTAATTACTTTTATATCTTAATTAATTTGATGTTAATTTGAATTTTTTTTCCGAAAAATTGGCGAGTTGAGTTTTTAGAATCAATACTGACACGTGAATGTGACAAGCTAGCAACGACATTAATTATGGTATGACTCGGTGCGCGTTGGAATGGAGCACGGGGCCAGCATGATGAATTAATGGGGAGCAAATCTATAGTCAAGTTAAGAGTGCTTAGTAAATTATATAATTTTATTTAAAAAGTTTTTATATATTTCAGTACTTTTCATAAATATTAATGTGTGTTTGTAGTTAATTAGAATTAGCCATTAGAATTCCACTATGTAATTCCCAACTGATGTAATAATGATTGAATTGTTGCAAGATATATATTTTAACTTACAAATATTGTAAGTGGTCCACTCCTTTATATATATATATAAAGAGAGAAGGATTCACTTCCAATTTTTTTTTTGTGACACCGACCTACATTCTTCTAAAAATCGTACTTTTATTAAAATGTGTTTTGTAGATCAAATTTTACATTTTTTTGAATTTTTTTACTATTTATTAAGTATTTTACAAAATCGTTATTTTCAGACCATTGAATTTTTGTACCCATCTTAATAAATAGTAAAAAGAATTCAAAAAAATGTAAAATTGATCTACAAGCACATTTTAATATATCATCATGTTGAACAGTTTGGATCGATTGCTTGGACTTAAAATATATGGTGTATTCGGTGTCACCATAAAAGTGCAAGTGGATCCCTCCTCTCTCTCTCTCTCTCTCTATATATATATGTGTGTGTGTGTGTGAGGAGGAGGGTTCAAATGCACTATAATTTTTGTGCTTCAATATGCTCCACATTCTTTATCGCTATTTTCAAAGTCCGAACAGTCGATCCGAACCGTCAACATGATCTTCATAAAAAAATATATTTGGAGACCAAATTTTATATTTTTTAGAATTTTTTTACTATTTTTTAGATAGGTACAATATCACTTTATCAGATGGTTCAAAATCTCCTTAAAAAAATTGTTGTACCTATCTAAAAAAATAGTAAAAAAATTCTAAAAAATAAAATTTGATATCCAAGCATATTTTATTATGAAGATCATGTTGAGCGATTCAGATAACTGTTCGAATTTTGAAAAAGAGATAAAGAATGTGGAGCATATTGGAGCACAAAAATAATGGTGCATTTGAACCCTCCTCATATATGAGAGATTATATATGGTGAGTTGTGAAGCAAAATAACGTTTTACTTACGCCATATTTTCATTTTGAAAACCCAAACAACCGATCTGAACCGCTCAACATGTCTCTATATTGAAATGTGCTTGGAGACTAAATTTTACATTTTTTGGAATTGTTTTAACTATTTATTAAGCCACTTTGAAAATCGCTGATCCACTGTGAACAGTAAAAACAGTAAAAATTTCTGGACCACCGGATCATCGACTTTCAAAGTGGCTTATAAATAATAAAACAATTAAAAAATGTAAAATTTAGTCTCCAAGCACATTTAATATAGAGAACATGTTGAGCGGTTCGGATCGGTTGTTTGAATTTTCAAAATAAAAATATGAGCATGAAGTAAAAAATGACCTCTTACTTCACAACTCAACATAGCCCAGCTCTATATATCGATTTTTTCCGAAGTTAAATGTGATAAAATATTGCAACATTTTTCTTCACTTTAAAATATTTTTTTAAAATTTTTTCTACAATTTAAAGTTTTTTTCTCTAACAATAATTCAAATTGCGACAAGATTTAAAAAAATTGCAAACAACTTCTCTTCATCTTTAGAATATTTTTAAACTTTTTAACATTTCGGCAACAACCTTTTACAATAAAAATTTAAAATTGACAAAAAATAATAATTAAGGTAATGTTACACTACAGATAAGCACGTCACAGGCAGGTCGTGCCAATGACTATATATGACATGTCCTTCCTCTACTATTTTTTGCATGCTACGTGAAGAAAAATATTTTATCATGTGATGTCACATATATACATGATCACAACACATCACATATTTAGAATACTACATGTTAATCTAACCCTTCTAAAAATTAAATTTTTATTTTACAAATACTAAACGTATTTTTCTATCTATACTATTTTTAACACGTCACATCACATTACATATAAATCGACATATTTGTCATGTATTTAGAACACTACTTGCTAATTCGATCATTTCAATCACTTCTTTTTAAAGAAATTTACAAATTCTAAATGTATAATATATCTACATTAATAAAAATATACCATCTATTTGGGCATTTGGTGGAGTTATTAGTCACACTGAGTCATCTAAGAAAGTAATTATGTTAACGATCGACTAGAGATATAGGTACGGGTGAAAACGAAGCGAATACGGAGCGGATAGTGGTAAAATCATATTCATATCTCTTTTTAATTTTTCAGATACGGATATGAATCAGATATAGATCGGATCGAATATTTATTAAAATAATATTAAAAAATATCAAAGTTATAATATTTATCTAATTTTAATAGTGAAAACAATATTTTTTTCATAATATATATTAAAATATATAATATATCTACTATTCGATACATATAATTGAAACATAAAATCATATCAGTATCCATATTCATATGGATATCGGCTATCAGATATCCACATCTAATTTTTCGAATATGAATCGGATCATATATTATTCATAATGTTTTCACCACTAGATAGGTATTATCAATGTTTTAAATAGCGTTTATAGCGTCATAGCGGGAAGGCTACAAAAAAAGCTATAGCAGAAGCTATTCCAAATAGCGTTTTTTTTTTTTTACAAAAATTATATTATATATTTGTACTATATATTAACATTATCTAAAGTTCATAGAACAATAAATAACACCAAATTAATAATAAATTATAATATTCATATTGAACTAGTACAAAAAAGTCCATGGTTCAAAATATCCATAATAATATCATAAACTATCGATCTTTTTCTATACAAAATATCTTAAGCATCATGATTCATTCTATTTTTTTTTTCTATACAAAATAAATTTTATGGATCTTTATTTAAGCCCATATAAATTGTCTAAAAAAAACCCAGTATGCATAGCGCGCTACACACTATGCGCTATAGCGGACCGCTATTACCGCTATAGCGGCCGTAGCGCAATTAGCGTATTTTCATGCCATAGCTTAGCGTTTAGGATCCAAAACGCATAGCGCGCTATTTAGAACACTGGGTATTATTATTTAATGTATCAAAAGAAACAAGAAAAGAAAGAGCGAGTTCGGAGAAATTTCCAGAGTTGTCTAAAGGACTTTGAAAAATCATTAGTTAATTAATTTGACGTAGAGAAAATGAACTCAACAAGTCATTACATCAATTGTTTATGAGAAGCAATTAAGGTGGCTACCGATGCGCCATGTGTCACAGTGACACACTTCAAATTTTTCAAAGTGTCCACCTATGTGAATTCATAATTAATAAATAGTAACATTTAATTATTTATATTTTTATCGTGAATTTATATATATAATAATTAAATTTTAATAGTTAATATTTAATTATTTTATACTAATTAATGTTCAACTGAATTTTGAACTTACAGCTGTCGAAAAAATTAAGCTAAGAATATTATACCGTTAAAGCATTATTACATAGTTGATTAGAGGTAGTTATAAAATTTGAATTGTTTAATAAATTATAAAACATACATCAAATTAATATCATATTTTTTTTTTTCACATGCAAACATCACACATACATCAAATATTATTATTACATATTGTTTTCCTGGCTCATGCTGGCTTTGGATCTGAGTACCACGTAAAACCTTAAACGCGGTTAGCCAATTTGGGCAGTGCAATCTTGCCCATCCCTAAGTTCAATGTCAGTCTATGCATGTTTCAAGTCTTTTATTACTGATTTTCAATACATCTATGTTAGGCGGGGATCCGACTCCGCTGCTTTCCAAATAGGAGAGCAGGACCCTGTTATTCTAAATCGAACCGTTCATCTGTGTCGAGATCCGTGCATGAAAAAAGTTCAACGGTCTGATTTAGAATAACAGGGTCCTGCTCTCCTATTTGGAGAGCAGCGGAGTCGGATCCATTAGGCGGAAAGAAAACCATGTGGCCTACCAGTCAGTTAATATGGGTAGGACATATAAGACTTTCAGTTAATTCGTTGTTAATGTGTATTTTGGTTTCTTTTTTTCTGCATATGTAAATCTGCACTTTGTACTATATTGTTGTTTGAATAAAAACATACAAACTGTTTCGCTAAATAAAAATAAAATTAATCATTATTATATTACTTTTTTCAAGTTATGAGAATTTTTGCCCTACTTATGTACCGATAGATACTTGACCTCCTCTCACTAGATATTAAAAGTTCCAAGCAAAAATACAAATAATGAATTTATCGCTACTTAATTATTTTAAAAGCAAGAGAAGGTTCTTGATAGTTTCTGAGCATGACCTATTTTTTTTGTTTTTGGGTTCTTATTATTTTGAGTATTTTCTTGCTTGCAACTAACTAGTATATAGAGAAAAACATGGTTCAAACATATCATAAATTTTCACTATTTCAAAATTTCTCCAATGAAACTTAAAATAAGGATATTTATCCATTGAAAGCTCAACACATTTGCTATCTCCCCATAAAATCTTTTCTCTTGAATAATTAATAAGATCGATCGATCGGTATTAAAATTTCATTAAAAATATTAAATATACCAAACTGCTCATTCTTATTTCCACCCCTCTAGCACAACTTATTATTAATTGTGATACAGCTAAGCACCATATAATATTTACATGTAGAGCATAATTAAATGCTAGTGGCGGATGCATGATGCATCTTTCAAGAAAATAATGCTGTAGCCTGTACTGTAGCCATCTGTGATTGCCAACACTTTATCTATACTGTAATTGATTGTCAACAGACTGTTCTATACATTGATTGCAAGTAATTAATTGGTTGACCTTAATTTTGTATTGCAGCAATTAAATCCCAGATTGACAAGCATATATTAATACCTGGTGAAATATTATATATTCTCACAATACAATCATCTTTTCAAAAACTTGCCAAGAATAACACTGCAATTACAATCATATTGCTAATTTGCTATCTTCTTTTAGGATACTCTTAATTTCAATCATCTTTTAGGCTACTCTTAATTTCAATCAAAGGGACCATCATATTGCTATTTATTTGTAAGTTGTAATAGCAAGTTTATCTAATTAATGTAAAGTCTACGGCCAGTTTTCAGGGGCAAAGCCAGAAAAAGTAAGGTGGACCAAAATTTTAGGATAAGAGATAGTTGTATAATTATTTTAAACACAAGCATAATCTCGTAATTTTTCTAAAAAAATATTATCAACCAGAGCCATGGTAGATTGGTAGTATGAAGGAATGAAAATGAAAAGATGAAGGGCATTTCTGTCTTTTAAATCTTTTTATAAAATTTTACTGTCAATTTCTTAAGATAAATTTTTGTATGGGCATATAGCCAATATGTTAAGAATTTGGTGGGTAAATATCTAAATAGTGAAGTTTTAATGGGCATACATCCAATTTTGCATAAATTAATTAATGTCAACTCCAAATGCATTCATCAGAAAGATAACAATTAAAGATCTTTGACATATAGTGCTATGTTACGAATTGAGATCCAATGAAGTAACCCAATTTTTGGGTTTTAGATCGGGATCGTCCGATTCGAATCCGCGATAATCCATCTCAAGTGGAGCGCACACATCTTGAGCGACGGATTCGAATCGGATGGTCCCGATCTAAAACCCAAAAATTGAGTTACTTTAGGGGATCCGGACCCCTATGTTACTGTGTGCTTCTGAAAATTCTTCAAATTAATTATGAAATGGTGACTTTTATTTGATGATATATCAGTGGAAATGCAATGAAAAATGGTGACTTTTATTTCCTTGGAAATGATAGCATAGGTAATTATCAGATATGTCATCAAAAGAAAAAGTAATTACTAATTGAAATTTAATTACCATTCAACCAGAAACTTCTATACATGAAGGATCAATAAATTGGAATGTAGTAGTACAAAGTTTTCAGAATAAGACATAATAATATAATTTCCCCAACTTAATTGTAAAATGATGACTTTTATTTGATGACATATCAGTGGAAATTCAATGGAAAATGGTGACTTTTATTTCCTTGGAAATGTTAACATAGATAATCATCACATATGTCATCAGAAGAAAAATTAATTATCAATTTAAATTTAATTACCTTTCAACCAAATAATGAAACCACTATACATGAACGGGGCTATAAATGGTGGAACAAAATTTTCAGAATAAGACACAATAATATAATAATTTTAAATAGAAGCATATCTATGTAATTTTTTCTGGAAATAAAAAAACATGACAAAAGAATCATAATTTGCAAAAAAAAAAAAAAAAAGAAAATTGAATGGTGTCATCCACGTGGCTCCGTTACTGTTACTTTATTATCAAGAAAGAAAACATAGCTTTGGAACCGGATTTATTTTTTATATTTGGAAATTTTACATACACCCCTCAAAAATTTCAAAATTACGTATTTCTCTTCTAAAATCCATAATATTATATTTACCCTTCCAATTTTAAAAACTTACAAATAACCCATTTCATTGTTTTTCTATTAAAACTCATTGTAAATTCATAAAGTACCCATTTTATCATTAATTACAAAAAAGTGTAGCATGTTTAAAAAAATGCTAGGTTTCTAATTGGTCGGTTTCCAAGGACAAATGGGATATTTCTCTACTTCTAACGTTTGTACAAGCATATACCTAAAAGTTACTGTATATGAGTCATAAGTAGAGAAATGACTCATTTATTCTCGAAAATTGATCAATTAGAAGACCGACTTTTGTGAGATAATACTATTGCATGTAAACTAATTATATTTTTGCGTAATATCATAGCAAATTTGCCGATATAGTGTAGTATAAAACCGAATTTATAGATAAATTTGAGAAAATTGTTGTCACCCAAATAAAATAATAATATCAATTCTCAACTAATTTGTTCATAACGCAAAACCATATATGTAAAATTATCCAAGTACATCAAAATTCAATGGTTTTTACCAAAAGCATCAAGTGTATATATATTCATTATATTCATGCCACATAAAGATACATTTTTCATGGGTGTTTATCTAATAACTATCTTAAACAGCATTAAAATTTTGGTTGGAGCAATTAATAAAAAATAGAGCATTCAAGATCAATAAGTATAAATAAGATATTATCCTTCCAAGTGCTATTTACAAATTAAGACTTTAATTTAATTTGCTTCAAAGCTGAAGCTTAAGGGGTTGAGCATGTTACTTAATTGAATATTAAAAGATAATTTATAATAATTCGATATCTCTTGTGTATATTCTGGTTTGTTCCATTTTCATGAGATAAGAGATGAGTTCGGTTTTTTTAAACCGGTTCACTGAATTATTGATTAAAACCGTTTACTAACCCGGTTTTTGACCGGTTGGATTCATGATAACAATGTAACAATCGCTGGGTCAAACTTATTAATTAATTAGCAAATGTCCAAACAAGACTTTTTATATTCAGTTGACTTGATAAGTCTAATAGAGTTCATCTGAATTCATGATAAGTTGTCTATATGGAAAATTAAATAAAAGTGGTAACAAGATAAGCAAATTTTTTTAAGGCTAGTGGCTTTAAGATAAGAAAATTTTAATAATACCTTCGTTGTTAACTATTAATTTTTAGAAATTTTTCATTAGTCAATTTAAAATGCTCAATATTATTTTGTAAATGTAAATGTATTGTTGCATATACACACACACACACACACACACACACATACATATATATAGAATCTGGCTAATATGCTACGCGTAGCATAGAGGGCCTCCGTGCTACGGCTCAATTTTTGAGTTTTCAAAATCTTAACGGTCGATCCGAACCATTCAACATGATCTCCATATGAATATGTACTTGCAAACCAAATTTTACATTTTTTGGAATTTTTTTACTATTTATTAAGCCACTTTGAAAACTGCTGATCTAATGGTCCAGAAGATTTTACTGTTGTGTACAAATTATTATTTTTTCATAGTGGCTTAATAAATAGTAAAAAAATTCTAAAAAATGTAAAATTTGGTTTGCAAGTACATATTCATATAGAGATCATGTTGAACGGTTCGGATCGACCATTAGGATTTTAAAAACTCAAATATTGAGCCGTAGCACGGAGGCCTCTATGCTACGCGTAGCACCGTAGCCAAGTCCATATACACATACACACACACACACACACACACACACACACACACACACACACACATACACACACACATATATACACATATACACACACACATATATATACACACATACACACACACATACACACACACACACACACATACACACACACACACACACACATATACATATATAGAGAGGGGTTGGCTAATATCAAAACGTTTGTTCCAGAGCTGCGGTGCAACCAATTGATTTTTCAATTTTCAAAGTCCAAACGATCGATCTAAACTGTTATATGTGATCTCTATATTAAAATATGCTTGGAAACCAAATATTACATTTTTTGGAATTTTTTTACTATTTATAAGTCAGTTTTAAAATCGCTGATTTTAATAAACAGTGAAATTTTCTAGATCATTGAAAACAACAATTTTAAAACTGACTTAATAAGTAGTAAAAAAAAAATTCAAAAATATGTAAAATTTGGTCTCCGGGCACATTTTAATATAGATTGAATGTTGAACGGTTTGAATCGACTGTTTGAACTTTGAAAATATAAAACTGAAGCATTTGTTCCATGGCCTAGGAACAAACGTTTTGATATTAGCCAACCTCTATATATATATATATATATATATATATATATATTACAATCTAACAAATTCAATGCAATTTTGAGTATTATTGTTTCTTTTTTTAGTGGACGGAAGATTTGGGGCACCTCTATTATTTATGAACTCCATTGGGAGCTAGATTTGAAATATTTCAACTTTCGTACTAAATATTATCATTTAATATTTTATTAGTAATTAAACATCAATTATATTTTCTATGTATATAAAAAAATGTATAAAAATATACTTAAGAATTATGCATCCCACTAAACTTTTCCCTAAATTACGATTCCCTTTCTATGCTTTTCTTAATTTTTTTTTAAATATACTTAATTAAAATAATCATAAAATTGTGTGTCATTCTAAAATTTTGTCTCATTTACTAATTTTTTTTATTTTGTCCTTGATGCATCTATTTCTTTCATACATCACGTGCCTATCACATGAGTCACGCGCGTCCAAAAAACAGAGAATTTCATATTTACAATTAATTTATTTATTGCACAATATTAATATTTGCCAAATCGGTACAAGTTTTAATTAATTTATGGCATACAAGTTCTTCCACCCTAAAGAGAGTAAATGGCACAAGATACTGATAGGTCATGGAAATATTAATATAAATTATCATATTATGTGAAAGTTGCAATAATCATATGATTATTATATGAAGAAAAACAAATACCTGGAATTAAAAAGTCAAAGAATTAATAATTTAAAACGGTGACTTAAATACTGCATTCTTTCATATATATATAAATTTGCATCCATTAGAAAAAATAAAATAAAACCTTGGAATCCTCAAACCACTTGGAATTGCTTTTCACTTTTCAAAAGTGTTTTAGATCTCAATTTCTTCACAGTTTAAGTGCACTTATCTTTTTTATTATAATTCAATTTGAGAATATTTATTTCCACATGGAAACAAGGACTACAGCCGTACTTGTTAAATAGCCAACTGGATTTTAATAAAATTAAAAGTGTCAACGTAACTTTAATCTAGTTATAATACCTTTACTAATTATTACTAACAATTTTTCTCAAGTCAAATTAACTAAAGATATTTTGCAAATATGTTGTTGAACATATATTGCTTATTAACAATTTTGATGCAATTTAAAATTATTATTTTACTTGAGATTATATTAGAAGCCATTAAGTACCACTCGCTGCAAAATTCAATTTTTTTGATAAATAATAAAGGCCTAACTAAACGTCGAGTAGGGTTAAAATGCATCATTGGTTTTGTGCTCCAATCATGCTCCACATTTTTTCTCTTCTGTTTCAAAATCTGAACAGTCGATCCAAACCGTTCAACATGATCATGATATTAAAATAGGCTTGGAGACCAAATTATATATTTTTTGGAACTTTTTTGTATTTATCTAAAAAAATAGTAAATAAATTTTAAAAAATATAAAATTTGGTCTCCAAGGACATTTTAATATGAATATTATGTTGAGCGGTTTGGATCAACTGTTCGTAGTTTAAAAATAAAGATAATAATGTGGAGCATGACTGAAACACAAAACCAATAGTGCATTTTAACCGTATGGATAAGATCCAAGAAGAATTGAATTTCATATTATATTTACAAACTTATATTTAGTTTAGTACAATATATTTTAGAATTGTCAAGTTGGCATTAAATGTTATATATGCATGAATCCCAACCCATGTAGTCTAAGCATACAAGTCGTTTGACCTAAATATATTAATTATCCAAGTGGGATTAAGGAAGTCGTATGCATGCATGTGCTTTGCAAGATAACAATAGGTCAGAGGAAATGCAAAGCCTATTATCATATCATGCATGCTGCGATTATATATGATAGTATATGGTGCTACTAATGGTATATATTATAACAAAATAAAAAAGTCAAAACCTACGCATTACAGTTTAAATCAAAGCGATGGAGATTTTATAAATAAAATTAAAATAGTAGTACTACATCAAGAAATTTTTCTTGGAGTGACTAATACTGAATATGACATGATCTATAAATAAACATAGCCAATATATAGAAGCTTTAATACTATGGAGTAGGGGTGTCATTCAATGGGTACGATACGGGTCGGGTGGAGATCTTTCCTTATCCATTAAATATTAGCTTACTCACATTCTACTCTTATCTATTAAGAGAACAGGTAACTGAACGAATAACGGCAATTAGCGAATAAATTACTAGCATATATACTTTAATTAAAAAAACACAACATCACGTACTTAATATCACAAAATATAAAATATTATAACTTTTTTATCATATTATTTTACAAGATATTAATTATTTTTTAAATGAATCGATAAAATATTGTATAAATCAATTTTGTCATAGTTTATTAATTAAAAAATATATAAAATGCTGAAAAAATAATTTTATCATAATCTACGGGTACATGAATCCATAAATTAATTGTGTTGAATGGTTCCGATCGATTGCTTGACCTTTGAAATTGCAAAAACTAACTCGTTATAACTTAAACTGAAATTGTATATATATATATTAGATAAGAAATATATATATTGAAGGATTTACATGGAGTAAGCTAGATATAAATTCTGATTAGCTTCTAGAGCACCACACTAATATATATGTCAACTATTTGTTAGATAAAAGCATGAAAGCGAGCACGCACACACACACACACACACACATATATACTTCTATATATTTTTGTTTTATTGCTTAACTTTATACTAAACTAATTTATAAATTTTGCATATAAATAAATCACAATTAAAATAGATTGGTTTTAACAATTTATTTGACACCAATTCAATACAATATCTTTTGAATTAAGTTCATCAGACACTAATTTGTTAACGACACTACTGACTTTTAAAGAGGCAAATTTTGCGATCTAATTTTGACTCAATATTTAAAAGCCGAAGTGTAAGAGCTCTTTCGTTACTCCAAATGGAAAAATAAATCAAGAAATTTTAAATCTTTAACTAAAATTTTGTTGATTGGATTGACATCTTGTACTTTATAAAAGAAGTGGAAACATATATATAAACTTGCATTTTGTGTAAATTATGAGCCTAGCTACTTGTGATATAGCTAGCTAAATATGGTATACTTGTTTCACTACACAAAAAAAGTTCCCCTGCTATCACTGTCAAGGAAAGAAGTGATCAAAAGCGTAGAATAAGGAAATTAATCATGGCATAATGAAAAATGTCAATATGCTTTTTGAATAAGGAAATCATGGCATAATGAAAGCTAATTAAGTCAGGAGCTTTGAAAAGAAATAAACATGTGGATAAAAACTAGTACTACATCAAGAAAATTCAAATCGTATGAAATTGCTTCTATATAGCTAGATAGATAGAACATGCAACTAAAACTTTTGTAATCTATAATGACATATATAAAGTTTTTTACGCATTACATAGTCTTCATCTAGAAGATTTTAGATTTGAAATTCAGATAGAAATCTCTAGTAAATATTAGTCGGTTGGATAATTTGACTGTAACTTCTTATAAATAAAAGAAAATGAGGCCAACTGAAACTTGTGTAATCTATGAGATTTTAGAAAATCTATTGACATATATATAATGTTTTATGCTTTATATGTTTTATGTATAGAATGTCGCAAGTTTGAAATCTGAATGAAAATCTCTAGTGAATATTAGACAGTTGGATGGCTTGACCACCAACTTCTACTCAATAAAAAAAAACACCAGAAAGAGAAGAGAAAATTAGACGTGCAAATGAAACTTGTGTAATCTATAAGATATCAGAAAATGTGCTGGCATACAATGTTTTACACATTACATATATTCTGTGTAGAAGGTCGCAAGTACGAAATTTAGACAAAAATCTTTAGTAGATATTAGACAGTTGGATGACTTAACACCAACCTCTTCTAAAAAAAGGAGCATACATTTGAAACTTGTGCAATATATAAGATATTGGAAAAGGTCGAGATATACAATGATTTAAGCATTACATATTCTCTGTGTAGAATGTCGCAGGTTCAAAATCCAATATGAATGAAAAAATTAGTAGATATTTGATAGTTGGATGGCTTACCCGCCAACTTTTAATAAAGAAATAAAGCATGCACTGAAGCTTGTGTAATCTATAAGATATCAGAAAATATACATGCATACAATGTTTTACGCATTGCTATGTTATCTTGTTACTTCACATATGGTCTCGTATCATATCCGATATGTATCATATTGCCTATTGATACACGCACCCGTATCGCGGTAATAATTGCTATATCGCCAATTTGATACGATATATGTATCTGTATCCATGCAACATAGCCGAATTGTATGCTTTTTTTTATTGTTATTTTATGATACGAAAAATAAATAAATCCTAAGAAAAAGAAATTGATTAAATTTAAAACAAATTATAATAATTAATCCAGAGTCCAGAGCCCATGGGAACTGAAATTTTTTTGCTTTCAATTCAATTTTTCTGAATCAGAAAAGCAACGTGTAGAACTTGTAACCGTTATATTACAACAGTAGCGTGATCTGCACTTCCCGTCTCCTCTACTCAGTCTTCTGTTGCAATAACTCTCGAAACAGACTTATCAAATGCGCACGATTCGACGAAATTTAAGCCGATCTGTTACCATCAGCCTAAGTGTCCTTTGTTGAAATATGAAAGCTTCATTACCCAATAATATATTTTTTTTTAAATTCATGACAGTGATCTACCAGTTCAGATTGTCCATAATTACCAATGAAATGTACGCGGTCTTTTTCTTCTTTTTTTGGGGATGGAAATATGAGAAGATATTTTGCAATATAGACTGTTAAACTATTCTGGCAAAAGAATGGTCCCCAAGCAAGCTATTTAGTCAATAAGTCATTATACTATGGAGATCGACCAGAGATTTTTTTTGTTTTGTTTGGTTCCTCTCTCTATTCAGGCTTCATTTGTTAAGTTTACAAAATAATGTTTTATGATTTTAAAGCCTGCTTGGCTGGAGATATCTCACTGTCTAAGGTCTATGAGTTTAGCTAGGTTCAGGTAAAATTTGAATTTGGTGCTCTATTATTGAGATTATTTATGTAAGTTATAGATATTTCACCAACTTCAGGCCCAATAAGGCAATAGAGGTCCAAGAGAAAGGAACTACACTTATGTATTTTATACTAGTAACTGTAAGGTAAGGTATGATGAAAAGGAAATTATATCTTTTTAACCTTAGCATCAAACAACCAGTAATGGATAAGTAGGCCCAATATTGGATGGAAGTTCATTTTATTTCTTCCCCTCGCATAACCCCTTCTGAAACACAGTCTAAAAGATCAGATAATATTATCATTTCAATAGCCTATAGTAAATTACCATAGTTGTAAGTAATCATAGCATCAAAATTGGAAAAAGTTTGCAAAACATTAAAAGAATTAACACGACATCTCATGAAGCAATCTTAAACAATGAAAAATATAAAGAAAATTACAAAAGATACAAATACAAGGATCTAGAATATAATCAACTTCATAGAAACAGTATCTCCATCTACAAACATTTAGAATAACAAGAGCAATCCACCTTGGTGGGTATGAAACTATGAAATACAAAACCCTAAATACAATGATCAAAAGAGAAAGGTACAGAAGTTTTACAAAGATAACTACCAAATTTGAAAAGGACCCCCAAAATTAACCTAGAGTTCGAACTCATCCTCTCTGAGCGCCCGCTCGGCCAGCTCCTCCTCCCCCTCATCCAAC
Source organism: Carex parvula (assembly GCA_025461045.1). Taxonomy (NCBI): domain Eukaryota; kingdom Viridiplantae; phylum Streptophyta; class Magnoliopsida; order Poales; family Cyperaceae; genus Carex; species Carex parvula. Next base: position 145,052 of record JAJGRW010000616.1, on the reverse strand, counting down.
AAAAAGTACTCATTTCGTTCCATCGGCTGGAACATGTAAAACATATACAGGTAGAACGCCAGGCTGGCAACCTCCTCAGCAGCCACAGCAACCCAGCGGTACTTGTAGCTGGCAATAGTGCGCAGTGCATAGACAACAATGCGCGTGAAGTAGAGATAACCTATGACAACGAGGTAGAACTGCCGGAAGAGAGACAGCTTGGCAAGGGTGCGTGCTGCCTTCCCGTCAGTTTTTGATGACTCACGCAATGACCGGATCGACCACACTAGCGGGAACAGCACTGCAGAGCAGCATGCCACGTCAATCAGCAGGAACATCTGGTTCCATGTCACCCAGTCACGCAAAAACGGACCTGTCTCACCTACTACTGCTGATGCTACATTTGCTATCACCTGTTTTATACAATTATATGTGTCATGTATGAATGTGTATGTCTTTTGAGGTAGGATTTAAATTTTTTTATAACCATTATTGTCAATTGAGTAGCCAATTTTGCTGCTGAATAACTGCTGCTTTAGAATTTTTGGAGAAGTTCATGGGATCAAGGGGAGAGATTTGCAATATCTCAAAAAAACACTTTGATGTCCTTTTGAGTTAGTAATCATGGTTTCAGACACTATATAACAAAGCATCTAGCAAACCTAATGCCAATTAGATTAAGAGTAGGGTTAAAATGCCCCATTTTTTTGTGCTCCAATCATGCCTCACATCCTTATCTCCATTTTCAAAGTCCATTCAGTCAATCCGAAGCGCTCAACGTGATCTACATATTTAAAATATGCTTGGAGACCAAATTTTATATTTTTTGATAATTTTTTACAATTTTTTAGATAGGTACAAAATCACTGTTGTAGAAGATTATGAGCAATTCAAACACTGATTTTGTACCTATCTAAAAAAATAGTAAAAGATTTCCAAAAAAATATAAAATTTGGATTCCGAGCACATTTTAATATGGAGATCATGTTGAACAGTTCAGATCGACTGTTTGGATATTGATAACGGAGATAAGGATATGAGACATGATTGGGGCACGGAAAAAATGGGACATTGTAACCCTACTCTTGATTAAATATGTGGTTCATAGTAGTACAGTTACTAACTAATTGATCTCTATTTTCCTTTTTTTCGCATTAAGAACGACTTGCTGGTAGTAGGTACACATCATCTGTGACTTGTTTAGGTCCAGCTACCTGGTACCATTTTCCACCATAAAAGCAGTGTATACATCTTAAGCATTGATTGCTAAATATTTTAAGTTCTAGGCTAAATTTACACCATACCAAACTAAGTAATAACTACAATTTGCGCTCTATGCATAAGTGAATACCTTACTAAATTTGGAAGAAATAACTTAGTCAAAAGTCTAAACATGAAAACCATACTACATTTGACTACAAAACACAGTGCTAGATTTCACAAAATAGCAAACCAATCAATAAGTAGGTGTCAATGGTATTCGATAAGACGGGTACATGTAAGGGTTTTTTTCCGTTAGCTTATTGGGTATGGGTAAGGGTGAAGTTTTTTTTTCCGTTAACATAATGGGTAAAGGTACGGGTAAGAATGTAAGACTATTTTGTACCTGTTACCCAATATAATTACTAAAAATAAAAATTATAAAATTATATATATAGATATATTTTTAGATGGGGATGTTGCATGATATGATATAGTTTTATTCATGGCTCATATATATCTATTCAATGGTACCCTTTTATCCATTTACCAGACTAGTACCGTATTCGATAAGACGGGTATGGGTAAGGTTTTTCTTTCATAAGCTTATCGGGTGTAAGGGTAAAGTTTTTTCCATTAACTTAACGGGGTAAAGTGTTCTACCCAACCCATTTCATACCCGTTGACACCACTACCAACAAGTTGGGAACTTTGTACCAAAATAGAAAGCAAATATACCTGGAGGGGAATAACAGCCATGACAACCTTCTTCTCTCTCTCTTGCAAGAAAGGCTTCAGAAAAGACCACCCGGTACCGATCAACACTATAACAGAAAACAGCAAAACCCCCTTGAAAAACTGGAACACATAAAAGAGCACATCCCATCCATGCGGTGTACCAGTGACCCGAATATAATGCTGATCCTCAGCTGCACAGATCAGGTACAGGGACCTCGCTACAAGCAATCCCGACATGAGATGGTGGATCCCATGTGACGTCAGCCAATTCTTGTACAGAGTGAGGTACAACCAAATGAAGAGAAACACCACGTAAAAACAAGCGAAAATGGTGTAAATTGATGGTACTGGCGCTTGACCTACTGAGAGATAATCCTTCGATCCATCAGGTAAGGTGTTGTACATCTCAGTTCGAACCGACATGGTAACAAGAGCTCTCTCCGGCGCGCAATTGGCGAAGAAGAGGTTGTATTCATCCGGATGCGTGATCGGGAAGGTGCGATTGATGGATCTGGTGGGAGGAGGCGAAAGATCATGGAAAGTGAAGAGGAGCTTGACGTAGGGATGAAAAAGCACGCAATTTCCATCGTTAGGGTTTGGATTGTAGTTGGGGAGGGGGTTTGAGGGGTGAATCAGAGATTCGTCGGAAATGAGGAAGAAACCGAGGAGAGAAGGAGCAGGGAATGGAGCGGCGGAGAGAGAAGCGTATTCGACCTGGACTGTGATGGAACCAAGTTGGTTGAACCCGAATTTCTCGAAGAGAATCAAGGGGCGGTTGTCGGCGGTGACCTTTAGAGTTTTGATCTCGGCGGAGGAGAGACAGAGGAGCGAGAGGAGGAAGAAGAAAGAGAGGTGGTACGAACCCATGTTTAGTAAGTAGTACTTGAGAAAGGAGATGCTCTAATGGAGGTTGCTTGAATTGGAGAGGTGTATAAATGTCTCTTTCTTTCTTTGTTTTCTTCTCAGAGTCAAAGACACAGAAAGAAAGAGAGAGGAGGGGTTCGTCCAACCCCTACGGTAACAAAATATTTCATTTAATGCCAGATTGGCCCGGATTCTGATCGGACGGTCATCATATAAAGATAATACTATGTTACCTCAGAGGACAAGGACTACAAAAGAGTCGTTGAAAAGTCACAGTCAAATGAGAAGAGCACATCAAGAACACTGAAATTTATACGTTGGATTTGCTTTGAGATGCGTGTAGTTGGTAAGGAGAAACTGAAGGAGTCATTTTCGTTGCGCCTGGAGCAGAATGTAAGTCTCTTTTAGTCTTATATATACTTAATAGTAGGGCCCACTAGGCTGTAATAGGATCGTCCTTCAGTACAGTGGTTTGAAGACGGATGTGAACCAGTACTAAATAACAGAATAGCGACTTGGTGGGGAGAGAGTGGCAGGGAGGTTTAGTCTTTGTATGTTCAAACAGGAAACATGGTTAGTGGCACCGACGCTTCACGCTTGAAATCGGATCCCCGGTACCTGAGGTGCAAGTTTTAAATCCGAATCGTTCTTTTAACCTGACACAAATTTCAAAACAGATCCTCTACATTTTTCATAGGCACGGGAGTACCAGACTGAATTTGGTCCAGCTAAGATAAATCTGGGTCATCCGTTTATATCAATTGTACCTTAGGTATCTGGAGTGATACGGACTCCGTACGCTTATACCACGTTGTCTTGCAGCTACTAAGGGCCTGTTCGGCGGTAGAGTAATGGGTATGGGAAAAAAAAATTTGAACTAAAAATTACTGTTTATATGGGAAAAAAAAAATTCACTCAGAATGAATTTTTTGTTTTCCCACGTGATCAGTAATTATTCAACTGCAGCAGAACAGGCCCTAACTGAGAAGGTTTTTGGTTAGGCTATTCGGTCTTATATTTGGTTGGGTTCAAAATAGACTATTTTTGAGTTAAACTATTCGGAATAGCTGATTTTGTATTTTTGTTGGATTTGAATAACTAGAATAGTGAATCGAACTTATTTGTCTTATTAAAATAGCTTACTTTTACAAAAAAAATTGAATTTTGTTATTCTAATAAGACAAATAGAGAAATAGTTATTCTAGCTTATTCTTGGTTTGCAATCAAACATACCGCCGGAGAAGATACGCTTGAAATCATGCCATGACTAGTAACAATAAATTAATAAAGTTTCATTTTAAGAAACAGAGGATGTACCTAATCGATCATTTTTTTATTATAATAATATTAACAATTTTAACAAAATAAAATTTAAGTTTGTAGAAAAATAATGAGATTTAAGATATGTTTTACTGTTAATTAATCAATAAGTTCAAATTTTAAAGATAAAAATTTAACAATCCCTAATGCATTATAAAATAATACTTAAACTTTTTAAAATTTAATTATTGAATTATTACATTTACAATAACATATATATAAATATCTAGTTAATTTTTTTGTTAAAAAAATAAATTCCTTCCCACCAAAACATTTTATATTAGGAGTGTCAACAGGTATGTATGATACGGATCGGGTAGACGTATTTTTCATATTCATATCCATTAAGCTAATGAAAAAAAAAAAAATCTTTACCTATTAATTACGGATTACAAATTTCTAAAAGTTTACAAATAAGTGGTGAAAATGCAGAATTTTATAGTAAATTAACAAAAGAATGAAAATAAATTAAAAAAATATGCTTAAAAAAATCGAAAGACCAACAAATATAATTGCTAAAGATTAATTACTTGATCAAATTAAGTTGAACATATTAAAGGGAAAGTCACCATGCCTTATTTTGTACCAACTTTTTTTGGTCATAATATATAGAATTAATATGCATAGAGCTCACAATTGATACATTATTTTTTTATTATACATTTGCCATCATAATATATAGCAATATGTTAATACTCCAATACAAGTACTGTAATATATATCAAGTGGCAGCCATTTGATTGGTATTTCAGAAAACCAACTTGAGACAGACTCAGTGTGCATGGTCTTAAACTTTTGCATCGGACGGCACCTCACGGCTCATGCCGAAACGACGACGACGACCGCCGTATCCATGGTTGTTGTGTGCATATCCCTCATACATGTTGAACTCCTCATGGCGCTGATAATAGTCAACGTGTTGCTGTTGGTGTTTACCAGGTCCATACGGAGCTGCATAGTTGTGTTTACCGGGTCCATACGGAGCTGCATAGTCTAGTGGCCATAACACAAGTTAGTACAGCAATAATCCGACTACAACTAGGGTGTTTCTTCGGTAAGTTTAAAATTTTGCATTTTTTTAAAATGGAAAGTGGAGGTCTAGTTTATTAGCTTTTTTTAATCTCCTGTTTATATTACAGAGGATTTTCTCACTTTGTGGGTTTCAATCAATTGTTTAAACTTGAATAAATAGTTCAAAAATTTTTAAACCATTAATAAATAGTGATTTTCATATGAAGATCATGTTGAACGGTTCGAATCAATTGTTTAAACTTGAATAAGAGTGATATAGATTCATAACACAAACAAATCTGCACTTTGTAAAGTATTGTATCTTCACTATTTTAATATAAAGATAAATTAAAAATCCCAACTTTAAATATCTATATAAAAAAAATCTTGTGACAAGATTTTATGTCGCTCGTACTCTGGGAGCGTTTGTCATTTCATCGCGAACTAAATACTGATTCTCAACAACTAGTAGTTTGGTTTTGTTAATATTTTTGTTTCTCTTGTTGAATGAAAAGGTACAAAGGTGGTATAATGGTTAAATCCTAATATCTTGATAACTATTCAAATATTTTGTTGCTATCATTTTAAATAAAATATGTACATGACATAGTTAATTCAATTTTCTAAGTTTCCAAGATCTTATTTTTGCACCTGATCTAAAAATTCTTGACAATCTGAAAAAAAGCAGTGATTTTCTACTAATTTGAAATAATAGTAAAAAAGTTCTAAAATATGTAAAATTTGGTTTCTAAATACATTTTCATATAAATATCGACCGATTGAACTTTAAGAAAATAGAGTTATGAATCCATTGCACGGATTAATCCGTAACATGACTACAACTCTCAACAAATAAATAATTTGAAAAGAAAATTTGCATATGACAATTAAATTTACCATGGCCGTAATTGTAAGGGTTGTATGCTTCGACTGGGGCTACGGGTGGAGATGGATAGCATTGTTGGGGATATCCATAGGAAGGATATGTTGTCGGAGGCAGCGGCGGTGCGTATCCGTGCTGCGGGTAGGATGACCCGTGCTGCATGTAGGATAACCCGTGTTGCGAATAGGATGACCCGTGCTGAGGTGGATAGCCAGCTGGAGGATATGGAGGGCTACCACATCCACCACCACCACCAAGGTTTAAATAGTTGTCTGAGAAAATACCCTTTGATCTAGTGACTTCATTAGTTTTGGCCTCCTCTTGCATGATTAATTGCTCAATCAAAAAGTTCCTGAAATATTGGTTTTAAACATTACACAATCAATTGAAGATTTATATTTGAGTTATATAGATCCAAAGTAATTCCACATGTTGTGCTAGGTGAAAAGGGGAAATGAGGCGGTTTGATAGGATTTTGATCAAAATTGTTTGATCTAAATTAAGATTCGCAGAAATGATTTGAAAATAAATGATATGTACAAATTCTAAAATAAATCGAACGGTTCTAATAGAATATCAAACCGAATTTAATCTGATGTCCATCGGACACCTTATTCAAGGTGAAATAGGTAAAACTATTCCTAATAATTTAAACAAAGTATGAATAAAGAAAGAGAGCATAATTGAGGTAAAATATGTTATATTAGTTAATAAGAATGAACTAATGGGAGAGGAATTTCTGAATTTGGATAAGTGTATTAAATTACTAATGGGGGATGGTTACAGATTTTACACTATGTTTGCTCTACTGTATAGTTGTGAAAATAGTTTAATCAAACCTTGTAAATAAATATTTTTTTATCAATATATACTTTCACATACATCTAATGGGGTCAATTGACCCATTCGTTTTCAAAAACTAATTATTATATATATTACTTTTGTATATTTTATAGTTAAATGTTAAAGATACCTAAAAAATGACCTCCATAGATTTTCTGAAAATTTTATATAGTTGACCCTCATTCATTTTTCAAGAAAAATAGAATATTAAAATGTGTACAACTTGAGGACTTATAGTATTTTTGATCTCCATTATTCAAAATTCTGCCTCTGCCCCTGAATATATATGTTACAATTGCCATCAACCATCAAAAAATAAGAATGAACTATTTAAGTTCACAATTTACTTTCTATTTGATATTTTCCTATGAAATAAATGCAAGTAAAACATAAGTTTAGACTTTACACTATATTAATTGGAGAGATATGTATGGATATATAAGACAATTTGCTTCTAGAGTACAAAGATGGATAACATAATAATAAAAATAATTTAATGAGGATACTTGTAATATTTTTCTTACCTAGAGATGCAGAGAGAAGAGATGAGGTATGATATAACTAAGCAAAACCATTATATATATATATATATAGTGTTGCCTCTCTTCAATAATTGCGTTAACCGTACGCACAGAGGACTTTTATGAAATCAATATTTTGGATATGCAGTACCATTCAGAGAATAATATCTTATTTTAAAATGATGGGGCTGTAGATTCATTTTGAAGGTTGAAATTTTATAATATTTTGTATAGACATAGAACATAATATATATTATTCTTCTCAATTTTAATTTTTATTTCGAATTTTCTTTTAAAAATCAGTTACACGATAAAATAGAGTAGTGAAAAAGACATGAAGTTCAAAATTTGTTGATTACTTCATTTTTCAAAGTTTGAAATTTGATATCATAAAAGAAACTATAAATTGAACATCACTTTAAAAAGGCGTATACCCCTCAAAAATTTCAAAATTACGTATCACCCCTCTAAAGTTTAAAATTATGTATTTCCCCTCTAAACTTCAAATACTCACAAATTTACCCATTTTATTCTTTTATATTAAAACTCATTCTAAATTTATAAAATACCCATTTTCCTTTAATAAAAGCATATAAAAGCCCATCAGACACAAATTTGAATATGAACGGCCGTCTGAACTGCTTTTAAATTTGTGCGCGTAAGATCGGCACAAATCTTGATACGAACACACACCCATATTGAAGCGACATGCACAGATTTTAATGCGATGCATGCTAGATCAACACGAATATTTAAGCGATGCGCACAGATCTTAATGCGATGCCCGCGGATCGGACGGTAGAGGACCCTTCAGATTCAAATTTGAGTCTGATGGGCTTTTATATGCTTTTAATAAAGGGTAAAATGAGTATTTTAAAATTTTAGAATGAGTTTTAATATAAAAGACAATAAAATGGGTAAATTTGTGAGTTTTTGAAATTTAGAGGGGAAATATTTAATTCAAACTTTAGAGGGGAAAATACGTAATTTTGAGTTTTTTGAGGGGTATACGTGAAATTCCTCCTTAAAAAGAATTGGAAACTATATAATATAACTTATCATGATAAGCTTGAACAATTCCAAATGATGTCATATTCCCACTGAGGTCCCTCGCATTAGTTCAAATTATTGCAATTAATTGACCACAATATTGTGGCGGGTTGGAATGATAAAATCAAAATTCATCTCAATTATTCGTTTCACCGATTAAATTACAGAAATAGTCGCAGAGGAATTTATTGTTGACTGATCAGGTAGGTATATATTCGCCTCGTTTTGCTCTAAAAATGAAGAATAAAGTATTGGAATGGAAATGAATCCGACTAACATAAAGCGCTCGCTAGAAGATATTATTGTAGTATTCGCACTAATAATTTGCAACTTTTTATCGAAAAGAAAAGCAGGAACAATTGCCTATTTATCCAACAAAATTTTCAATTATTTTTTTTATTTTCTATATAAATAAGAGTATTTTCAGTTCTAAAATTATAAAGATTATAATTACACGAGTAATTTTAACAATTATTTTTAATTTGAATTTACTGATCATCATATTATACCTCTAATTAAATTAGATTCTACATTATAAGCTAACTTCTAATTTTCTTTATGGTGTGATTTTTAAATTAATAGTTGACTGCAAAATTGAGATCAACAATCAGTTCACTTATCTCAAGGTTAACTCATCTTATTAATACTGAGTCTAAAATATTCAGAAACTTCAATGCTAGTACATTGAAACTAGGGGTGTCAATGGTACCCTTTTATTCGGATTTGTTTTACGGTACCGCATGGTTCCGATCTCGAGTTGCATGGCGGAGTACATAGTTCTGATCTCGAGTTCTGTGACACTGGTTAATATTCCTATTAATCTGGCCGGACAGTGGAGTCCCTTGTCTGCTCATGAGGAAAGGGTTAACACATTCTTACGTCATACTTGTATGATTTCTCCTATTTTATATATTTGGTTGAAGAATCGTTTAGAAGAAAGATGCACAGAATTTAGATATGTCTATCTGCCAGCGTGCTATGTTTACCTTGGGGGCAATTCTCATTGTCACTAGGCAATGTGTATCATTGCACTCGCCAATCGCAGTACTTGGACAATATCTTATTGAATCTTTTGATCCGATTGGCACAGCACAGGGTGACTTTCTTTCCGTATTATTATATTAACTTCTACACACAGTATTTAGATACTGGACTCCGATTTGGATTATTAATATAATATTCTCTTTGAATTTTATTTCGGGAATCTTTGCATGTTGACATACTAGATTAATTGTTGCATTATTGTTTAGTGGCATCTATTATATGTATTTTCTTTTTAATAGTTAATAAGTTAGGTTATTTATATATATAACTACGTCACTTGCATATAAATTACTATTTACAAAATCATGCGTAGTTTTATAATCAAAAGTACTTGCATGATTTGCCAGGAGCTGTCCCCGATGACCACGTAGTTTGATTGCTATTTATAGAGCTTTTGGTTAGGATATACGAGTCCTGATGCTTTTGATTCGTACATCGGATTCATTAGATCATGTCTCTCCTTCCTTAGATTATGTTTTACTTTATTATGATGTGAGTTGTACGGAAACTATATGTATATGTTTATTTACTGATACTATGACTTGTGCTTTTGTTATGATCATTCATGCTTCCGTATTTACCTTGTTATTTGTATTTGTTTAGCCTTGTGTGTTTATTGAATTAATGAGTACGAGGCGAGGATTGATCACGCCTTAATCTGAAATTCCCAGTTTGAGGTGTTTATTGAATTAATGAGTACGAGGCGAGGATTGATCACGCCTTAATCTGAAATTCCCAGTTTGAGGTGTGACAGTTACATATGTGAGGAGGAGAAAATCATGTAAAGTGCATTTGTTTATTGTTTATTTGCACTAACTTTTGTAGATGAATTTTTTTTTAAATAATAAAGTTTTGTAGCCAAATATATAGAATTAATATGTGGATTCATACACAAACAAATCACTATACATTTAAGGAAGATGTAAATTCAAATGATATTAAAAAAAGGTAAATTAGGTGTTCTGTGGATTTACATTTCAGAAATAATATGTGGATTCCAGCTCCACCTGAAACAGAAAGGACAAGAAATGCATAACATTCAAATGTTTTTTTATGTATTGCAAGAAATGTTTCTTATACCATAAACTCACCTAAGTAATAAAGAAGACGTAAATTAGTTATAAATAAGACATAAATTATGTATTCTGACATCCATGAGTTATAATTTAATAAGATATAAATTAGTACTTGCGTGTATGAAATGATAGTGCTAAGATGACGAGGAATCTCTGAAAATTGTAAGTTAATAAAATGTAAAGAAGTTTTTTCCACATGAGACTGGCTAAGATGACGAGCATTGTGTGTGGCCGTTTCTCATTCTCTTCTATGAATAGTGATACTTTTATATTCTTTATATTGGTCTTATAGTGCAAAGCATTTTGTTGTTCATTTAGTGATCAAGACCTGCCACCAAATATTTTGAATAAAAAAAAAACAAAGTAATAGAGGCCTTGTTTCTTTTTTCCTTTTTTTTCAAGCTTTGTTTGCTCTACAAGTACTTTTTACTATACCCCTTTCCTTTTTGTAACAGTACACTACGTTGTAACCGTACAAATGTTTACTTGTATCATGATATGCTCTTTTAAACCGTACAAATGTAAATAATAACAAAAAAACTATATGGCTAAGACTTATTATTATGAACATTTCTATACATTGGTAGCATTACATAGAAAAATCACGAGGACCTAAAACATCTAGTTAACCTCATTAACAATTTACCAGCGATTTGCACTCGTCTTCACTCAACAATGACGGGACAACCGAAATCTTTTGTAAGGCAAAACCAGCATTTTTACATGCCGACTCGAGAAGGCCGACTTGGACCGGCCCATCTGGGCAGAAAGCAACCACAGCCCCACCACTTCCAGTGAACTTTGCAGCGGCTCCTACACTTCTTGCCACCTCCACCATTTTTATATTTAAATCCCCAAGTGCCTCATCTCCAAACATTTGCCTAAAATATTTGCCAAAAGACAAACAAAAAGAAAATTACATGTAAGAAGACCTAGGATTTAGCAAGAGAGTTTGCATGGAATTTGTTAAACTATAAAAATACATGTTAAATAAGAAAAATACATGTTAAATTACAAAAAAAAATGTTATAATTATTTGACATATGGAATTTGTTTGGTAAAAAGGTAGTGTTTGTACAATATAAAAAGAATCCTTGGCACAGAAAAAAGTATTGACTTGCCTTCTTAGGTCGAAATTGCAATTCATGAGATTTACAAGTTCTTTGTAATTCTTCTCCAAAAGGACATTTTTACCCTTTTCAGCCAACTCAGCAACCTCATTCATAGATGAAATGATAAACTTGTCACCATCTAACCATCTCTGCCTAACTGTGCTATGCACCTACATTCATTAGTGCCCAAGAAAAGACAAATTAGTAAATCGAACGAAAAATCAAAATTCTTTTAGAGAGAAATTCCTGACCTTGCCAGAATCACTCGGGTTCTCAGCATAGATGAGAAACAGAGGTGGCAGGAGGTTCACATCCATCGGTTTATAAATACCATGCCCCAATTTATCCATATTTCCGCTGCTAAAATCCTTAAAAAGGGGGAAAAAAATAAAAAAAAATAGAAAATCAAATTGTTAGCAAAATTTTGTAAAATTATCTATATCTTTCAACCAACTTTTTTCCAAATCTAAGTAAATTGGAGAGGTTAAAGACAAACCTCCCAATTATTGTAATGCGCAATGCAGAAAACCAATTTGAAAATAATTGCGATATATGTACAAAAATATTTAGAGAAGATGTTTGATGCCTGGTAAAGTGGCAATTAGTTTTAGTTAAAGAAAAAATGTCACAAATCTTTTTGCTTTTCCATTGCCCTCTTAAGAAACTGTTTCTCATCCTTTGCAACACTGACATCAAAATGCTTTAGACCAAGCAAATGGATCTTGCAACGCATAATTAATCTTTATCTCTAAATATGCATAAAATTCTTCTTAATAATAGATAACTGGACTGGCTACCCAAAACAACCAACAATAAAGGTACTTGTATACTATTTGATCAATTTCTTTACTTAGCTAGGCATCTTGCAATTGTCGGGGCTGGCATTCATTTTTTACACTAAAGAATTTTTTTTTTTTTTTTTATGATAAGAACAATTGAGAACATGCATGATCATATCTAAGTAGTTGCTTTAGAAAAAGAAGTAATAACAAAATCCATACCATGAAAACAAGGCCTCCATAGACTTGCACTACTCGGTCTTGTAAACCAGCAATAATACCAAGTTCTTTCTCAGCACTCAAAATCAAATTAGGCCTTATCTCCACCTTTACTAGATGCCTCACATTATAGAAATCCAGTAGGCAATTTAATGCTGCACATACAATTGCACTTGAACCTGATAGACCTGTCTAAAAATATGTAAAAATAGAGGTTAAAAATTTCAAGTCAATCATGAATGAACTACGTAATTAAAATTATCAAGAAAGAAATCTGCAAACCTGACGAGGGATATTGGTGTCGTATGATAAAGTGAAATTTCCCTTTTTCAACTCGATATTTTTCTCCTGACAGTGTTTATAAAACATTCTGCATATTGCCATCAGCAAGCGGACCCCACCATAGTAACCTTCACTATCCAATCGGTGCACCTGACAAAAGAATTAAGTTACATTAGAAAATTTTAACCGACATTTCTTAATAAAAAATTATGCTACTTTTCAACCACGAATCTGAACACCGATTCCATGAAAAAAAATTATACTTCTTCAAAAAAATTATATATATATTTTTATTCAATTTCTTTTACATCATGGATTTTATAGTGGAAAAACAATGTACCCTCCTTGAAATACCTCATACAATGATTCCAACCATTAGCAAAACATAATTATAAAAAAAATATGCAGTGTGTTAAATTATCCAGACAGTGCAAATTACTTTTATCTCCTGAATCTGTACCATTTTGGCCTTCTTAGAAACATTAATTTATGGTCACCGTGATAAAAATGTGAATAGAAATAAATAAACAGATAGTTATATACACAATAATGGGACACAAAAAGGCATCCAAATCTAAAAGGGGACCAATTCTAGCTAGCTAATGCATCTATCCATGTAGCAAGTCGTAATAACTACAGTTAATAGATTCACTGCATCCATAGCTATAAACAATAATACTACATAGAATCCGTAACAGCTAGATTGTTCAAACCTCGTAGAAATCAATAAAACCTATTGTAATTGTTCAAGAATATTTCTTTTTTGAAGTACTTCACCTAGAAAATCTCACGACAATCAGTTCCTCCTAGTATATCAGAAACAATTTCGAAATGAAAAGATTACTAACCAGGTGGTGAATCGAATTGAAGGAGACGAGATCGTGCTTTGGATGGGGTTGTATGACGAGTTCATCCGACGGGCGTAGCACCACCGATGCCCAGAAATTGGCGAGAGAGAAGGAGATCGCACGCCCGAAATAGACATCGCTAGGGTTTCCAAGAAACCCCACTCTGGCGTAGGCCTTATGCTCGATCGCCATCTCCTTCTCCTTCTCCTTCCCCTCCGTAGCGGATGGCATGAGAGAGAGAGAGGTTGCTTTTGAATTTTGGTTCTTTTTTGAGCGAATACAAGAAGGCAAGAAGTCAACAACAGAGCAAGGATCAATGAACTCGAAGGGTCTGTTTTACTTTTAATTTTATAGAGGGGTCTGCTTTAAGATTTCGTGCCAGATTAAAATGGACGACTCAGATCTCACGTTACCAAATCAGGTATTGCACTGGATCTGAATTCAAAGAAAAGTGTTGTTTTATCATACTCCGAATAAGGTACCCAAAAATAATACTGAGAGTGCTTATCTCTAATTTTTTGGATTTTTACAAAATGGAGTAGCTGATAGCAAAATCATTACGAATTGAACATGCACAGCTGTTTGATTAATTATTTTTTTTCTAAAGTATGCAAAGGCCGTATGAATATATTTTCATAAAATTATTATGTATAACATACAATTTCTACCTATTTAAAAAATAATGAAATTTTTTGTGAAAAATGTAAAATTTTTGTATGGAGAACATGTTGAACGGTTCGGATCAACTGTATAAACTTTCAGTATGAAGATTTTAATTCAAAATATGTACCAATGTACACCATGTATAGTACCATAGCCTCACTCAAATTACAATTTATGTCAAAATTTCAAATTATTACCTTCTATTAGTGTTACAAGTATTGTGAAAGAAAAAGTTTCTAATGCCAAATTCTATTTTCTACAGTCTTTTTGATAAATTAGCATTTTCAATTGGTATTGATTGGAAAAATAATAATTAAAAGTTATTGTGTTTCATCTTTTACAATTTTTATGGTAGCAAAAGTCTTTCCCTGTTTCATAAAATGTTAAAACTTTAAATATTATAAAATATGCACTAAAATTTGAAGGTTAAAATTATAATAATAAAAATAAAATTGTCTTAATTAAGAGACCAAAGGCATGATGAATAAGAAAGTTAAGCTAGTTTTAGGGTCATATCATGTTACTGAGCTCGTGTGTTGCAACATGACATATTATAAGAGAACAAAACAATAGTCTCATACAAATTTACATATATTCATAAAATAGATAGACCAATGAAAAAAAATATTTAACAGTATCCATGAATGGTATTTAAAATAGATTGGTTCTAAATCCAAATTATAAATAAAAAGTCAATTAGTATAATAAAGCCTAACAAGAAATAACGTCGATTTAAAGGGATTTTTTTTTAAAACAGTAATTAAAATAATAAAAGTTAAAGAAACGACATGATTTCACGAATTGTTATAAAAACAGCAAAAACCGAATAGCCTATTCGGTTAAGTGGTTTTTTTTTTGCTTCACCGAATAGGCTATTCGGTTAAGCAGAGTTTCACAGAACCAAACCCCCGAACTATGTAACTACTCGTGTAACAACACCATAAACCGAATAGCCAATTTGGTTTAGATTTTTTTTTATTTTTTATTGTAAACCGAATAGCCAATTCGGTTTAGATTATTTTTTTATTTTTTATTGTAAACCGAATAGGCTATTCGGTTTTGAGTTTTTTTTTTTTTAACCGAATAGGCTATTCGGTGGGTGATTTGTTTGTCTCTAATTGGCTACCCGTAGTCCCTTTTTTTTATGTTAAACCGAATTGGCTATTCGGTTAGACGAAGTTCTGTCAAATTAACACCTTCTCCTCTCTCCTCAATCATTTATTTCAGAGACAGAGAGACAGAGAGAACTTCCGAGACAGAGAAAACTTCATTTCTCTCTGAGACCTTCGTGCTTCTCCAGTGTGAACAGTTCCAGTTTTCCAAATTACAGATCGGCTCCTTCATTGTGTTTCTAGCGTTCGTCTGAAGATTGTAGTAAGTTTTTTTTTTCAATTATGATCATATTTTTTGCTGTAAAATTAAAAATTATCGAAGGTTGATCGTGAAATTTTTGTTCAGGAAATGTCTCAAGTATTAATAAATGTGTACCACAGACGCGAAATTACAGACGCACCGACCTGCACATTTCCTGCTACTAACTCAACTAGTCTTGATGAGCTAAGAAGACAGATATATGTTGGCATTCGTTTGCTCCCTAGCGAGTTCGACCTGACAATCAGCGCACGTTTGAACACGGCACCACCTTACTCAGCAGAAAAATATCAGTTGTTAACATAGACCACGAAATGATCTGGCATATGGTGCTTGAGAATGCCACTCCGGTATTGAATTTTAAACATCTTGAATTAGTGGTTGAGTCAATACCAGTTGTTAATCAGACCAATTATGACCCATACCCGGGTAGTGTACCTGGAACTAGCAGAGGCATACCGATGAATGATTCACCCATACATTGTGATGAAACCACCAAAATACCCCCCGTTGATTTGCATGATTATTTTGACCAGCTGAATAATGATACTGGCTCAGACACAAGCTCTGACCCTGGTGAGCCGGTTGTCGGGGAAGATGAAATGGCCAAAATTGAGGATCAGATTAGGATGGAAGAAGTAAGGAAGGAGTGGCAATCGTCTATTCCTTTTATTAATCGGGGATTGCAGCATCCTTGTTCGGCATTTCATGACGATGTGCCGATGCCGTACAAGGATGAAGCATTTTTTGGTTATCCACCCAGAACCGACGGTCCATTTTCGGTGGGACAGATATTTGAATCCAAAGCTGATCTTAAATCGAAGTTGACTGGATTTGCCATGGATAATAACTTAGAATTACAACAAACCCATAGCAATCGTAAGGTCTATGTGGTTATATGTAGAGCGGAGGGGTGTCCTTGGAGGTTATACGCAAAAACTACTGAGACGGGCAATTGGACAATTGCAACAAACTCATACGCGCACAATTGTTACAGTACTGCTTGTACATCAGACAGTCGTCAGATGACTGCCAGGATGATTGCAGATATAATCAAACCGGGTCTCAAGGAGGACCTGGAGATGTCAATAAAAGCATGTCGAATTGCAGTTAGACAGGAGTACAAAACGGTTCAGCCTTAATACAACAAGATTTGGAGAGGGAGGGAGCTGGCTATTGCCGATTTATTTGGTTCTTGGGAAAAAACTTACGAACTGCTACCTTTTATGCTCGGTGCAATCCAGAGATCTAACCTAGGTACAAAATACAGAATTGAGCACGAACCATCTAGAACGTTGGACGAACATATTTTCACCCGTGTGGCATGAGCTTTCGGTCCATGCATTCAATCCTGGCCATATCTCCGACCAGTTATAAGTGTAGATGCTGGACACCTATCCGGCAGGTACAAAGAAAAACTATTCATGGCATGCGCTTATGATGCAGAACAGCAGTTACTGCCAATAACATTCGGAATTGCGGAAGAGGAGACTTCAGATAATTGGGGCTGGTTTATGCAATTTGTACGTGAAGATATTGTCGGCCCCGGTCGGGTATGTGTTATATCAGACCAGCATGCTGCAATCCGTTCAGTGTTTGATAGACCTGATTTAGAGTGGTGTGAGGAGAGGGGTGAAGCAGTTCATCGATTATGTGCTCATCATATTGCGTCGAATGTGTACAAGTTGTGCAAGGACAACATAATCAAAGAAGTCCATGCAGTATGCCCGTGTATGTCGGTCGACGGTCTCCTAGGGAGTGTACTGTGTCAAGTCTCCGTTAAAGTGGTTCTTCAACCATCTAAGGCGCATGTAGTATTTTGATATCCTATAATACTCGTCTACCTTGCCTCTGTTGTGTACCTGTGAATGAAAAAAATTCATCACCACCGTCTTCATTACCGTCGTAGACCTCATGACCTAAGCAATCTTCAATCAAAAGCGACCAATTATCATCTGTGCGTCCAGAAATTGCCTTCCCTGTAAACATAGATTTTAGAGATAAACATATACTTGATATTTATAACTAAATTTGTGTATTATACAATTTATTTACACTAATTTTATTTACATTACATTTATTTACACTAAATTTATTTGCACGAAATTTGTTTGCACGAAATTTTTTTGCTCTAAATTTATTTGCACTAAATTCATTTACAATTTATTTACACTAATTACTATAAATTACTCTAAACATTTATAGAATTTACTCACACTAAATTACTTGCATTAAATATAAATTAATAACAAAAGTATAAATTAGTAACAAAAAATATTTTACCGGTAACAGGTAGGCCCCACAGACAGCTGACATCTTCCAATGTCGCTGTGCACCCCCCCACCGGAAGATGAAAAGTATTCGTCTCGGGCCTCCACCTCTCAACGAGTGCAGTGATCAACGCTTTATCAATCTGACAATCATTCACCTGCGTCATCTGGTACAAGCCTAAATTCACCAAACCTTCTTTCATTCGAGGTTGGTAATGAACGCCAATTTGGCAAGGACCAGGACGCAGTGCATAATCAGGCTGGAACGATAATTCCATAGCAACAAAAATTAATTGTGGCTTACAAGTTTATTTTGAAATTTAAATTCAAACCGGTATTAAATAAATACCTTCTTTGAATTCGCCCTCCCTATCTTATGTTCATCATTAGTCAATTGCAACAAGGGTTGTCCATCAGACATTTTGCACTACAATATAAATAAAATTACAACATAAGAAAACTCCAATTAGTTAACACATAAAAAATTCCATTAGCTAATTTAATCCACATACAAAATTTAAAAAATCTACAAAGTTAAATTATACTAAAAAAGTCTAAATTACACTAAAAAAACTAAATTATTCTATATTTATTAAAAAAATAATTATGAGCAAGATTACTCTACATGCAAACCAAATCATTCTACAAAATCTAAAATTACACTAAATACACTAAATTACTCTACATATTTACAAATTTATTTACACTAAATATTTATTTATACTAAATTTTTTTACACTAAATATATTTACACTAAATTTATTACACTAAATTTATTTCACTAAATTTATTTACAATTTATTTACACTAAATATATTTATACTAAATTTATTTCACAAAATTTATTTACAATTTATTTACACTTAATTACTCTAATTACTCTAACTATTTATACAATTTATTTATATGATATATTTATATAATTTATTTACAATACAATACACTAAATTACACTACAATAAACTAATTTACACTACTATACTAAATTTACACTACAATACTAAAAAAATCTAATTTACTCTACATAAAAACTAAACTAAATAATTCTAAAAAATAATATAAAATTCATATTTTTTTTTCAAATTAATAATTTACACTACAATATACCAAATTTACACCACAATACACGAAATTATACTATAATACACTAAAAAAAACTAATTTACTCTAAATACAAACTAAACTAAATAATTCTAGACAAAAATAATAAATTTCGGATTTTTTTCAAATAAAAAATTTAACTACATTCCTAACGAAACTTGTAGATCTGAAGTTCTTCTTGTTCTCCTCTCAAAATTATACTAAAATATGTGATTAGAATAAAAAATGATGAAGATTGGAGGTGGTTAAAATTCGGGTTTTGGTTTTCTCGGGTAGGGGATGAAGCTCTGGGAAGAATGAGGAAGGAAGAAGGAAGAAGGGAGGGAGGTCTCGGGTTAGACAATTTTTTGGCTTAACCGAATAGGCTATTCGGTGAAGCCCAAAAAATCTCTTCATCGAATAGGCTATTCGGTTAAGCCAAAAAATTGGCTTCACCGAATAGCCTCTTCGGTTAAGCTCTAATACGGATTTTCTGTGGCTATGTTCCCACAATCCTTGTTAAAACCGACTGCTTAACCGAATAGTCTATTCGGTGAAGCAAAAAAAAAACTTCACCGAATAGCCTATTCGGTTTTTGCTGTTTTTATAACAAATTCCGTAATCATGTCGTTTCTTTAACTTTTATTATTTTAATTACTGTTTTTAAAAAAAATCAGATTTAAGGGGCTAGCATTTCTGTTCAAATCTTCTATCATCTGTGTTGGATCAGATCAAATCTTCCAACTGGTGACACGCTAGCATTACTGTTCTTGATTATTATTTTGTTGGACCTACCCGGTGAAGGTTGCTTTTAAATGTAGGCAATTGCACTTCACCATATATACCTGAATACCTTGATCTGAAATGCCAGATCATTCCAATTGACTCAATAAAGAAAAAAACAAAAGCATAATGTACTTTTTTAGTCATTAATTAGTGATAGCCCCAACACGGCTCTTATCCAAAACACCAACCATATATATATATGAGGTCAATTTGGGTCCGATGTCCATCGGACTCAAAGTGAGTTTGATGGATTTGATGACCGTCCGATCTGTTTTAAGATTCGTGTCTGCTTTAAAATTCGTGTGCACGAATCTTAAAGTGGATCAGACTGTCCCGAAACTCATCAGACCCAAGCAGCTCTCATATATATATATATATATATATATATACAGAGTTGGACTATGGTGCATTGCGATGTATATGTCCACTTGTATATTGGACTGCAAACTGTTGAATTTGAAGTTCAAATAATCAATTTAAAGGGCTCAACATGTTCTCCATATCAAAATGTGCTTTGAGACCAAATTTTATATTTTTTGGAAATTTTTAACTACTTTCTTAGAATTTTTGAAAATCACTGTTTTTAGACATTTCTGGACCATAGAAAAATAGTGATTTTCAAAAATTCTAAAAAAATATCAAACAATTTCAGAAAAATGTAAAATTTGATCTCCAAATACATTTTAATATGGATATCAATTTGAACGGTTTGGATTGGTTGTTTTGAACTTAAAACCAACGATTTATAGTTCAATGTACAAAAGAGTTTATACATTGCAATGGGCTATGGTGCATTGCAATGTATAAGCCCTCTTGTATATTGGACTGTAAACCGTTGGATTTGAAGTTTAAACAGTCGATTTAAATGGCTCAACATCTTCTCCATATTAAAATGTACTTGGAGACAAAATTTTATATTTTTTGGAAATTTTTTACTATTTTTTTAGAATTTTTGAAAATCGTTGTTTTTCAGAAATTTCTGGACCATAGAAAAACAACGATTTTCAAAAATTCTAAAAAAATAGCAAATAATTTTCAAAAAATATAAAATTTGATCTCCAAGCACATTTTAATATGGATATCAAATTGAACGGTTTGAATCGGTTGTTTGAAAATCAAAACTAAAAATTTATAGTCTAATGTACAAAAAAACCTATACATTGCAATGTATCATAGCTCAACTCTCTCTCTCTCTATATGAGTGATACATTATGAAATTCACATGATCCATCTACTATTTAATTAGTTGTTACTCGCTTTTAGTCTTCAGAACAACTAATGAAAGGCACAGTTTGGACTTTGGACATAATTTTTTTATTTTTAGAAATGTATTAAATATATTCTAAAGAATCAGAAAAATGTAAATATTTTTTTTCATGTCTCCAATTTGGTTCTTTTGTACGCAGATCAAATATGTTTTATGTGTAATTCTGTTATTTTTGATATATTCTATAGTTCAACCAAATTGTAAATTTGATGAGTATTTCTGTTACTTTTAATAAAATTCTATGGTTTGCTCCGTTTAATTATAACAACAAATATGTCTAATTCTAAAAATAGATCTTGTTGAATATTTTTTAATATTAAATTCAACCTCCACTATAATAAATAGGGATTGACTAACAGTCCCCTCCATTATGTCCCCTAAACGTCCCCTGATTAACTGATGTGTAAAGTACGATGGGGACCACTAACTACATTAATTACTTGAGGGACCGCTTATGATTGAAAAAATTTACAACTGGCGCGCATATGTATGGATACTTATGCATGCAAGTATTATCATATAATATATTAAGTATTCACACCTAAGACATCAAGTATTAAAAAAAAAAAAACTGGACATCAACTTTTTTTCTCTCTAATTACACACTCATCTTTTACACGTTTTTGGAAGTGGGTTTTTTTTTCTCCGTTTAATCTCGTTAATATTTCTAACGATCTGTGATGAATTTTGCGAATCTAAAACTACGGACATCTTCTACGTAATTTTCTCTTTCAAATAAGATTCATGATGAAGTACTTTCGGGTTTTTCGTCGTTCAAGTATTCATAACTCGTAATGTAAGTATTCATACCTAAGATACCAAATATTTCTAAAAAAATTGAACATATAAACTTTTTTTTTATTTCTCTTATCACACACTCATCTTTTACATGTTTTTAGAGGTGGATTTTTTTTCCATTCAATCTCGCCTATATTTCTAACGATTTGTGAGAAATTTTACGAATCTAAAACATCAAGTATTCATACCTAAGATATCAAGTATTCATATATAATACATCAAGTATTCATACCTAAGATATCAAGTATTTTTAAAAAAAAAATGGACACATCACTTACTCATCTTTTACACATTTTTAGAGGTGATTTTTTTTTCTCCGTTCAATCTAACCAATATTTTCTGACGATCTATGAGGAATTTTGCAAATCTAAAACCACGAACGTCTTCTACACAATTTTCTCTTTCAAATGAGATCCATGATGACATACTTTCGAGTTGTCTGTCGCACAAGTATTCATACCTAATCGAGCAAGTAGACGGGGACAGTTAGACGGGGACCACTAACTGTTGCTTAAAGTCATTAATTAATAATTAACACAGTTAGTTATCATCAGGGGACGTTTAGAGGACCAAACAGTGGGGACAATATAATTACTCTAATAAATATATGAATTCGCCCTTGATCTTTCTTCTACGAGAAAAGAAACAAAAGTAGGAAAGAGAGAGAGATGGAGGCCCATATTAAAATAACACAAAGCAGGCCCATATTAAAATAATCATTTTCTAGATGGCAGCGGTGTTTAGAAATTAGAACGATATTTCTTGTATAAAATAATGAGTTCGGTTACCTTATTTATACAAGCATACTAGGCCAACAATCAATTCCAACCGTTCAACATAATCTCTGTTTTAAAATGTGTATGGAGATCAAATTTTACATTTTTCAGAAACTTTTCACTATATTTTTTTGAATTTTTTAAAATGAAGATTTTTTACAAAAAACAATGCATTAAGATGTAGACAAAAAATTTCATTTTTTGACCGCTAGACTTGATACTAAATCAATTTTAAGATTTTAAAATTTTATATTAAACGAAGTTTTCAAGAAGGAGCTCAATTTTGAACGGTTTGAATTTGTTGTTTGAACTTTGAAAATAGATATATGACTTATAAGCATATACCATGATATGTTTATATAAGTAGCGTAGTCAGATTCTAAAATAATTTAATTTTACATTTGCCAACTATTTGTAGAGACTAAGGGTGCTGTACAATCCAATTTTTGTATTTAAGGAATGTTAAATTTTAAATTAAATTTGTAAAAGAATATTAGATAAATTTTAGAATTTAGGAATGTTAGAACGTCAAATCCTAACTCTAACCATAGAAATTCGGACACCTACGAGAAAAAAAAAGTGTAAATTTATCGTTTCCGGCCAAAACTCAGTTTTTGTTTTAATATAAAATAGAATTACATTTAGTAAATAAACAAAATTCGGGCACGCGAAATGTCATATAATTACATTACAAATTAAGAAAACATTAAATATAATTTTGTATTCATTAATTATTCTATACAGTTATTTTTAATCGTTAACAACGGTCAAACCGTTATGAATACACTGATCGGAGATTTGTTAATAGATTTTTCTGATTAATTGGTCTATTATTCCCGATTATTCCGTTTATTTCTGTTTAATCGTCTGTTTATTTTCGTTTATTCCCATTTATTCCAGTGAATATTTATTTTCAACATTGTTTTTTTTATGTGAGTGTGTGTGATAGTAAGTTTCATAAATCATGTATTGTAGTTTTATTTGTGCTTGGATATACATCTAATATTTTTTATATATGTTTTTTCTTAATATTTACTTTGAATTGATTAATTCTTCTATTATTTATATAACATATAGTTTTTTCTACTTACTGATTTAATTTTTTCAAGGTTCATATATGAAATTTAGTTTTTATCATAAACTAAATTTAGTGATTTTATATTGGAAGGTTTGATTTCTTTCAAATAATATGTTATTAGTATTTGAAAAAGCTTAATTTTTGAATTTATTTTTGTATTAATAAATGTGTTACTTACACATGTTAAGTGCGTATGTGTTGTTAAATAAATTATTTTTAATAAATTATGAATATATACATATTATTTTAATGAAACAATTAATTGATCGTATATCGATTAATCGCTTGACGGTACCCCATCCGTCCGACGAGCGCATACCGTTATTTACAAAACTGAAGAAACTTATAACTTTATCCATTATAAAATCAATATTTTTTTTAAATACTTAGCATTTTAAATTAACAAAATATGCAATATAAAAAATAATTAAATAAAATATTTTTTATTTGTATGTGTCTTATTAGATACCGACATTTTTATTAGTATCCAAAAATAATTACAAATTAAAATAAAATAAATAAATTGTAAAAAATAAATAAATTTAAATTAAATAAAAAAAATTTACTTGAAAATTGCCTCCGAAATCGACTCAAATTGCTTTAGAAATCGCCTTATCTTTCTCTCTTTCTTTTCCTTTCTCTCCTTTCTGTGAGTCTATGTTGCATGGATACAGGTACATGTATCATATCCGTTACGATACGGATACGGCGATACGGTAATTCTAAAAATCAAGGATATGAGACGCTTATTATATTATATTATTTTTATTATATTATTAATTCAACACTTGTATTGTACTAATTAAATATCAAAATTTCTAAGTATACATTAAATACAATACCTACTAGAATCTAACATCAAATGTGATGTAGTGTAGTGGTAAGAGTCTATTCCTCTAAAGAGGAGAACTAGAGTTCGATTCCCCGCAGGCGCAAAAAAAAAAAACCTTGTTTTTGCGTGGTCCACACGCGGTCTACAGGTCTACAACTTGGTCCACACACGGTATACAGCTGGTTCAGCGCTGGTGTGCACGTATCCAGCCCCGGTTCACCTATCCAGGCCGTATCTAGAAGTGTCAGGGCCGTATCGAAGACCGTATCAAGAGTTAATAATACACCACGTAAGCTGATACGCCAGCTGGTGTATCCGATAGGTATCGGGTGCGTATCCGTGTCCGATACGTGTCAGATATGGATACGGAGCCTATGTTGAAATATCCGAGTAACATAGCTGTGAGTTAAGTGAGTTGTGAGAGGGAGGAGAGAGAAATATGAGTATTTATAGGATCTGAAACAACCAAAAAAAAAATATGAGAACCGACGATTTAATGGCCGGTTGAGAAAATAAGAGACCGATCATTAAATGACCGGTTTGGACATTTTAAAAAATACCCAACTAACAGCTAACGTGGGTATATTTATTAATTTGTAATTAACTTTGGATGTTAATAAAAATGTCGGTATTAGATATGGTTTAAATAGAATATAATAGAATTGTCACGAATCTCCTTGTACATAAACCATGTAATTATCTGAGAAGAAGTCACGCGGGAGTGAGTGAGTGACATCACAAAGCCAACTCCCTAATCTCATATAACTACAAAGATACATAGACTCGTACCTTTTCAACTGTTATCACAGACAAGTGGGACCATCTTGTCATATAATGGTATAAATTAAAGCACCAAGCAATATGCCGTGTTTAACTAGTCAAAATTTGTCGGCACCTGCTCCATTACATTGCGTACAAACACCGAAATTAAGTAATTAATCACGCGTCATAAGATTAGAAAACCTTAGCCACCAAGGAATTGAAAGAATATATATATATATATATATATATATATAATAAGAGATTGTTTTCTTTTTCCTTTGCTCTCTGTTATTATACTTCTCTCATCTCACTGCTACTTTACTGGTAATTTACTGGTAAGTCTTCAAAAAATTAGAGCTTTCATTTCTGTTAAAACAAAAGAAAACCCCGATTGACAATTGGCATTAACATAGATGACCTTAATTGTTTGGATTATTTGCAGTTAAGTAAAGTTTATTGAAAGAGAGAATACAAATGCAAGGAGGGAACAACAACCCACAAAATGGCAATGAAAGAGGTTTCTTCTCTAACTTGATTCATGGATATTCGTCGGCACAATACCCCGGTTACCCGCCACACGGATACCCACAACCTGCACCGCAATATCATCCCGGCACTTACCCATACCCACCCCCACCACCGTCGGGTTATCCATCTCCAGGAACGTACCCAGGTAAATAAAATTGGGCTTAATTTCTATTTTGAGCGATTAATCTGTTCAAATTACTCGCTGAGTTTTTAGACAAACAAGCATAATTAAATTTTATATTATAGAAAAAGTGTAAATATCTGAATCATGCATAATTGCAAGTGAACAAAATTTGAATTACAGAGGTGTAAATTAAGAAATAAATTAATGTACAGAATTAAGTTGTACAAGATTAAACTGTTAAAGGTAATAGTCATTTGGATTTTCATATTTTCACAAACAAAGAAGAGCAAAAATTTCATTTGTTTTTCAACATTTTAATTAGGCCATGGATCTTATGGTAATATGGCGACACCGCTACTCGCTGGTGGTGCTCTTGCCGCTGTTGCTGCTTACGGGGCCCACAAATTCTCTCACGGCAACCATCATCATGGCCACCATCATCACGGCCATCACGGGTTCGGCATGCATCACGGCTATGGCCATCACGGCTATGGCCATCACGGCTATGGCCATCATCACGGCCATGGCTATCATTGAAAAAGATTCATCTATGTTCTTGTATTATAATCTGTTGAACTTTGTCTAAATGAGTTTGTTTAATTACTTAATATGCATATTTAATCTCTGTGTGTAATATGACATAATGATATTATTCAAATAAGCATAAGTAGATACTTTTAAATTTCCTTGCTGATGTTGGAGTATACAGTGGGAAGCCAAGAGGTCCGATGGACGAATTCACATCACCTCAGGTTACCTGACTCCAACAAATTGTGATCGAACAGTTCTTTTAACATGACACGAATCTCAAAACAAACACCCTACAGTCTCAATAGGCACCGGATTGAGATTGGCCCAGTTATAATTAATTTGGGCCGTCCGTTTCAATTTGCTTGAGTCAAGTACCTGGGAGGATACGGATCCCCGATGGACAATATCTGATCTAAGTCTCGGTCTGCATCAAAGTTTCGCACAATTTGTTTAGATCTAGAGGGTGTTTATAATTTTAATTTTCGTTTGAATCTCAAAACGAATCAAACGGTGTCGACATGCTTCGGATTCAAGCAATACATGCAAATTGTAAGAAGAAAAAAAAGAAAACAGAGAGAGCGCAAAAGAGAATATTTTTCAATTAGAATAAATCATGCAGATGGTTCTTAACATATCATCATTTTTTTATGGCTTTATATTTAAAGAAAGTATCAAAATTCAATTTGTTTCCTAAAGAGTTCCAAATTTTACTATATTTGTTCTACTTTTAAATTATATTAAAAAAACAGATACAACTTCATTTTATTTATGTTCACAATTTCATAGGATTAATTTATGTTTTTAAATGCTATATAAATAAAAATCCGGCAAAAGCTGGTCTGTTCTAAAATTGTTCAGTAATGCCGGTTTTAGATCGGACGCTCCAACAACCATGACTACAATAAAAACTCGTATAATTAGATCTGAGTCGTCAGTTTTAATCTGACACGAATCGCAAAACGGACCCCTATTTATAAACCAACGTATTACTTTTTCGCCATGCGATGCGATGTCTCGTTTCTTCGACCTAAACCTCCCTTACACCGCCACCGCCGGAGGCAACCGCGACACCCGCCTCCGCTCTGTTGTGAGTCTCCTTGAACTGGGCTACTCCGGCGCCGCTTACAATCTCTCCCTCCGTGGCGTCATCTCCGACCGTGACCGTTGCGCCATCGCCCCTTTTCCTCTTTCCTCCCTCCTCGCCTCCGCGCCTTCTCTCGCGGCCTCCGCCTCCTTCCACCGCCGCCTTCTCGTCTCAGGCAACGGATATGGGGACCCCGCCTTCAGACAGTTCTCTCGGGTCACGGTGTCCGTCGACACTGTTGCGGGTGCTGGATCTGTGGGGTCCACTTCTGCTGTACTGCGAGGGTATGACGTCGTAGCTGTTCGGCCTGTCAGTATACAGGCGTTTGAACATGTGTGCAAGTTCTCTGAGGTTGTGATTTCAGTTTGTTTAGATTTTTTTTCTCTTTTTTTGTTATAGAAATCAGATAATGAATGCATTTTAATGAAAGCAAACTTTACTGTCTATGATTTTAGGGTTCAGGGTTTATGGGTTTTCGGTAATATCTATCATCTATGATTTTAGGATTGTTTGCAATGCTCTATAATTTTGCTTATTAATATTCTACCAAGTATAGTTAAATCCCTGTTTTATTATTTTGAGTGCAGGTTGATTTGATTTCACTAGATTTCTCGCATAGAGTACCATTTCGACCGAGACATCAGTCAGTTAAGCTTGCAATCAAGGTACGCTGTAAATTCAAAATTTCATATATATAATCACATAGCCTTGATAACTTAAATCATATAACCACATAGCCTTGATAACTTTAATCAATGTGCCCGGAGTTTGCAAAAATACTCGTATGATAGGATTATATTTCAATTGCAGAGAGGGATATTTTTCGAGATTACTTATTCTCATCTTCTCAGTGACAATGCCAGTATCAAGAAACAAGCACTGTCTGATGCCAAGGTTAGTAATTTCAGACTGTCTAAATAAGTTTTTTTAGTTTAGTTTTATATTTCATTTAGCAATCTTAGTTATCATGTTTCAAAACTCCTTTGCCTTGCAATTAAACCCGCCCGAGAGAAGACTAACATTTATTATTAATTTTCTTTCGAACATTTTATTGTTTTTGTTAAGCATGTGACCTACCGCATATAGGGGGTGTTCATTGGGTTGGTTCCGTTAAAACAAAATTAAATTAGTCAAACCAAAATTTTATTCGGTTTTCTAAAATATAACCGAACCAAAATAACCAAAGTAAATTTCAGTGTTTGGTTGAACCGAAATAAGAGAGATTAAAATTTAAAAGGTAAAACTCAATACATACACAAATACATTCAATAATTTTAGAAATAAATATGAATATATATATCAATAGTTGACATTACACACATTGTTCAATTCCATACAAAATATGTAGATGTTCTAAAACATCCAAACCAAAATTTAAACCATCGATCACACTGAAGCATGGATTTCAACCATATAGAGTTCGGTTGGTTCAGTCTTTTTGGTTTTGAAAAATATAAACCAAATCAAATATAAAAAACCGAAGTAATTAAAAAATTCAACCGAACTGATCCATTTTAAAAATGTGGGTGTGTTGCATGTGTAGATGTTGGCTGATTTGACAAGAGGAAAAAACCTTATTGTCTCAAGTGGTGCCTCAAATGCAAATGAAGTAAGAGGCCCCAATGACGTATCGAATTTAATTTCGTTTTTGCTTGGTGTCTCCAAGGAAAGAGCGAAAGCTGCCATCTCTGACAACTGTCGGTTAGTCTGCTTGCTTATTTTAACTAAATTGATCTGTTCTATAGTTGTCTATTGTAGGTTATGTAATGGTGTGGTAGTTTTGTTAAGGCTGAGTAATTAATAGAAAAAGAATGCAACAGCAAACTATCAGAATGGTCTAGAATCTTTAGATCAAGTGAGTTTTTAGAATCTTTAGAATTTTTACGAATGGTCTCAAAAAACATGCAACAACAAATTTATAATTTTTAGAATCTTTTTAGTATTTTTTTAGGTAGGTAGAAAAACACTACTTTTAGATGGTCTTAGAATCTTTAGATCAAGTGATTTTCTACCTGATATAAAAAATCTAGTAAAAGAAATCTTAAAAAATGTAAAATTCGATCTACTAGTATATTTCAAATGGAGATCGTGTTGAATGGTTCAGATCGATTGTTTGGATTTTATACGTAGAGATGTTGATCTATAGTACGTTCCAATATGTGCTATGCGTAGTACCGTAGCCTCACTCTTTTGAGTGTGCTTATTTTTATTGTGCGGTGCTTATTTGTACTCTGATTTTTATGCTTTCTAAATTCCTTTTAAATGATGATCATAACTAGGCCTTTTTTTCAATATATCTTATGCTAGTTTTTAACATGTAAATGTTGGGTTCTATTTAACTCTAATATGATATCAGTATACAATTGAACCTTCTTTTAAAAAAAAAAATTTACTTGCTTGTTTATTTTTGGCATAGGTCGCTACTAGCCAAGGCCTTAAGAA
The DNA here is from genome assembly GCA_025461045.1 of Carex parvula. Lineage (NCBI taxonomy): Eukaryota > Viridiplantae > Streptophyta > Magnoliopsida > Poales > Cyperaceae > Carex > Carex parvula. Next base: position 114,891 of record JAJGRW010000616.1, on the reverse strand, counting down.
AGAAGCATTTCTACAAGGAAACAATTCGGATTGAGAGAATGCCTACAAATCAATCGGATTCCGAACCTTTTTCAGTCGGTGACTGGATCAAGTGGGACCCACTCTCCAGTGGGGAAGGGGATTTGCCGTCCTTAGGAGAGATTTCCAAAGTTGACCCAAACCCTTCTAATCGTGACAAAATAAAAGCAATTGATTTTGATTCAATCGTTCAAGAAAAGCCATTTTTTTTAGAAGAAACCGAAGCTGATGAAATGCAATTAGGTGATCAGCATACACAATTAGAGGCGTGTTATTTAAAAAATGACAATATTGCCATTGTTCCCGGTGACTTTAACCATTCTGATGGAACTCTACACAACAAAATAGAGGCTCCATTGAAGAAATGCAGTTCCGAAGAAGACAATTCTGCTCCTGTGTCAAATGAAATGCAAATAGATGATCAAGAAGCACTATTGAAGGAGTGTGATTTACAAAATGACGATATTGACCCTGCTCCTTTGAATGAATGCAGCTTTGAAAAAGACAATTCTGCCCCGGTGTCTGGTAAAATGCAATTAGATGATCAACAAGCATTATTGAAGGAGTGTGGTTTACCAAATGACGATATTACCCTTGCTCCTGGTGGCCCAAACCAGTCTGATGAAATTTTACACAACAAAATTGAGCCTCTATTGAAGGAATGCATCTCTGGAGATGATAATTCTATCCCTGTGTCAGATGAATATCAGGAAGAATTGTGTACTGAGAACAATGGATTTGGGGGAGAGCTAAATAATACCCCATTAATTCAAAATGAATTTGGAAAAGGCCATAATGCCCCTGAGGGAGTTGTTAGCATCAGTAATGAGGCAACCATGCAAGAGAATACTAGATCATTAAGTAATTTAATTGATAAAGTATATGCTGAGAAAAAGAAAATAGATCAAATGAAGGATGAGAAAGATGTAATGGTTGAAAATAAAAATAACAGAGATGCAATTGTGGAAACAAAGGATGTAGTAGGGAGTATTTTAGAAACAAATTTAATTGGTGATGAAAAAAAAAGAGAGAGAAAATTGAGAATGTAGCTGATGTTGAGGAAGAACAAGAGAGAGGGCTTAAAATAATTAAATTAGACGACAGTAGGGAGACAGTAGATGCAACTACTAGTACCAGTACCAGTATTTCTTTGATGGAGGCAGTTTTGCATGATTTAGGAGGGAAGCAAGATTTGGAGAATTCTAATTTTACTCAAGGGCCTTGCTACAATAGCAGTACAAAAGGTTTTCTACTAAATTTTTTTACATTGTTTTCTTTTTTGAAATTTTTTTATTTCGACTCTCATCTGAGTTATTATTTTTCTTTTCAGGGAAGAGAAAACAGAAAGGACCGCCGCTTCATCAACCGTATACAATGTCTTTTAAAGGTCCTTTTAAGCATATGCTTTTTAGGAAAAAGTCAAAAAGATAATCATTTTTTTATTTTTTACCCTCTCTTTTTTAAATTTTGGACAGATGCAAAATTTGCATCTCTTCTCTACAGCATCTAAACTTATGCTAGGTTAAATTTATTATTTCTCCTTTTTATTGGCACCAAATTCTTTTTAGGTATTGCAAAGTTGAAGAGGGCTTTAGGAAATCTGTACGCAGTCTGTTTTTTGTTTTTATAGATTTGCTATACGCCCTTTTACTGCCTGGCTAAAAGATGCTGATATTTCTTTTTTGGTATATCATAAGGAAAAAGAGATATTAAAGGAAAGCTAGGAATTATATTTTGTATTAAATTATAAACCAGCATGTTGTGAAATCAAAGCACAAATTGAATTTAAATAGACTATAAACTAGCATGTTGTAACTCAAAGCTCTGGAAGTCAATTTCATGCAGCGGGATTATGTAGCTGCGGTTTTAAGTATGAGAACTGTAGTTGCATATCATTATTTCATACCCTGACAAAATTAGTATGGGAAATACAATGAAAAGTTAGCACTGGTATGAAGAGTGAGACTATGGTAATATGCTTATTACGGATTGCCCCGTGCTATGGATCCATATCTCTATTTTAAAAATTTCAAGCAGTTGATCCGAATTGTTAAATATGATCTTCATGTGAAAATATACTTGGATACCAAATTATATATATTTTTAGAATTTTTTAAATAGACAAAAAAAATCAATGCTTTTGAATTGTCCAGAAAATTTTTAGTTAAGGGATTTTCTACATATCTAAAAAAAATATAAAATATTTGATCTTCAAGTATATTTATATATGGAGATCATGTTTAATGGTTCGAATAGATTGTTTGAACTATGAAAATGAAGATATGAATCCATAATCCGAATTGATCTATAATATGCATATTATCATAACCGCACTCCTGATATGAAGTGCGATAGTAGCATTCCTGGCTCAACTTGTTGCAATTATATGCAACTCATCGAATGAAGCTTCTTTACATATTAAACTTTCACATCAACTGTCTTCAGAACATAGTGGAGGTTAGTGAATTCAAACTTCTTAGCATTTTTGGTAATTTGCTCCATCAAAATATATATCAAATTTCGATTTAATTTTATTTTCAATTTCATATTTAGTACAAAGTCTTGAAGCACATCAACAAATCAATTATTGAAGATCCACCCACCGTTATAGTGCTTGTGACTATTTTTGTTAGACTATTGACCTATAAGGATAAAAAGCATGTTTTGATTATGCTTTCTTTTTATCCTATATTGTCAGATGTTTCCAGTAAACAATTATTCCTCGTTTATAGCAACAATTGAAGTTATATTTCAAACTATCAATTGCAAAGTAAATTATCAAGACATCACTGTTCTCTGTTTTGCTGTGTGTTCTATATTTCTAATATTACAAGGAATTGAAATTTCCATACCTGTTCAACTCTGATGAACTCTGGGAATTTTTTTTTCTTGAATTCTTTTGTTTGTTAATTATATGAGTGAAACTAGTTTAAAACAAAGTCGAAATGTCGTAACTGTTGTAATGTCGTAAACCGTTAAATCAATGTATTTTTACAAGCTCTTGATAACGATCAAAACATAGTCGAAATGTCGTAATCTTTTATATATGCATAGAGAAAATGATATAGATCAAATCTAATGGTTAATTATATTTTGATATTTGAGATTTTATTTAACGGTATCATACTTCAAACAAAATATACAGCTTATATAAAACTTCTTAGACTGTTTTTCTCTTTGCTTAGCATTTCTTACTGAATTATTTTACTACCTGTTAGTGAAGTTGCTCTTGTTTAAGTTCTTTTGGTGTGAAATTTCAAGTTGTTTTCTGATTTTGAGGACAAAATAGGCAACATTTTTTGGTGCTTTCCACGGTGGGCGTTGACATTCTCTGGTCTGTGAATCAAAATGCACTCAATCTATCTTCATTTACAGCACACAGAAAAAAAAATGTAGCAAGTAAATAAAACACACACACTGATTGTCGGGTCCGGATCCCCTAAAGTAACCCAAATTCTGAGTATGCATTTAGACCGTACGATCAAAATCTGGATCAATCTGGTCCGAGGTGGAATGCACGACCGGACCGGATCCAAACTTAAAATTGGGTTATTTATGGGATCGGAATTCCTGGTTGTACGTCCAGGCAGTGTTAGAGAGGGTGATATGCTTCACTGTACAGTGGGTCCCATTTTCCATAGATACCATGTTTGTGCACAGGAGATTACTGCGCTGTGATTGGTTGGATTCCCTTGCTGGGTATCATGCCAACCAATCAGTGCTTGAAAGCAACACACTTTGGATTCAATGCCAATGAGTGCAAGAAACGATGCACATTTGGCACTGTACTACTGTGCAAGTGTTTTATCCTTTTGACTTCCCCTCTGTTGCATACTGGTTTTAATTTGGTTATCTTAGTACCTGTGTCTTTTTTGGTACCTAGGGTTTCAAAGAGAAATCATGCCCCATGTCTCATTTGCATCATGCTTCTCATGTTTAGAGTTTGTGGTGGGACAATTTGGATCTTCTGTGCTGGATTTGGGCTTGTTTTTTTCTCAAATTTGCTTACAAAATTTAAGCAAGTTGTTAATGTTTGGAATTAGATTAAGAGCACGAAAAAATGGCCCCAATTTTGGACACAAGATTTGATGAAAGCAAAGCCCTAAAGCAAGACAACCTTTTCCAATGCATCTAAAAATGAGAGAAGCCAATGATTCATGAAAAAAAGTTGTGTCATTGCTAAATTTCTCTCCATAATTGGTTTTGCTATCCTATCAGTGACCCAAAAATTTGAAAAGACATTTTGTGCAAATCAGTGCTTGGATCTCTGCCATTTGATTTCATGGGGTCTATGCAAGTTGAGGTTAGTGGCCAGGGCACATTCAACATGCAATTTGAGTATAATTCCCACCAAAGTTCAAATTTTCATGACTCAAATAGTAAATGCTGTTCCTTGCAACAAGATACATTTTTTTTTTATGTTTAGTATTTTATTTCAATAAAATATAATATGTTTAAAATCTTATTTTTTTTAACAAATAATAATGTAAAAGGTATGACAGCCGCTGTCAGCATTTAAAAAAAAAAGAATGCAAAAAGTAAACTATATTCGCATATTGATTTTTTTATTTTATTCAAGATGAATGTACAGAGACATTAAAAATGATTTAGAAAGCAATTGTAAGTAGATAATTCTTCTAAGATCTCTTCTCTGTGGATATGTGGATACTTGTATTATTATTCACCTTTCAAAAGTCACTCTTTAATTTTAGAAAATTAAGATGCATTTCTAGTAAGTATTGTACAAAGTATCGCAGATGTTGAAATCTCTACTTAGTATTATTATACTTACCTCCAATAGTATACAGATTTGTTCCGTATACCATGTGGACATAAACAAATTTAACATAGAATTTTCTTTTGATGCCCTTTTATTCTATGTGCATGGTATAAATAAGATTGAATTTTCATATTTATCATTTGAAATATAAACTGCATATTTATGAAAAAATTAACATGATTTTTATATGAAACTGCATATTCTATTAGAATTTCAATCCCACAATCTCTCGTACAGAAATGTTGTCTTTTATCACTAGACTAAAAGCTCATTCTTTAAACAATTACTTAGCTTATGAAGTTAAGCTCAATCGTTAAAAGAGTCTTTTTAAAGAGACCAATAAAAATCCCTTATTTAGAATTTTCTCTAAAGATGTTGTTTGAGGAAAAAAATTAATAAAAAAGAAGGCGCGATAGATTCAACTTGTATTATCTTTGACCGAATCCTCTGATATTCTGTTTCTGTAATTATAAAAAAATAGTTTTTTCCCCTGCCGCATCAACAATTTTAATAGGGATCGGTTATATACCCATCAAAACTTTTGAATTTGGATATTGCCCATATCCTATTCAAATTTGAGGTAAATTTTGAATAGGATATGGGCAAATATCAAATTCAAAAGTTTTGATGGGTATATAACCGATTATGCCATTTTAATAATGCTTTCTTAATCACTTTCGAATCATTTCATCCTTACGATGCATTTTAATTACACATATTAAATATTTTAATACAATTTCTTTACATTTTACAATTTTATTCTTTTATTCTTTTAGGTTCAACGAGCTCCATGATCGTCCGATCCGCCATAAGATCTGTGCACACGAAAATCGAAGCAGATACGCATAAATTTTTAAACGTTATGCATGAATCTTAAAGCAAATCGGACGGTGATTGAACCCATCGAACCAAAGTAGGTCCAATAAGCATCGATTTCATTTTATAAAAAGCAACTGCAAATTATGACATGCCACTAAAAAAAAACTACTTAGCGAGATTGCATCACTTTCAAAACATCTACATCCTGCAATAATAATACTTTTATAAAGATTATTAATTTAGCAAGGTTGCATCACTTTCAAATAATCTACATTCCTGTAATTAAATTAGTGAGACATGTTGAATATTTTAATATATTATTTACATCTTTGCAATTTATTCTTTTGCATCTATGAAATTGGCATTGAAAGCAATTGCAAATAGTGATATGATACTTTTAACAAGATTATATATTAAATTAGCAAATACTCTGCATCTATGCTATAAAAAAAATGATGTGGTACTTTTAACAGCATTATTTTCCAGGTGGAATGGAGATATATACCTTTAGAAATTGTTTATGATATGTGTTTTATTTCTGTTTGCCCCCTCTACAAAGTAAAAAAAAAAAAAATGCTTCAATTTTTCTTGTGCTCTCCAGCATATTTCCTATCATAGTATCATAGCTCCTATATATGTTGGAATTGTGGGGGTGTGAGTTGCATGTAGCCTTGCATCTTACTTTGTTGAACGTATATATTTGTCTTTAATTAAATATTAACTACATGTACAAGTTGGTTACATTTAGGACTTTGAATGCATGATATATTGGCCAACAAAAATCTTCTTATAAAGTTTTTGCAAATTAAAAACATATATAATGAGACATTTCTACATTTGTCAGACTATATTTCATTTATTTTCAATCTGCCAATAGAAGGGTCACATATATATGTTTTCCATTTTTTTTTAAGATCTAAACGATCAAGTCTTCCAATTTTAAATATTTATAAAAAGTATGTTCTCAGTTGTTTTCATCTCAGTTGATTGATGGCCAAACAATTCTTAAATCATATAAAAGTTGTAAATAGTTTATCTGTATTTCTAATTTTCAATTTTGATAATCATGCACAATTATTTCGTTTGTCATGTAATTAAGTTGTCAATTATGACTTTACTACAAATTGAATGGAAAGGCAATGGATACACAAATAGTGGAGACAATTCTTTTCTGGAGGAAAACATAACAAAAAACAGCTAGTAAATGATTAAAATTCAATTTAATTTCTTGGTCAATTTTGAAAAGCCTGGCACACAACTCTCAAATTTTGGTAGCAATGTCAAATCAAATCAAGTAGCAACTGAGGAGTTGACCTATAATCCAATTGACATGATCCAAATTCAATTGGCAACGGTCCCTTCTCTCTCTTTCTCTTTCTCTCTCTAAAAATTTAAGGAAAAACATGGATAGCACAAGCACAACACCAATTGAACAACACAACCAAAGTCCAACATTAATTTGGACCATTTTCTTGTCTTCCACACATTTTTTATTTATGGTGGTTAAGGCGTGCTCCTCGGAATGTGTAAAAAAGAAGAAAAGGAATGAGAGACTAAGAATATGTTTGATTGCAAAATAAGAATATTTAGAATAGTTAAATTAAAAATAGCTATTATTTGTCTTATTAGAATAACTAATTAATCTTAAAACTCTTAGGAATAATCTATTCTAATAAGACAAAAAATTTGGATTCACTGTTCTAGCTATTCTAATCCAACTAAACACCGAATAGACTATTCCGAATAGCCTATCCTCAATCCAACCAAACATACCAAAGTGAGCTGCATGAACATTTTATTTTCTTTCCATTTCTATTTGGGATGAAAAAAGTACCTGCATTTATACAACGACTTCACTTTCGATCTCTTTATCGATCTTTATCGATCTTACATCTCTGTTCTCGTACTATTATAATTCCAGTGCAAGTAACCAAGTGCCGTCGGGGTCGATCGATCTCCCTTTCGCTCTATTCTAATTAATCTCCTTGCGTAATCCCTTCTGGAGCACACTCTCAGTTGAACATGCGTTGTATTATTAGCAGAATTATTACTTCTAAGATAAATTTGATGAAAAATAAATTTGTATTATGAAAATTAACTAAAAAATATTAATGCTTGAAATATAGAAAGTTCTACATTAATGCGATAGATTTTAATGATAAATTATTGAGTTAATTTAATTATAGAACATTTCAAAAAAATATTTATCCTTCATGATCAAAATATAATTATAAGCAAGTCAAAGGTGCAATAGTGCATGAGTATCTTTTGTTGAAATATTAAAAGCCCAATGAACAGAGAGAAACCTAATTATAAGAATATTTAATATTAGACTATCATTAGGATTCCCAAGCAAGTGTGCTTAAAATAAATAGCATGCTTAATTTGTCTATTTCTTCAGGCGCTCATCCTTTTTGATTAAAATATTATAAGAACGTCTTATAAATGAAGTATCCTCTTCAAATGAAAAATTAAAGCAGTAACCTTTCTCTTCATAAGATTCTCTAGTCTTAAAGCTATGACAAAAAAATAAAAATAAAGAAAGTTGTTAGGTTCCTCTCCGTTTGGTATGTAACATCACATACCCAGGGTCACATAGCGTCTTTTTTTTTGTGGTTAACAATATGTAGGTATTTTCATTAATTAGGACAAACCAATTATACACATAGTTCGTACCAATATAGGTACCAGTACATAGGAGTACATAGAACAGCCATACAGTACAAAAAACATTAACTAAATCTCTTTATACAAAGCTAGATAAGAGAAAACAGAAAAAAACATAACCGTGCTCTGATTACAAGAGATGAGTTTTCAGGTCGTGCTTAGATTGATAGATAGTGAGAGCATTGTTTTCTGTGCTTGTACTCAGATTGGTATCTATTGAGCTAATGTAGTTTCTTATCATTAGTACAAACAGTGCTGTTTTTGAAATCAGAGCGAGCTAGCTAGGGGTATCCAGGAGAGTTTTCGTGCTCAGATGAGGTTTGTGTCTGATTTATTCAGAAGAAGACAGAGAAAGGTCGAAGAAGCAGGAGAAGAAGAGGAAGAAGAGAAGAAGGAAGCAAAAGAAGGGGAACAGAAGAGAAAGGAGACAACACTGCTGCCACAACATCATAGTCTTCAACCGTAAACACGTACCTTATTTATATATATCGATAGTAGAACTATTTTTCTACAAATATATTTTTTATTCGCAATATTTAAAAGAAACATCTAGCAACCCTCCACTAGAAGGTAGATTTCTTTCTTTTCATATATGCAACAAGTGAACAACAATTGTAAGGGAAACCTCCATTGTTTCACAAAATACATAAAAAAAGACATTAAAAAAAGATGCATACAAGAGGGCTGACTTTGAAGCTTCATTGAAGTACATACTAGTTAAGTTCCTGATGTTTCATAAAGTTGTCTTTTATTTCAGAAAAAGTTGCAACTAACCAAATAAACAAATTTTTTTTTCTTTCAGAACAAATAGAAATAAATGAAGTTTTCCTTTATATTATTTTCTTAGTAGAGGGGGCTAACAATGACCACATATAAAACCAGTGCAGAAACATCAACAAAACCTTTTGAGTCAAACCAAAAAGATGCAAGGAAAATATAACAAAATATTAATAAAAAAATAATATTAAAATGTACTAGCTAGCTGTAGTTCTCTAATACTAATCTTGAGGCCAAAATTAAACATTTTCTTTATCAAGTTCACCACTATATACCAACATTTTATATTTTTCAATAATAGTATTCCAATTCTTGAATTAAACTGCTAATAAGATGCCTCCTATTACCTAGTTAATTATATAAAGTAGGCTACTGTTAGATTTTTTTAATTTTTTTGTTGAAAAATGTTCTTAAGTTAGATTGAACTAAACCTTAAAAAAAAAAGTTAGATATAACTAGCACTTGAGAAATTACTGCTTTTCTTTTTCTTTTGGTAAGAACACTTGGGAATTATTATTCAGTCAAAAAGAGTTAACAAATAAAGTGTCTAGTGGCTCTCATAAAATGATTTAATGTATAGTAAAAACTTAATTTATTGTACATTATAAAGAAAGCTAACTAGTATTGATTAGTGAAAGCAGAGTAATAAGAATTTTTGTCAATTTTTATTTTTTTTGTGAATTTCCTCATATTACCTTTATTGGTCAACATTTTTTGTGATTGGTCAACATGTTTTTTTTACTATTCAAAACTTTAAATTAACAAACATATATACCTCTCTAGCTACCTCACACAACCTCTCATGACAGTGCTCCTATGAACATATGACAAAACAATTAATTGAACAATAAAACATATATACATATTGACTACTGAAATATCTAAACGTACTACTGAACAATTAATCAAACACATATTCAAAAACTGAAGAATTTGAACTCAATAATAAAGTAAACAGACTACTAAGTATTAAACTAAACAATTAATAGGGCACAGAGAATGTATATATACTTAGCATTTAAACCGAACAATACAACACAGATTGTTAATTAAAAGAATATATTTCAAATTGAACAATTAAACACTCAAACTAAATAGTTTAAACTGAAAACCCTAACACTAAAATATTTAAACTAAATAAAACACAAAGATTTACTAGCTAGAGCTCCGACAAACATCTACGAAACACCACATTTGTCGATGAACAATAAAGACAATAAAGATTTCCTTTTACTTTTTTAGCTTCTTTAGTCACTTAATTTTAACGAACACAGGTTCTTTAGCGAGAATTAAGAACACCTCATTTAATCTTTTTTTGTCCGGATCTTAATTCCCTGCTCGGTCTTAAGCCACCTCTACCCTTAGATTAAGCCTCCTTAACTTTTCCTTACAGATTAAGATAACCGAACATTAGCTCCTTAGTTCAGATTAAGATTTAATCATAATTGTGTTGTCGAACAGCCCCTGAAACATAAACTGAACACGAAATCATCATTGGCCTCGTCAAGTGTGTTCATTGAGTGACCATCAAGGTAAAAGAAAAAGATTATGTTAAATTAGTTCGTTATATATATATATATCTCTCTATTCATTTGTAACTGAATAATACATTGATCAGAACGAATCACAAATTAAGTATTTTGATACAAAAACCAGTTTAAAGTGTTTTCCTTGTGTGAATATTGAAATGATTTTCAAGCCCTAAATATCACATGCTGTATATCAGTATGTTACGTTCTATATTATAGTAACAGAAATAGTTATACATTTTATATAGTACTTTTTATCAAAATGTTTTATACTTTTGTTGCAGTTTATATAGTAAAGCATACAATAGTAAACTAATGAATATTGTTTTGATCTTAGACCCGTTCCACTGCACCGAATTGCCACCTTTGCATCCTAACCAATAAATTTGTTGCAACTGAATTTCCACCAAGACCAAGGTGACCATAAAAGGCACACCTCCCCCTTCTCTCCACATTCTCTCATTACCTTCTCTCCATCCCTCTCAAGTCTCTGTCTCTGTCTCAATGTACCGCACTTCTTCTTCTTCATGTTCCTATGAAGACCATGAAACAACATTTAACACCAACACCTCCATGTACGTCTCTATCCAAACCCCCCCCATACCTTGTTCTAATTCCAATTTCTCTTCTTTTCTCGACCCCTCTCCACCTTCCTACTCTTCTCCTTCTTCTTCATTTCTCAATCCCAATTATAACTCATACAACACCAGCACCAACAATGGCTATCTCCATAGGAGCAACAGTTCACAATCTCTTCCCATTTATCAGAACCATCATCATATCCAGGATTTCGTCAATAACACGACCACGAGCACAATTTTCTCATCGTCCTCGCCATCTTCTTCGTCTTGCCGTGATTTTCTCGATTTCAATTCTGTGCCGGTTAGGCGCGTCTTCAGCACCGGAGATCTTCAGGTAATTAATTGGAGTCAAATTAAAATAATGACAAGGTTTAATAGTATGACTGAATGCATATTTATACATGCATGTTGCATGTATATCAGATTTTCGTCATGCTTAATTTTTATATTATGTCGCCGAGAGTTCAATTTTAACGAGCAAAATATAACTATTGATCACGGATAAAGTGGTAATCAACAGTAAGAAATTCAACTACAAGTGTGGTAATATATTTTCTATAAAGTTGTATGCACTATGTCTTGTTTACAATTGATAATGTAGGGTTTAATTTCCATTATAATTTTCATGTTAGATTGGATAAGGGGATTAATTAACTGTTATACTTTTTGAAACAGGGGATGAATGGGTCTCAAGTTTTGGCTGAGAATTCTGGCCAGGAAGGCAATGGTTCTCTCCCGAGCAAGGTCACCCGGTATAGTGCCGAGGAAAGGAAAGAGAGAATTGAGAAGTATAGGAGCAAGAGAAACCAAAGAAATTTCCAAAAGAAAATCACTGTAATATATCTTTCAATCTCTTCTCATTTCTTAGTTAAACTTGATTTTCTTGTTATTAATTGGTTTTGCTTTTTTTTATTCTGGCAATACAGACATATCAATGTATATATCATATAGTTTCCAAAACAAATTACTTTTCTTGTTTTAGTAAAAGTGAGCAACATAAAATTCTAAATAAGATGCATTGCCTTTGGTTATATTACTAAAGCTAGACAATTAAAAAGACAAATGTCATGTTATTAGGCATATGAGAATATTTTCCATGATACTAATTTAACAAATATTCATATATATATATTTTTTCCTATATATAGTATGCATGCAGAAAGACCCTTGCCGATAGTAGGCCACGAGTGAAAGGTCGTTTTGCGCGAAACGGTGAGCCTGAAACCGAAGCAGAAACTGAGTCCGAAATATTAGTAGGAAGCAACAACTACAATCATTTCAACCACTGCAACTACGACACTAACGGCGCCATTAGTAGCGGTGGCAATCAAGGTGACTTGTGGAGGCAAATTGAGCAAGTGATGGAGGCCGACGATGAAGGAATCTCGTATTTTTACGACGATGAGGTCATGTGGAACAATATATCTGATGTGCTATACCAATGAATGAACAATATATGCTCTCATGAAAAAAAAAAACTAGAAACAAATTTTGTATTAGAATATAAATCAAACATGCTTATGCATATTGCATAAGTTCACCATCTACTGTATAATGGTTTAGTGGGGGTGAGTATAAGTTGAAGTCTAGCAAACTTTTTTATTTATTTTCCTGATGTTATTATTTTTATAATTAAAATTTGGGTGCAACCAATAATATTTGTAGCAAAGAGACAGGAGTAATGGTGGGTTCCATTCTATGGTTTTAGTGCTAATAGATATTATAGTGGAGAAAAGAGAGAAGCTAGAGGTGTCTTGGCTTTCTCTTCTTCTTCTCTTCTCCTTCTTTGTAATTTCGTTGAAGTGCTTAATTTGGAAAGATCAAGTTTTAATTGGCCTTCTCTTGCTATCTCAGCAAAACAATTAATATTTTTTTCCTTATTTCCACAGAGTGCCGCCTTACTTTTTTTAGTACTAAAAAAAAGTAATTGAGCTGTGAATATATATTGACTCTTAAAAGTAATTGAGCTGTAATGGACTCATTGTGGAAATAAGGAAAAAATTCACAGCTCTATTAAAATTACATTTTTTTTAATAGTCAATATATATTCACAGCTCTATTAAAATTACAAGGGGAGGGGATACACATTGAATATGTTTAAAAGGTTAAAATTAAATCTTTAAGATGAACATTATTTAAGTTCCTATAATGCAACTTGACAGTACCTTTTGATTTAGTGACAAAAGGTAACATATTAGAAATTCGGATAGAGCTTTTTTGTGAATATTAGGAGAACGGAGTAGGTCCGATGCCCATCGGACCTACTTTTAGGTTCAACTAGCATGATGACCGTCCGATCTAATTTAAGTTGTGCGCACGAAAATTGAAACAGACACGCACGGAGTTTAAAGTGTTCTCTTAAAAAAATCGACGGTGATTAAACCCATCGAACCAAAGTAGGTCCGATGCCCATCGGACCTACTCTCAAGTGGAATATTAGACAGTTAGGCAACTTGACCGCAACTTCTTTTACAAAAAATAAAAAAAATAATAATTAAAACAAGAGAAGAGAAGGTAAGACAACGCTCCAGTGAGGTTTGAAATGGAGGAAATTTTACTAATAATAAGAAGTGTAATTTTTGGTTTTTTTTTTTTGTTGTTGTTGTTGAGCTGGCGCTTACTCGTGCATGTTGTGTGTTTGTGCGGTTGCTTTCTTTCACGGTACCGTTTGAATAATGTAAACTAACCTAACCACCTACGGGCCTCCCGTGAAATGGGAGCAAAATTCTTATATACGTGTATTTTTTTGTTTCAAAGAATTTGTCTCATTATGCAACTAATTTTGTGTAGTACATTAATGTAAGTAATTTGATTATGGCATGATTTGATCGAGTTGACAATTGTGTGATACCAAAATGTGAAAGGTGTGTGGCCAATTTTTAATTAGCTCCACATCAGATGGAAATGAAGTCAAACGGTTAGATCTTTTAGCTATTAAATATTTAAATGTAGTTGTGTAGGATTGGACTAGTGATGTAAAAAAATAGGTCATGGTATGTTGGTTATGTGTTTGTGATTTACGTTTTGTGTTTATCTGTAGTTGTAATTATTTGAAAAAAAAAAAAGTAAGATACGATATGGTATGTGAATCAGTATGATTATAACATAACATGGTATGGAGCTGATACAATAAAATATGTGATTAAATATAACCAAATAACATAAAATTTATATCATTATTTGTTTCGAACAATATTGTTTCTTTATTTTATAATTGTTTACAATTTTCTACATATTCGACAATATTTTATTTTTTTCTTCTTTAGTTGTGTAGAATTGGACTAGTGATGTAAAAAAGTAGGTCACGGTATAGTTCTGTTACGAGTAATACGGTATGTATGTCGGTTATGTGATTTATGTTTTGTGTTTATCTGTAGTTGTAATTATTGGAAAGAAAAAAAAAAGTAAGGTACGATATGGTATGTGAATCAGTATGATTATAACATAACACGGATGGAGCTGACACAACTAAATATGTGATTAAATATAACCAAATAAAATAAAATTTATATCATTATTTGTTTCGAACAATATTTTACAATATTGTTTCTTTATTTTATAATTATTTACAATTTTCTACATATTTGACAATTTTTTATTTTTTTCTTCTTTAGTTGTGTAGGATTGGACTAGTGATGTAAAAAAATAGGTCACGGTATGGTTCTGTTACGAGATAATACGGTATGTATGTCGGTTATGTGATTTACGTTTTGTGTTTATCTGTAGTTGTAATTATTTGAAAGAAAAAAAAGTAAGGTACGATATGGTATGTGAATCAGTATGATTATAACATAACACGGATGGAGCTGACACAACAAATATGTGATTAAATATAATCAAATAAAATAAAATTTATATCATTATTTGTTTCGAACAATATTTTACAATATTGTTTCTTTATTTTATAATTATTTACAATTTTCTACATATTTGACAATTTTTTATTTTTTTCTTCTTTAGTTGTGTAGGATTGGACTAGTGATGTAAAAAAATAGGTCACGGTATGGTTCTGTTACGAGATAATACGGTATGTATGTCGGTTATGTGATTTACGTTTTGTGTTTATCTGTAGTTGTAATTATTTGAAAGAAAAAAAGTAAGGTACAATATGGTATGTGATTCAGTATGATTATAACATAACACGGTGTGGAGCTGACACAACAAAATATGTGATTAAATATGACCAAATAACATAAAATTTATATCATTATTTGTTTCGAACAACATTTTACAATATTGTTTCTTTATTTTATAATTATTTACAATTTTCTACATATTCGACAATTTTTTTATTTTTTCTTCTTTAAGTAAATTTAAATTCGAAAAAATAATTAAATACAATTAAAAGTGACCTAATGATCTCCGTATTAACATTTCGAATTCAATTAATTCCAATAAATAATTGTTTTTATTATTTAAAACAATTTAAATAATGGGGGAATTTCATGTATATTCCTCAAAAATCTTGAAATTACGTATTTCCCTTCTAAAATTCATAATATCACATTTACCCTTCTAAATTTCGAAAACCCGCATATTTCTCCAATTTATTGATTTTTCTATTAAAACTCATTAAACTTATAAAGTATGTTAACCTTTATTTAAAAAATACAAATATGTAGTGCGTGTAAGAATAATATTCCGTCTTCTAACTGATCGATTTTTAAGGACAAATGATTTATTTCTCTACTTGTGACGCATACACACAGTGACATTTAGACATATACTTTTGTGTGCGTCATAAGTAAGAAAATTAACCATTGGCTCTCAAAATCGATTAATTAGAAAACTATATATTTATCTTAAACAAGTTGCATTTTTTTATTTTTAATGAAGAGAAAAATTGATACTTTATAAAATTTAAAAGAGTTTGAATAGAAAATCAATAAATTGAGTAAATTTGTGAGTTTTTAAAATTTGAAAGGGTAAATATGATTTTATGAATTTCAAAGAGAGAAATACAAAATTTAAATATTTTTTAGGAGTATACATGAAATTACCCCTTAAATAAAGAGCTACTTATTCTAGTTGTATTTGAAATTAACATAATTTCCAACTTTTTAATTACTTTGGTTATTATGTCATATGTGTAACAGTAGTGACAAACGAATAGTTCGGGTTCAGTTTGGCGGGGTCAAAAGTTCGTGATTCGGGTATAATTCGGGAATGATTCGGTACAACAAGGAAGAAAAAAAAACCAAAAAAAGCCCCCAAAGAAATCACGTTTTTCTCGCGAATTATTCGCGAATAAAACGTATTATACGTTTTTTTTGCGTATTATTCAGAGTTCGATTCGAAAACGTCAAAAAAACTAATAAAACGTGAATTATTCACGAATTTATCGCGTATATTGTTACTATGTGTGTAACAAAGCTAAAGACGTACTGATGTCTGTATAATTTGTATAGATTGCAACACTACTAGAGTTCACATGAAATCCTAATGCTTACAAAGAATACATTCATAAATGCATGCGCATGAGTTGGAATCAAGTGATGTATCGCATCATGTAGAGTGAGATCCGAATCGTTCGTTTTAATATGAGTCGGCCTCCTTGATCGGATGTTCCACATTTTGTGTAGACCAGTGTTGTAAATAATGGTATGTGTTCGTTGAACGGACAGGGAACCGTCGAGTTTCATTGGAAATAATTGGCGAATTAGTCGGAAAATTCCGTGATGATTTGATCGCCGTCAACGACTAATCGGTCGATTAATCGGCTTAAACGGCCATTTTTTTAAAACACTTGTGTAGACAAATAAATTATTCTCCCATAGTTGTACCTTTCTGTGTCCTCTTTCTATACAATTATCTCTTCGCTACAGGAGAATGGAAACCATCCAATGACCTCGCTCTTTCACAGTCACAGTGACAAATAAATTATTCGGATTTGGTTTGACAGGGTCAAAAATTCATAATTCGAGAATAATTCGGATATAATTCAGGAATGATTTGAAATTATCCGGACTGAATATCTCAACCCCTAAAGGGAGCAAAAAAAACAAAAATCCAAAAAAAAAAAATTTCGAGAAAAATTCATAAAATTCGTGAATTATTCTGTCAAAGTTTGATCAACTGAATACTTCGATATTCAGTTCACCATCACCAAAAAAAACAAATTATTCACGAATCTTGTGACTATGCTCACAGTCAAAACATCATGGAAAAACATGAACTCAATCTTGATATTTTTTTTTCCTTGTTTGAGACATTCAACAGGAAATGCAAAATTAGTTTCAAATTCCGCAAGAATTTCATAAATGCAAGTGAGGCTAGGGTTCTATGGATAGATAAAATAGTTGACCCGAAGATCTTTATATGAAAATGTACTCCTAATTAAAGCAAATTTTACATTTTTATTTTACTTTTTTATTAGATAGATAAAAAATCACTTAATCTAAAAATTCTACACCATTCAAAGTGGTGATTTTCTCCTATCTAAAAAAATAGTAAAAATTCCTAATAATTTTGGATTTAGTTGTAAGTATATTTTCATATAGAAATCATGCCGAATGGTTTATATCGATTATTTAAACTTTAAAAACAAAGATATTGATCCATAGTACGGACCAATCCGCAATATACATAGTATCATAGCCTCATGCAAATTGATGAATTAATTCTAACTCAGGTCTAAGATAACAAAAGGATTTTAAGAACGTGCTTTCGGAATTCGTTGTGTAAAGAGAAGGGAGGGGTTGGATAACCGAATACGATTTAGAAAACTTCAAAACCGGATAATTTGAGAGAAAAAGAGGGACGAGAAGGTGAACTTAATTTGTGTATTAATTAACTCGACAAAAATTGAAATGTAGAGGAAGTCCGACTCTGTTGTTTTTCTCTAAGAAAAGCAGAGTCCTGCTTTTCAGATCCCAATCATTCAAATTTTTTCATTCGCGTATCTCGATAAAGAAATTTTTTCATATACAAATCTCAACGAATTTAAATTGTTGAGATTGAAAGGACTCTACTTTTCTTAGAGAAAAACAACAGAGTCCGATTCCTTTTTCGGTGCTTTCTCTCATTAATTACTTAATATCATAGGACTGAAAAAAAAGGAAAGATATTTTGTTAATTTATAATTTTAATCGATTTAATCTGAATCTTAATTTAATTAGAATGAATCTGGTTATGGGTACGTAAATACTTAAAATTACTTATATTTTTATGGACAAATAATTAAATCTTAAGTTTGGATGGAAATATATTTAAAAATAAAATGCAAATTAAATGTCAGCACATGAACATCAATACCTGGGAAGACAAAGATGCATCCTATATTTTGGTCAATTAATCAGGGAATCTGACTTTGCTATATTTGTAGACTGTAGATAGAGTGGCGCTACAAAGATTCCTTGTCGGCCTTAACCGAGGAGGTAACACCCCTTCCACTATGTCCAATTAATTTTTTTTTTTTTTTAATCTCTATCCAGGTGATGCTAGATTACACAATATGCCGAAATTATTTTAGTTACCGCCGTATAAATTCATAATTAAACAATTATCATTCTAAACTTTAAAATTATATTTTACCTCCCACGCTAATTCAGTTCACACATCAACTTGGGCCGATGCGTTTGCTGGGCTAGAGCACACCAAATTATATATATATATATATATAGAGCTAGCTGGGTGGGTGGCGCACCATTTTTTTTTAGTTCTATTCTATTATGTTTGAAATTTTTGGACTAAGTTTTTTTCATATTTTATTCTATTTTGTTATGTGGTGTTTATAATTATATGTACGCATCAAATTAGACGGAGAAATTGTAAAAAATAAAACACACTTGTTTAACCAATAAAATTGTAAAAAATAAAACACACTTGTTTAGCAAAAAAAAAATTATACTAAGTTTGAACTGAAATTACTATAACAAATTATACGCACCGGCCCAAGTTGGTGCGCAAACTAAGCTAGTATGGGTGGTAAAAATTCAATTTTGAAGTTTAAGGTGATGATCATTTAATTATGAAATTGTTCATATGGTAACTAACATTTTTTAAAAGAATATGAGGTGAAGAAATTAACTTCATATTTGAGTTTTTAAATGAGGAATAAAACAAAAAGAATAAAATGAAGGTACTGTGTAGTAAATTAATTCACCTCTCCAAACAAACTTACTCTACAATTATTATGTATGTAGGGCCCATTGTCAGAAACACAAATATTCATTTTTCAATTTCTCTCCCCTCATTAATTGATAAATTAAACTATAACTTAACAAACTCTAACCAAACAATAATAGCTTAAGTCATGTTAACTTAAAGTAGCAATCAAACATGATCATAAACAGGTAATTTTAAGTACCAATTAAGCATGATCATAAATAGCTAATTTTCATTAGTACTGTCAAAGGTTCATATGTATAATCATAGTTATTAAGGCTATCATACAATTAAGACTTTGAAGGGGTGTTTCTTAATTGGTTGAATGCATGCATATTGCCTAACATTAGCACTGCTTTGAAGTGTTGTCAATTTGGGCCAAAATTTTTATTTATACCATAATTCAAAAAAAAAAATACCTAAAAAATCATGTTTTGTGGGAAATTTCAAAAAATACCAGGGGGCGCAAATTGGCTTGGTGCCCCACCAAAAACTCAAATAACGACTGTAATATTAAATATTATTTATATTTTTGAGGGGCCTCCAAACCAATCTGGAGGCCCTTATATTTTTGGAATTCCCCACAATTTGGGGTGTTTTGGTTTTTTTTTTTTTTGGAAGGGTATAAATAAAAATTTCGGCAATTTGGGGCTGACTTTTTATATAAGATATTCATTTCTTTATGCAAATTAGTAGAATACTTTTCCTAGCTAGTACATTGTATATTCTTGGTCAATAGAAAATAACATGTTTAAGGAATGGAGAACATTTGTAGATAAGAGTTCCGATATGTTTCTTTTTTTCCCTATATCTTGCTTTCATTTCTTCAAAATAAAAAAAAAATTGTAACAAAAAATGGTAAACAAAGCCACAAGGGTTGAGACTCACTACAAAGAACTAACTTAACAATATTGACAGTATTTCTCAAATCAAACAAAAATATTTGTTAAAATAGAAAAGACTTTGTAAACATGTTATTAGTTCTGAATTAATTGGTTGTGTATTAAATTTCATATAAAATACAATTTGATATTTTGTCATAAGCCATTAGATCTAAGATTGTTGAGAAAAGCATGGAATAGTGAGTGTTTTCATCACCACAAATGTAAATAGATTCATCTTTTTCTTCTCTTTTTTCTTTCAAAAACTTTGTAAATATTGACATCTCTACTGATGTTGCATCAATGAAAATTAGAAGCTAGAACTTCATACTTTCTCTCTGAAAAAAATGTACATGATAAGCATGAACTATATATAGTTTCAATTTATTCATTGTTCAATGGATCTCAACTCAAATCTCTAATGCTATATATTTACATTGCTTTTTATTTGAGAAATGACATCTGGGTCTAGTAACGAAGACAGTAATATTCTCTATGTGGAAAGTTACATATTTGAAATATGAATGAGAAAATTCTTTGTAAATATTAAATAGTATAGCTGGATCTCCGATCTTCACTTAAAAAACATTTGTTTTTTATGGTTAAACAAAAGATAGTGATATGACAATTTTTAAATAAATATCAAAATATTGCGAACTACGCTTGTTATCTTGACTATTATCTACCAGAGCTCTTCTTTATAAATTATTTGTCAATCAACTTTTAGTAAAATTGTTGATAGATACGTCGACGTAGAACAATTATCATAATTCTTTACAAGGACGTAGAACAAGTGATACAAATCATATTTTTTTGACTTAATGAAACAACAACAACAAGAAAAAATATAATCTTAGAAAATATAAAAATGTAGAACAATATGTTGTTGTAAACAATTTTTTGTGTTTGTTTGATTAATTTGCAAAACAATATATAAACTTTGAATTTTACAGTTTCTTTGTTTGAGATGTGTGCATGATAATTGATATATCCGAAGGTCAAAGAAAGTCAAAGACAAGGATCATGACAAGTTGTCACAACAAGTTGTATGGAATGATCAGATACATGATCTACGCGAGTTATATGGAATGATTAGATACATGATTCACACGAGTTATATGGAATGGTTGGATACTGATTGAATGCTGGATCATGAAGATTACAAAGATCATACTTTATCATTTTAATTGTATCAATTTTAATTTATGTCCAAAATATGATAAAGTAGATATGAGGTTATGACTGCCTCAGTCTAGCTGTTGCAAGACAAAAAATCAAATTCAAAATTGAAATTAACCAGGCAGGTCAATAGTGGAAACAAGCACAAGCAAAACCGGCAAACTCTAATTATGTGGATCTTGAGATCTGCCCCAGCCGTGGTGATGATTAATTAACTATCGCTACGGGTGTGGATCAAACTCTATATTTGTTTCCAATTTTATGAGATTCTGTAATCTAATTATAAATAGAGGGCTCGGTCATTTTGACCGAGTTTAGACCAACAGAGATAGCCTTTGAGCCTCCACTTGTAAAATCCTTTGGGAGGTTTAGTCAGTTCTTTGTTGCTTATGTTTAACCATCTATATCCTTGCAACAACCTCAAATTAACTTTACCTAAATTGATCAATGTGAGATTAGAGTGAAAGTTAGGGTGTTTTTGTTGGACTTAGAGCTGTTGTGCTCACCTACTTCGAGCTGTTGTGCTCGCTCTTGAGTTGTTGTGCTGCTCTGTTTGAGCCGTGTGTGCTCCTTATCTTTGGATAGTTGGAGTGTTGTTTCGCCGATTCCAACTTGTATTTCTTTCTCATTAGATAATAGAAAGGCGCGCCAGTCGCAGTGTCCCAGAGACGTTGGCCTTTAGTTACCAAACTCCGTTAACATTTCTTGTGTCAACTTTCTTAACTCTATCTTGATTCTGCCAAGAACTACATATTTACGTACACTTGCATACATAATTTATTTAAACGTTAATACTTAATCGAATAGGATTTAAATTTTAAAAAGCTCCATATGTACCTCCCTCTAGATACTATTAGAGAACACAATATACATATTTGAATCATCCCTTCTTATATAGATCATTTATGGTAAATTAAAACCATGACATTTAAATCGCGGTGACAGAAAGCCTTATCTTTTCATCCCTTTTAAGGGGAAAAAAATAAGATTGGAAAATAATAGGTAGGTCAAATATGAAATATACACTTTGCACTTGATGAAAAAGAAGTATATCCGTTGCTTTCTTCATTTTACTCTAATAAAATAGTTGTTAAACAATATTTATGATGATTTTGTATGCTAAATATAATGATATGGGAATCGCATCATATGAGGTGTCAAATTCATTGCATTAACTCAAAAATAATTGATGAAACTATATTGGGCTTCTTTCTTAAGCCAAGGTGATGTAATAGGATTATGCTATTAGCAGCATTAAAAAAGGATGTTTTGGATGCAACATTGACCATGTATAAAAAAAATGGAAATGCCATGCCACTACAACATAGCAACATACAATATCACCCACAAAATTGTGGTCCAATATATTTGAAATTCAATGTAGAATTCTTAAGAGAAAAAGAAATTTCAAGCAGTGACTAATAATGCAAAAAATCAGCCTTTGATTTAATGAATAAAGACAATGTTCCATGTGTGACCCTTAAACCGTAGTTTCGAAACCTGGATAATATTATTTAGTTTTTGTTTTAACTAAATCTGTAACCAAATTCTACCATTATATATGTAGTTATTAGTAATATATAAATAAATTAAAGAAGCAACCAAACAAACCAATTAAATTGGAATTACTATAGCGATAGAAGTGTCACTATATTACAAAGATGCCAAATTGGGGACATGTAGAGCGCTAATAAAAATTTGTTATTTGGCTCCACCTATCCTTAAAAGGCCTAAATTATTAGAAAAAAAAAGGAAAAAAAGATTCACCTTCATGCGCTTAGGGATCTTTCTATATTTTGGGTACGATTAGACATTTGAAGTTTTGTACCCTTGAGGCCTTGACCAAACCCCATTGGTTAGCCTAGGAATTTTAATGAGTGAGATGTTGCCCAAGTTAGATTTGTTAACTATTGTGAACTAAAGCTTTAAATAGTGTTTATTGTGTTACAGCTAAACGGTTAAAAAAAAAATTACTTTTCAAGTTTGAGTGAATAACAATTAATACAACTAATACAAAGCATAGCGTTTTTCGGCGTAACTTTTCTTAATCATTATGTATAAATATTATTTAACATCGGAAATTATAAAAAAATATTATGATAGTTTGAAAATATAATTTATTGTTAATATTTTAGTTAAAGTAGAAATCCTTAAAACAATAAAACATAGATAAATAATGCGCTTCAGAGAGATTTTGTTTAATAGAAAATAATATTATTTTAGTTAAAAGTAGGAAAAGTCCTTAAACAATAAAATATAAAAAATAATATGCTCCAGAGATATTTTGTTTAATAGAAAATTTACATACTAATTTCTATATATTAAGTCATATAAATTCGGAGAAATTCGGCAAAATTGGAGAAAAATCGAAAAGATTGTCTGTGGGCGAATTCACATCACCTCAGGTTATTTGATTCAAGCAAATTATGATCGGACGGTTTTTTAATATGGCACGAATCTCAAAACAGACTCCTACAATCTCCATAGGCACCGGATTGAGTTTGGTCCAGATAGAATTAATCTGGGCCGTCCGTTTCAATTTGCTTGAGTCAGGTACCTGGGAGGATACGGATCCGTCTGTGGGCATGGTTGATTGCCAATAATTCATATGTTTAAATTAATCAATGCTGTTCTGAATTAGAGTTATGTTTTGTGTATTAAATGTTTTTTTTCTGAGTAAATTAGTGTATTAAATCATTAACATGCAAAGTCTATTATACTGTTCATCATACAATTTTGAATTTTGTTAGAGGCGGATTCAGGAGGTTTTAGTGGTGTAAAATTTATAATTTTATTCATCAAACTTTGTAATTTTAGCATGCATCAGTACTTTTTTCATAAAATAAAATTACACTGTACTAGATTATATTAGAGGAAGGCTCAAATACCCCATTACTTTATGCTCCAATCGTAAGTAGACGATCCGAACCGCTCAACATGATATCCAAGTTTAAATATGATGGGAGACAAAATTTTATATTTTTTGAAATTTTTTTATTATTTTTTAAGATAGGTAGAAAATAATTGTTTTTAGATGGTCCATAATTTTCTGAAAAACAGTGATTTTGTACCTATCTTAAAAAATAGCATAAAACTTTCAAAAATTATGAAATTTGGTCTCTAATCATATTTAAACGTGGACATCATGTTGAGCAGTTTGAATCGTGTGTTTAAACTTTGAAATTGAAGATAAAGATGTTGAGATACGATTAGAGCATGAAGCAATGGGATATTTGAGCCCTCCTCGTTATATTATTCAGTTTTCCAATTTCAAATTGCTGGCTAAGCCCCTGATTTTTGGGAAATATCAGAATCTTAAATTTTAGTTTCAAAATGGATAAATAAAATGGAATCATTTCAATTAAAAAAAAGGACAGAAGAAAATCCTTTCCCCTAAAAGGGAAACATTCTACTCTTTTAGAATTTTATTCATCTTAGAGGTTTCCATATTGTTATTTTAAATCCCTCGCTTATTATTGGCCGTTAATTTTAAGTAGTGATGTATAAAGAGTATTTCATAATTTGTACTATTTTAAATTTTAAAGCTTCTTAGCATGTCCATATCATGTTCACTGCTAATCTTTTCGATTTACCTCTCTCTTCTATTTAAAATTATGTATCGATGTTTCTTTTATTTTATTTTTTCCTTCTCATTTAAAAATATGTTTGACTAAGGTGATATGAAACTCTTAAAATGATAAATCTATTTTGTATTATTCTATGGAGACTTTCAAACAGTTAATTGTGTTGTTCTAAATTATAAAAAAAATAGTATTTTGAAAAAGAAATAGTTAATTATTTTCAAATTTACCACATGAAATTTTTATGAAAATTATCTCATTTTAAATTTAACTTTTCTTCAATATTCTTTTTTCCGAGATGAAGTCTGATAAATAGCCCTAGTAACTAAAGATTGTCTTGATAAAAATTTACACTACAAAAATATGCCACTATCCGCGAATGTAAAAAGTGACTATTGCCGAGGATACACCAACAAAAATTGTTGTTTATGAGCGTATCAGTATAACTGATAGGAGTATCCGCGAAGATACCGGCAATGAAAAATACTTTTACCCTCGCAGATAGTAACATATTTTTGTAATATAATTTAACGAGTAGAACTAGGGTGTTCCTAAGTTCACCAAACCCCTTTGTGAACTCAACTCTAAAACCTATCGGATTGACTTCAAACGACGAATCCAAACCATTGAAATCCTTCTATCTTACGAGTGATGCATCTACATGTGAAAATTTTAAAATTTTAAATTAGTTTTGCATAGAGTCAAGTGGTCAAAAGGCATCCAAAAAATGAATGCATTAAAAGTAATTTATAAACCTTCTAATTTTGACCACTTGACTTTATACTAAATTAATTCAAAAGTTTAAAATTTTTACATGTAGACGCATCACCCGTAAGGTAGAAAGATTTCAACAGTTTGGATTCGTTGTTTGAAGTCAATTCAATAGATTTTAGAGTTGAGTTCACAAAGGGGCTTGGTGAACTTAGGAACACCCTAGTTCTACTCTTATTTAACCACCGTGGTAACCAATCAGACAATTATTAAAATAAAAAAAGGGGAAATAAATTAGAAAGATCTTCTCTATAGTTTAGATAAATTGTGTATTAATATTAACTTAACCCGATTTTATCTATCTAGTAGTTTGAAAAAAAATTACAGTCCAATTTTATTCGCACTTGATTGTGTCCAATTTTAATAAATGACATATCTAAACAATAGACAATAGATCTACAATTTTGTATATAAGTAAACACCATAATGCTTCTTAAAAAAACTTGATTTGAGCTTTAACATGCTCACAATTTTGAAGTACGCTTGTCTATTTTAATTAAAAAAAGAAGGACAAAAAGTTGAAGTAGGCTGCTTGAAGAGCACTCTACACTAATTAGAGAATCAGGCCAGCTACAAAGAAGGTTAGCATGTTTAAACAACATAAAGCAAAAAAAAAGAGGTGTACTTGTAAACTAATACCAAAAATGAAAAAAAATGGAAAAAAAGATGCAAAAAAGAACTAGTAAACATTGTGGAACATTCATCATTATGTTACTACAGAGATTCTATTTGCAACTAAGTGCACTTCATGTTCTCTCCTATTCTGCTAAGTATAGATAGACTAGTTAATTTATTTTTGTCACATCAGAAGATGAGAAAAACAAATAAGTAATGTTATTAGGTAAGGAGCTAGGAAATAAGACTGGATAGGACCATTTTTTTAAGATAAAACTTAAGAGCAGGAATCCACTTACAACATTTTACAACAATTTAGTTTTGTGATTTTAAAAGTCTAAACAGTCGATCTAAATCGTTCAACATGATATTTATATTAAAATGTGCTTGGAGATAAAATTTTACATTTTTTTTAATTCTTTTACTATTTATTAAGTATTTTACAAAATTGTTGTTTTTAGACAATTCTGGACCATTGAAAAACAACAATTTTGTAAAATACTCGATAATTAGTAAAGAAATTCAAAACAAATGTAAAATTTTATCCCAAGCACATCTTAATATAGATATCATGTTGAACGGTTTGGATCAACTGTTTGGACTTTTAAAATTACAAAATTAAATTATTGTAAGGTATTGTAACTTACAAATGTTGTAAGTGGATGTCTTCTCAAAACTTAGTTGTATAATTATATCAAATATAAGTATATTTTGTAAAAAAAAATTTGAAAAAAAAAATAACAAAAGAAGGATATTTTGAGAAAAAAAAATTAATTTATGCCAAAAGTAGGCAAGTACCTCTCCCAGAGGCTAAAAAAATACAAGAACTTAGTTTTATATTAATTTTCCATGAAAAATCAAAAGCTGTGTGTTCTTTTTGGTTGCACCAAAATTAAGAAAATCAAATTCAATTTCAATTTCAATTTGTTCTTACAATGAAAATGAATACAATATCACATCTCCATGCATACGTACATATATGTCATATCTCTTTTAGAAAAGTTCACTTGAGAATGCCGACATATTGACCGTCAATATTCCCTGTGGTCCCGTACCAGAATCAATTTATACATAAATTTTAAAAAGCATAGCGATGGAAACAGAAAAGTGAGCTAGAGATGATAAAATTGATATGCTAATATTTATTACCTAATTAAGCCTTGACCATGAAGTGGAAGGTTTAGATCAGTAACTAATGAAGCACTTAGCCATGCGCATTACCGTTTTAGAGTTTAATTACACCAACGGTCCAGACTCCAGAAAGGATCGCCATTTATCACTTCTATCACTATATTTTTGTGGTTTTATATTTCGCTCCCTGAGACAATACTAAAATTCTAAAAATACTACTGCAAACAGTTATATATTAGCACGGATTAGTCCGTACTACGGAGCTATATTTCATTTTGAAAATTCTAATTATTGATCCGAACCGTTCAACGTGATTCCTACATGAATATGTACTTGCAGACTAAATTTTATATTTTTTTCAAATTTTTTTACTATATTTTAAGATAGGTAGAAAATCACTTGATCTGAAAATTCTGAACCATTCAAAAACAGTGATTTCTACCTATCTAAAAAATAGTAAAAAAAATTCTAAAAAATAGAAAATTTATCCCACAAGTATATTCTCATATGGAAATCATGTTTAAACGGTTTGGATTGACCGTTAAGATTTTGAAAACGAAAATATTGATCCATAGTACGGACCAATCCGTGCTATGCATAGTACCATAGACTCATTCTTAGTTCAATTAGGGTTTTCTTCCACGAGTCAAGTGAGGGTATGGTACTATGCATAATGCAAATTGGTCTCTACTACAGGTCAATATTTTTTTTTAGAATTTATGTATTATTTTGTTAGATATGTATAAAATCACTGCTTTTTAAAGGTTTGGAATTTTCGTATCAAGTGAATTTCTACCTATCGAAAGAAATAAATAGTAAAAATATTATAAAAGATGTAAAATTTAATTAAATGGTTCGGATAGACAGTTTGAACTTTCAAAATAGAGATATTAATTCATAGTACGAACCAATATGCGACTATGCATAGTATCATAGCCTCACTCTAAAAATATTTCATTCCAAATTAAGATTATATCTTAATTTTTATCAACGAAGTGAACAATTGTACCTGGGGACCAAAAGAACCGTAAAAGGAGATACTTGAGGGACCATTTTTGAAAATATTACTCTATTTTAGTAGTTGCTTTGAATTTTTTTTGGCATCCAGGTACCCTTTTTGTACTCTCTAATGTTAGACTGAAACTGATTGATGAGACCAGATTTTGAATATTTAAATTTAGTGATGCGTTTCTTCTCTTTTTCTATTATTTCCAGGGCTATTAGCCGCAGTGATTGCAAGAATAGCACAGGAGACATGATAAACTGGTACAACCACAATAAAAATGTAACATTATTCCCAATTACTTATTGAACAAAACATTTGCTTTGATAACCACAATAAAACTGTCATTTGTTTACTTTTGCCAATTTCATGTAACTGGTACCAAGTTGTACCAACTGCCATTGAGTTATCTTTTAAGCCAATCAATCAAAAGTTCAAAACCAATGCACTTCTTAGTTTATACTATGTTTTACTAACAACTTGCTGAAATGCAAACTGGTACAACACACCTGATGTGAGCATAGAAGTGTTTTATTGGTGCGATACAATACAAATTTGAGAAATTTTCATTGAAGCATGTGAGATCTTACATAGAACCTTAAAAAGTAGAGAAATAGAAAAGAAAAATAAACTAAGAAAAACAACTAGAGAAACAAATATGAAAAACAACAATCAAATATGACATCAAAACTGTCAAGCTAATAAAGAGGATAAATAATTGTAATTTATGATGAAGCCTCGTTGCAACAAATTATTAAACTTTTCATGGATGTCAAATGTGTTAAAAGAATAAAAAGAAGTTAAAAAAAATATGGTTAAAGCATGCAAATTTCCAATAAAAGCTCCTAATAACGTTTATTAGCAAAACAGGAATTATATTTTGCAAATTTATGCCAAAGTGATTATTTAATTCAAGATCTACAAACTAAAATATAGCTACCAAAATAAAATAAAAAATAACAAAATTGGAAAAAGAAAAAACTGGTACAACACATACCTGATGAGAGAGATCCTTTCCTGTTAACCCCAATTTTTTTTATGGCCACCTGTCATTGACTCCAGAAAAATATCTTGATGTGCACATAGAAATTTATTATTTGTGCAGCATCATACAGATTTATGCATCCATTTAAGACTATTATGGTCATATATTGATTTTCATTGAAGAGCATGAGATCCTACATAAAATCTCAAAATTGATAAAAAAAAACCTACCAAACACAATTAGAAAAACAAACATGAAAACTAACAACAAAATAAGACATCAAACCAATAAATTAAGAGGGTAATGCTTGCAACTTGTGATGAAGCCTATCAGCAAAAAAAATATTCATTCTCTCATGGATTTTGCAGTATAAAAAAAAGTAAAAAAAAAAAAAGGGAAGAAGAAGAAGATATATAATATGCAGAAAGCTTATAAATTTCCAATAAAAGCTCCAAAAAAAATTATTGGCGAAACAAGAATTACATCTTGCAAACCC
The DNA here is from genome assembly GCA_025461045.1 of Carex parvula. NCBI lineage: Eukaryota > Viridiplantae > Streptophyta > Magnoliopsida > Poales > Cyperaceae > Carex > Carex parvula. Next base: position 84,972 of record JAJGRW010000616.1, on the reverse strand, counting down.
TAGTCAAAGACCTAAGAACTAAAATATAGGTACAAATCTAAAAATATGATAACAAAATTGAAAGCGCTATTTGGTAAATCATCTCACAACTCGACTAGTCATCATCTTTCTTTGGTTTTCTATATGTTTCTTCAAGATGCTTCGCCACAAACAGGTAAGTATTGACTAATTTCTTCACATTTGGTACATTATAATTCTGTGCAATGTAAACTCCGCAACCAATTCCGGTCAGAAAGATGAAACTACCCCTAAATAACCCCATTTTTAGAAGTACCCTGCAAGAATCGAAAAGGAGAAACAACACAAGTTACAAGATTTACTTATGCAAATAATGCAATGAAATGGTAACAAATATAGGTCAATACTTATATAATAATTCCATAATTAGGGCTCAATTGAGTATTGCTAACAGTGTTTTATCTTTCTTCTGCTGAATGCTGTAATTGTTTAAATTGCACCAATTTGGGTTTTTTTGATTCAATATATGCTGTAACAGTACAAAATTAACTACACAATGATAAGTGATCATTACGTAACAGGCTTTACCAGAAATAAAAGCAACCGTAAAAACTGAAATCTTTTTACCAGAACAGCCTTTCACTGAAAATTAATTAAAGGAATTTATGCTGGGCAACCATGTAGATAAAATTAATCCGAATTGTACCAGTATGTGAATAGCTAAATCCGAATTGCACCAATTTGAGGATTTTGATTCAATATATGTTGTAAGTTGTAACAATACTACAATGACTACATAACAGTATAATGTTATCGGTACGTAACAGGCTATACCAGAAATAAAAGAAGCCGAAAAAAACAAAATCTTTTACCAGAATAGCCTTTCGCTTAAAATTAATCAAAAAATTTATGCGGGACAATGCTAAATCCGATTCGATTCAAAGATAAAAAGAGATCTAACCTGAAAAGGAGAGAACCGCGAATCAAGGCCGATTTAACGACGCCGCCAATTCGATAACTCACTTGTCTTCTCTCCTCTTCTCGTTTCTCTCTCTTTATTTTTTCTTCCTTCCCAAGAATTTTAGAAAACTGGAGACATCCTGTCTAGAAAAAACCCACCTTGCGACTTATTCAAAAAAATTCACGGCCCAGATATGCCGAAAAATAAAAGCAGGCCGGTCCGGATTGAATTGGGCCGCATTTTGTAGGGGGGGAAGAACTTGTATTTTGTCTAAGTTTAAATGAGATGTACAGTACAAAAGAAGTTAAAGATATTAACAGAATTACTTCGGCTTCATGCAGTGCACGATTGATAGAGACGAATGAAAAAGTATATAATTGATGTGCTGCATGAAGTCAAAATAGCTTTGTCAATATCTGTACAAAAAAAGTAACTTTTCCCTATAAAAAAAGAAAAAAAATCGAATTGTCATGCATATTCCACCATCCCCATGTCAAGTAATCTAAAAAGTACATCAAACATTGTGCAAAAAAAATGTGATGGAATGCAAGTATAGCACATTGTTTATGTATTGGAATGCAAGTATAGCACATTGTTTATGTATGTCAATTCATGTCATCAATTATTAGACCACTCATGAATTCAAATTGAACTACTATTTTTAGATATTTATAAACTCTAAGTTCTACTTACGTTCAGATCACAAGTAGATGATCCTACTATGTAGTATGATTGAGGTATCGATCCACAGGAATAGTGAGATAGTGTATTAGATTTTAAACAATTTTTACTAGTTTAGGTTATCAGATTTTTTTAAAAGAGTTGGTGGTGATAAATGCAATCAAGGTATTATAACTAGAAAATGTTAAACAATAGATAGAGAGTCTCTAGGGTTCAGGTTTTTTGTCATTCTTAATCATGCAAAATATAAGTTTCGACGTTTTTCTATGTCGTATGCGGCACTTTCACTATCACATGCGGTATAGATTGCCCTACAGTTACCACCGCATGCGGCACTGTCACTACCCGCAGGGCGTACTAGGTGTTTGTTTATGCAATTTGAAATATTTTCCAATCTTGCGATCGGCTTTTAGGCTATCAAGACTAAAGTGTTTTAGGTAAAAAATTGTATTTGTTTCCTATACTATCTCGTAGTTGAAATATTCTAAAAACCTCACATAATCTAAGTGTTTTCTAATGTTGTTCCAACTAAGTCTAGTATGTTTGTAGAGAAACTAAAATCTAGTCTAAGATACTTTTTATATTATCCTGCCAAGGGAGCCCACTAGGTTCTAATCCTAGTCTTTGAACCGCTGTCAAGCCTCGTTAGCCGAAGTGTTAGTACTTACAGGCATTCTCCTTCTCACACAAGAATGCGTTGACTAAGCACCTATTGGTATGTGGAGGGTCATTGGCATATAGTAGATATAACTATGTATGCAAGGACGTATAAAAAGATTAAAGTGCAAAAGAAATTCAAATCATAACGCAAAACAAAACATAAACAAATACTATAACATAATTAAGCATTCAAGTACAACCCTCACCCTAGAGATGAGAAGTTTAGCTTCTCATGGTCATGGAAAAATAAAAGAAGTAAAATAAAGAGAACATAAATTACAACCCAATTAAAGATGGAAGAACTTCTGCCTCCTTAGATGACGCATTCTCTCTTGCTTGGCTTCCAATGGCTATCATTCTCTCTCTAAGTAATTCTCTAACCTAACCTAAAAATGAGGATTGCTAGCTACAATTCTGGGCTTGACACAATTAAACATGCACCCCAAGTCCTATTACAAGAGGGGTATTTATAGCTTTCCTAAGCACTAATGGAAATAGTGGGGATCGTGGGGTCCACCCATGATCTATCAGGAATTATCTAAAAATAGCGTGGCTCTTCAAAAAAGCGTGTTTCTTCTAGAAGGCCCATCATGAATGTGTAGCTTCTAGAAGGCCCATCAAAAAAGCCCAGTTTAGGACAGTACACGGATCGTGCAGCCTCTGTGTATGATGCATGCGGTATGGAGGAGGCTGCAGGGTCTTCTCACTTAGCGGATTTTCTTGTATTTTCACCATTTCACATGTTGTGCACTTCGTGTGAGGTGTTGCATGCTCCATGTAATATCCTATTTTGACGGCATTTTCAAAAATCTCCTAAATATGACATTTTTGCTCTGTTTTTAGCCTAAATACGCAACTTTCTCCAAAACCTGCCAAAATAACTCACAAACACGTTTGCGGTAAATAAATCAGAAAAAATGACTACTTTGCATTCGCTTTTGGGTAGAACTAGGGTGCTCTTGATTTCACTAAGTTCTTGGTGAACTCAAGTCTAAAATCCATCGGATCGGCTTCAAACGACGAATCTGAACCGTTGAAACCCGTCTACCTTATGAGTGATGCGTCTACATGCAAAAATTTTAAATTTTAAAATTAATTTTGCATAGAGTCAAGTAGTCAAAAAAATGTCAAAAAATGAATGCATTAAAATTAATTTATTAACCTTCTAATTTTGACCGCTTGACTTTATCCTAAATTAATTCGAAAGTATAAAATTTTTACATGTAGACGTATCACTCGTAAGGTAGGCGGGTTTCAACGGTTCGGATTCGTCGTTTGAAGCAGATCCGATGGGTTTTAGACTTGAGTTCACCAAGGGGCTTGGTGAACTTAAGAACACCCTAGTTCTGCCCTTCGCTTTTCGTCATTTTCGGAAAGAAAAGATAGTAATTTTCGCTATATGTTTTGGGGTCATCAACCACAAGTACGCAAAATAAAAAATAAAATATTATGCGTTTTACATAGCCTTATATTGGTATGTTCATATTTTTAATAAATTTGGGTTATATGTTAGATACTAAATAATTGACTGATAACCTTTAAACTTTTTCATTGACATTGCATAAATTTATTTGTGCTAATTCAAAAGGCCTCAATAATATTATTTGTGATGTTTGGCTAGAATGTATTCATAGTGCATTGCGTGTGTCCACTAACTTTTTAATCAACTTCAGCCATACTTAGGTTCCAAAAATCATCATAATCTACAAATAATCTCTAGAATATATTTTTTATATGTGCATGCATTTATTCGGGCTAATTCATACAAATACATCAAATATTATACATAATTTCTTCTAAAATGCATTTCACATTTATAATCCTAAAACACAAAAATTGATATATAATCTCTAATATTTTTCATGCTTAATTAAACATGTACAAAAACATTATGCATCAAATGCAACTAGAATGCATTTACAATGTGTTCGTGTGTTTCTTAGGCCACATTTATGACGGATAAACTCCAAGATGGCTCCATCACATGTGTAGGTCATAATCTCCACCAAATGACCTACACATATGCATAACTTTATTTGCGCACAAGTTAAGCATATATATTAAATATTATGCATAAAGTTCTTTCAAAATTAATTTACAATGCGTGTATCTGTTGTTTTTTTAATCAATTTTGTCTTACTTATGATCCTATGATAATCAAAACTACTGATATATAATTCGCAATGTATGTTCTATACATGTGAAAAAATATTTTGTATATAAGAATCAAACATATAGGTTCAATATTACAAATGAAACTTTTATAACATATATGTGTTGTGTGTCCATTTATTTTATTAAATAATTTGGGAAACATTTACCATGCTAATATGGGTAGGTGTACATATTAAATTGCCGCACCAGTAGTAGCCAAATTGCCGCAAGAGAAAACTAAAATGTCCCTGCCAAGCCGCACCAGAAGTAGCCACAAAAGCTACAAAAAAATATTAATTTGGCTTCGCCCGGGTTCGAACCGGAGACCTTCAGTGTGTTAGACTGACGTGATAACCAACTACACCACGAAACCCTTATTTATTTCTTGGATCAGACAGTATTTTATTCTATGTCATATTCATCTATTAGACATCTCCCAATTCCACGACCAATCAAAACCCCAGGCTTGAAGATAAACAAATCATTAGCCAACATAAAAAATATATATAACCAGTTAACCACATAGCTAGCTAAGCCAGTTCAATTTCCTTGTTCATTTGACGTCTAAACAGTTTAAACATTCTTCTGGTTCGGTTGAAAAATAGAAATGATCAAATGATGCCTGGAAAAATCACAACCCCCATTCCAACATAATTTGTTGTTCATTCCCGGTCTCCTGCCCGGTTATTAGATCACCCGTTACAGATACCAGTTGTGGTGGATGTCACATACAACCCGAAGCAGTTCAAAGGCGACAAAGATGGCGGCCTTAAAACTAGAGGCGGAACTAGAAAATTTAAATTTTGGAGGTTGAGGATAGGGGGCTAAAATTAAAATGCTCAATATGTAAAAATACATAATATGTAATGAGTGAGCCTATGGTGCTATGCATAGCATGGATGGCTAGTGTACTACGGCTCAATATGGTACTTTTTAAAATCCTAACGGTTGATCCAACCGTTCAATGTGATAACCATATCAATATGTACTTGCAAACTAAATTTTATATTTTTTCAAATTTTTTTACTATTTTTTTAGATAGGTAGAATTTTGATAGTCCAGAATTTTTAGAAAACACTGATTTTTCTACCTATCTAAAAAAATAGTAAAAAAATTCGAAAAAATATAAAATTTAGTTTGCAAGTACATATTCATATGATTATCACATTGAACGGTTAGATCGACCGTTATGATTTTAAAAAGTACCATATTGAGCCGTAGTACACTAGCCATCCGTGCTATGCATAGCACCATAGCCTCACTCATATGTAATTACTTGAATCCAAATCTCCATAACCCTTTCGACTAAAAGCACACATATAACATTTCATTAAGAGGGCTGAACTATATAAAAACAAAAAAAAAAAATTGAAAATTTATTTGCATTTCAATATGCATGATTAAAAATTTTGAAATTGGTGATTAAACCCAATAAAATCACCATAACTGCACCCGTTATCACATCAAAAGAAGACATCATGGTAACGATGTCCCGAAGCTGACAGATCAGAGGATGGACCAATAATGAGATCATGATTCAAATAGAGTGATATATGATATATTTCTCAGATTCTCATCTGAGAAATATATGTAAATGTAATGTCCTCTTTCCTTCTTTTGCCCTTGGTTCTGTGATTATATATACAACAGGTAATCTGTTCAAACTTCAAATAAACAGTTCTGGTGAAGTTTCACACCTTATATTCTCTTAAAAAAAAAAAAATCACACCGTACATATAAATATCAAGCAAGTAAAACGCAAAAAATCTTCATCAGGTTTACTAACACCAGAAATCAGGACCCAAAAACAGTGAAAATTAGCACTGTCAACTCTTAATCTCAGAATAAGAATTGATTAATATTTAAACATGTGTGAGCTACAATCGACATTTAAGTAACTCAACAAACACATTTTGTTATACAGTATACATATCTGAGATAACCAAGAACCCAGATAATACCAGACCACAGTTACCATAAAACAAGATAGCAAACGAGATATATCTTGTCATTTACATTGCTACTGCCATGTTGAATTCAATAATAAGAAACCCAGGACCATTAGGGTCCGGATCCCCTAAAGAAACCCAAATTTGAACTTGAATCCGGGCCAATCTAACCGAGGTGGAATGCACAGGGTCCTTTTAATATTCGTGCCAAAACAGATCGGGCAGTCTAGATCCAAACTCATTTTTTGGGTTCCTTTAGGGGATCCGAAAATTCGAACCATTACAAGCCACATTCAGTATCCCAAAATGAAAATGTCTCATGTCTGCTACAAGTAAGACACTCTAAAACTGGAAAAAAAAAAAAAAAGGCAACAAGATATCTTGTAATTCACAGTATACATATGTGAGACAACCAAGAACCCAGATACCAGATCACATACCATAAAACAAGATAGCAAAAGAGATATATCTTGTAATTAACATTGCTACTGCCATATAAAATTCAATAATAAGAAACCCAGAACCATTATAAGCCACATTAAGCATCCCAAAATATCCACCAAAATAAAAATATCTCATGTCTGCTACAAGTGAGAGACTCTAAAACTGGAGAGAAAAAAAAGAGAACAAAAATCAACCAGATATGAGTTTTACAAGGATAGTAATGGCATTAAGAACAATTAAGGGAACACGTAGATACTGAGCAGCATAAATGAGGCCGATGATCTGGCCTTTCATGGTCTTGGCACCGCCACTTGTCGACACTTCAGCGAAGCTCCAACCTCTCGGTGCCAGAAACCGCTCTTCATTCAGTATTGCAAGTGCATTTGCCAGTAGCAAGAATCCTTCCAGCAATGTCCACAATCCCATCCCTACTACAAAATTATTAGATTCACTTGATATCAAATTCACTGTAAAATGACAAATTTGCCCTTCTACTATTAGTAAATGTTTTTTTGAGCCTAAGAGTTTATTATTATTCCATAGTTTGTTAAGGTACTGTGACTACTAAGATTTAAACAAGTTCCATCAGAGTTGGGAGGGAAATTAATGGGAAACGAAGGAAATTGGGACGACAAGTCAACTGATTAGACCTCATTATACCCCAAATTCGGGTGAACGAATTTAAAAAATTAAATAGAACCATTACTCCTATATCAAGTAGCATGCGAGTAGCATGTTACAAGCAAAAGTTTCAAAAATGTTAGAAAAGAAAGGTAAAACAAAAGAAGAAAATAGTAGAACCTTAGTCTGGTTTACAAGTTCTGACACAAATCAGAAGTATCTACATTGAACCCTTTTGGTCTTGAAACTATGTCATACATGGTATATATAAGGCATACTCAAATTTATACAAGGGAGAAATACTAATATCTTATACAAAAATTATCTTTTCGATGCTAATAACATGATAAAATTTTTTGGTTTAATAGAAGTTTAACATAGCTTGCTCTCCTTCCATCAAAGAAAGACATGAGACAAGGTAAGGCTTTCTACAGATCTGAATTAGCTTCAATCCAATTTTTTAATTGTGGAGTAGTGTAACCAATTACAAATCTAAATTATGATTAAAAACAACATCTAATCATAAAACACACTTGTTACAAACTCCTTTGTTTATTTTTTTTTCCTCTAGATTATAAACAATTTAATCACCTCTGCATCAGTTATAGAAATCCCATCTGTAAGAAGGCCACTTGATTAAAAGCAGTCAAATTTCCTAATCAAAGGGAACTCAGATGGGACGGTCGGATCAGAGGGGGGGAGAGAGAGAAAGAGATCAGAGGGGGGGAGGGGGGGAGGGGGGGAGAGAGAGAAAGAGATCGCAAACCTGATTTTCCTGTTCCTCCTTTGCCGGGTCAGACAGAGAGAGAAAGAGAGCTTCTTTGCTCCTTCTCCGTTTGAGAGAGAGAGAGGGGGGAGGAACTGCGCCGCCGTGCGCCTAGGTGAAGCTCGAGACAGGGAGAGACGATGCTCTTCTTCTTTTTTCTTTTTTTTTTTTCTTTCTGAGTCTTAGTTGGGAGAGAGAGATGCGCACTGGAGAGGAGAAATGGTAGTCGAATTTTGATTTTAGATCTGCACCGTCCGATTTATATTCGCACGAGTATTAAAGATCCCCGTGCATTACCTTAGTGGCCCGGATTCTGATCGGACATTCTGGATCTTAACACAAACGGTGCGTTCATGCAGAGGATAGAGCCCGCTTCATATCTCCGACCAGCACCTTGATTCACACGAATCTCAAGCAAAATTTTGATCTGTATAATTGTCGGACTATAATATTTTCAATTCATAATTAATTAAGATAAATTATAATTCGTTCAACTCATTTTTTTTAGACAGTTGCGCGCGTTAAACTAATTTAACGGGTTATATTTTGAAAAAAAAAATATAGTATATAATATAAAGGCACAACTTATTAAAATTATTTATTAAAAAAACAGACAATCCTAAAAATAATAACACAACTAAAATTATAACAATATTTAATGCAATAGCATTCTATATAATCAAACGCTACACATTTTAATCTAACAAACAACAATTTTTATTAGACAACATAATTACCACAATTAATAAGAAATAAAACATTAGTTTTTTAATACTTTGCTTTTTTTATGAGGTTAATATTTACTTTTTTTTCTTCTGAGATTAGTGATTTTAAATGTCTGTTAATAATTTTATTGCTAAAAAAATGTATATATAACGAGTTAAATGACCATAATTCTTAGATTTATTCTTTTATTTTCACAAAATCTATCAAACTACTCTAAATTACTCTAATTCTCTAATATTATTTATATACACTCTTAATTACTATATTTTTTTAATTTCATCTCTCTGCGATCGGATCCGCTCTTTTTCGACCATCGCCGCACTGCAATGACCAGATATGCTCACCGACGCACTCTGATCGAGATAGGAATAGAGACTCTATGCTCTAAATTCCGACGTACTGCGCTCTCAGCTCCGCTCAGCTCCAGTCCCTCCCCTCTCCCTCATTCTCCTCTTCGCTCGTGGAGGTAGAGGTGAGAGAGAAAGAGGAGGTGTTGTGTCGGGTGAGGTCCATAAAGGATGAGAGGAGCGGACTAGAGGGAAGGGATGAGGAGACGATTACTAGAATATTGAAATCGCCAACATAATCGCCTCTATTAGGCCCTCTCTCTTTTTGCTGGAGCGACTTCAAAAATTTCTAAAATTTCTTTAATACTCTACTCTTACTTGTTACGTTTTAGCATTACTCACACCTTATCTTTTTTCTATTAAGGTTCATGAATAACGAATGAATAATAACTAATTACATAATAAATTGATATTTTATATAATCTACTCCAAAAATATTGCAAACTAATTAGTGTATTACTTTAAGCACTTCATATACCTAATATCATATAAAATTTATAAATATTTGTTCCATTATTGTTAAAATAATATAAATTACTAGTGAAATAATACTATATAAAATACCATACAAATCAGCCTAGCTCATCATTAATTACTAATCAAGTAAAAATTTATAAAATAGTATATATCAATCAACCACAAAATAACAACAACATATTATATAGTAAAATGTACAAAGAAATTCATCAATTACGTACCTTATAGGATAATAGTACAAAAATAATTATTATCCATATTGTTAATTACAAGATGATATCATTATCCGATAGTAATAATTTTACAGTGAACTTACAGAATTATACATTGACCCACCAAGTAGTTTATATTAAATGACCATAATACCCTCATATGTCTATATTAAATGTGTGATTCTGACGATTATTTATGCACTAAAGGTTACCTTTTGAATCGATATTTTATACTATTGCATTAACAAATTAATAAAAATAAAATATTACTAATACTCAACTCTCAAGTGAACATAAGAGTATCAGTCATGAATTTAAATTCTTTAAAATTTTAATATTCATATTTTTTGTTTTAAATTTTGAGAAATTTTGCCAAATTTAGGTTACCCTACTATAGATGTCACTTGCAAGAACAATTCAAAAATAAAATAAAATAAAAAGATTGTTAACTAGAAGGAAAGAAAAGCAATGCAAAAAGGAGACACAGAGTTGCACTCAAATAGTTGTCAACTGTTGAAGAATTGATCATCTCTGCCATTCTATTTGCCTTCTTTGTCACTCTTTACTTTTTTTATTGTTTCATTTTCTGAAAATTATGTGATGTCAATCAATTAATGGGTGTCAGTACTTGGAATTTATCTCTCCAAAGAAAATAAGTACTTGGGAATTTATGCATTTATGCAGAGAGCATAAAGAATTAGAATTAATTAATGCCTACATTTTAAGTCAAGTTCACATCCTTTTTACTGTACAACATTTTTGTTCTTGTCCCCAAAAATGCATGTTGATCTTCTATGGCAAAAATACACCGTTAAGATATTATATCTCATGTATATATGTTATGCTCTTGAATTATTGCTGATAATAAGCATATTTATTTAATCAAAAGTTTACATCAAGAGAGTTAACAATTGAAAATGCATCTCATTCTTTTTGGTTCTCTTTTCTTTTCTTTTTTTAAAATATGATGCAATCTTGGAAAAATCAAAATCAACAAACAGAAAGAGACAATATTTCTTTTGTTTGATGAAAAGACATACTGCTGGGTCCACTGCTATATATATCTTGAAGCCATGAAAATAAAAAGTGAATTATAAAAGTAGGAGGAGAATTATCTCAGCTTCATATAATTTCAAAAATGGAGAGGAAATACACATGCGATACCATTAGCATGCAGGTGGATGCATATCATGTACATAGGGACTACTTGTATTATATTTTTATAATTAGATAAAAGTGCTACAGATATACTTTCAGGATGATAATCATGACCAATATTTTAAAATGCAGTTTTGTTGATGCATGTGAAAGGTCACTGCATACCACATATGCGGTATGCGACTGTATATGCATATTTTAATGCGGATTTTTAAATGAGAATCATATATATATATATATACATATTTATATGTGTATTTGAATTTATTTCCACATAAACAGCATGAAGTGTGTCTTATTGTATGTGAAAAATAAATAAATGTTTGCATAATAATCAAATTTGTTTGCTGCTTCACAATTATAATTAAATATGTTTTTCGCACAAACAACAAATTCTGTATGCAACAATTATAAAGCCGCATAACGCATATTAAATTTGAGATTTTGGGTTGGATCCGTATAACGCATATTAAATTTTGGTTCCATGCACCGCATATTAAATTTTGCAGCCGTATATCAGCATACGCGATCCACATATGCGGTCGCATATTCAAAACTGCATGAGAGAGACTGCATGACATTCTAAGCACGGCTGCCGACTGCATAGGCATATCAAGTATGTGTAATTTAGAGTATTTTAAAAACTATTGTCATATCAAGTATCACATATGCATATCACATATGCGGCCGCATTTTAAAACACTGATTATGACACTGTCAGATTCGTAATAATTTAGTGCCTTATACAATAATTCTTAATTAAATTAGTGTTTCGTAACAGCCCAATTTTGAAAAACACAACTAGATTTGAGGCTTAACGCTTGTAATGTTTTACCATTATTCAAGAAATTGATTAAATTATTTTATTGAGTACAAAGTATTTTATTAGTTCATCATAATTCATATAGTAAGATGTTCTGTTAAACAAACAAATTAAGAAGCAAAGAATTTTCTTCTTGTTCATGAAGATAATTATTATATCCGGTATTTAAGTATAATCTTATTTTTGGACAATGTAACTTACAAAAAAATAGTATAAGCATTTATATAATACTTTTTTTTTTCAAAGCTAACACATTGAGTATAAAACCTCCATTTGTTCTATGCTTTTGAGAGTAAATTAACGCCTAAACAAGTTATTAATTAAGCATCCTATCTCTCATTTATTGTAATGCAAGAAATTATAACTTTATGATAAAAAAAAATCTATAGGAAAAGCAATTAGCTTTGATAAACACAAGCAATAATATATATTTGGCAAAACAAAATAGTCACTAGAAATTGTTGACACTAGTAAGACAGAAAAACTAAGAATTGGGGAACAGCATCCACAATACCAACAATAATTTTTAAGAAGAATATGATCATGTGAACGCAAAGAATCCAAGTGCATGTTAGGTTACAAGTCCCAGACAAGTATCAATTTGTTTTTTGCATTTTTTGAAGTGTTGTTTTTTTTTTTGGAAGTGAGTATCAATTTGTATGGAATTCCTGGGAAACCGTGTAACTGTGGAGAATGTATCTCTTGTTTTTATTTTTCATTTATTTAATTAAGAAGAGAAGGATATGGACCCCACAAAGAATATACATATATACATATATATATATATATATATATATATATATATATATATATATATATATATACGGTCAACATAAAACAGTGATATCCTTTACCTCATATCAACTTCCTTTCCATTAGTCAACGCACTGGACATGTCCATTACTGTTATATTCCTTTCCTTAAATCAACAAAATGAAACAGTTTATGTTATTGAACATAATATTAGTAAGATAATTAAGTCCATCGTATCATGAAGTATAAATGCATGAATTATTAATAACAGTTCAATCATGTTGTTATTAGTTTATACTTCCAGTATTTCTACATATAATTTTGCACAAGTGACAAGTAGTAATATCAGCAAATCTTAGTATGAAAATATATATAAACATGATAATTTTAGCTGGTATTGCAAAACTGGAGAGATATTTATTGAATGAATAATATATATTGCATATCCCATTCTTCAAAAACTGGAGAGGCTTATATATATATATATATTGAATGCATCTTCTTCTCCCAACCACCTTTTTATTTCTAGGCCTCTTTGCTTCCTTTCCTTTGCTTGTGTTAAAATTTATTTCAAACAGATTCCCTGTAGCACATAGTGTAATTCTGACATCTAGAGTGACAACTCTAAATTAAAGCATTAAACAAAAATTGTTAAACTAGCACATGAAAAATTTGTTATATATATATGCACCATTGCAACTAGCTAGCCTTTCCATGTGGTACAACTAACTAGCTAGCGTTTAATTGATCCATTTTTTTAGTGAAAGTACATAAATCTTTCATTATTTAGGAACAAATAAAATATTGGGATTATGTCTGTGTATACATATAAATGAAGCTAAAATGTGTTTAATTTTGTTTTTTAATTCGTGAGACTAGCTAGTGGTTAGAGGTTAAACTCATAAATTCTATTGAACAGCGCTTATTTTAATATTTGATTGATTTACACATTCACATATATATTAACAAGTCACTAAATATATATAATTGTTCATGAAGTATACTATTATTATACACATTACCAATTGGCGCATTATTTTCATACTAAATGCGCAATAGTAATATATTTAAAGTTTTACCAAAAGCAAGTTTTAATCCGTTAGCTCAAACTTGATTGCATAAATAATTTTAATTGAATTAATAAATTAAAATAATTTGCGAAATTAAGCTATATAGAGTACTCCTATAATATATAGTGAACTTTAGAGATTTAGAGTTAAGTATAAGTAAAGCAAACTAAGCAATCAAGTACAACAAGAGAGACACATAAATTGATAATGGTTATTAAATTATGAGAAGTTGGTTCTTTTAAATAAGTCTGTTAGTCCAAGGTATATATAGATACCTTGAGAGTCTACTTTTCAAACCAAATGACCTCCATCCGGATGTCGAACTTGCGCCATTTTACATAAAAAAAATATTGTCTTTTATCACTAGATCAAAAACTAATTATCAATTATATTATATTTTCACAAGATAAATTTTTCAAAATTTACTCTTCATGTTATGCAATTAAGTCCTTTAAGGGACTCTCATTAGCCATTGCTAAAGCTCTTGTCATATCAAGTATTTAGTTTTTAAATTACACATAGGCAAATGAGAGTTTCTTTTTCTCAAAAACTCTCATTAGACTATGTGTAATTTAAAACTAAATACTCGATTTGACAATAGCTTTAGCAATGGTATAGTTAGGTTTAGATTTTGAGTTTGGCGAAAAAGATAATATAAGTTTCTCCAATAAATCTTGATTTTTTATAATATCACATGTGCACTTGTATATTTATTTTAGTTATTTCAAATTCATGTTCTTTTATAGTATGTCATATCATCAAAGACATTTTTCATCATGTCATAATTAATTGTTAAAATACCCAAATTGAAGATGAAATATGGGGTACACCAAGCAAAAGACAGGCTATATATATATATATATATATATATATGCAATCTTACTCGTATTACCTTTTAAGTTTGCATTATCAATCAAATGAATATAAGATCAATTAGGTTTTGGCTAATTAGAAAAGCCTACAATGACTATTAGCAAATTAGACAAACATAGCGGCTAAGTAGCTAGCCTATATAAACTCTTGTAAGCAATGAGAATGTAGAACTATCAATGAAATATATCCTCTTTAAATTTCATCTCAAATTGCATCTTAAATTCTAACATTAACTGTACTGAAATATTAGTATAAGCAATATTATTTGAGATCAACAAACTAAGATTCGCATAATACAACACTTTAAACTTCTTCCAAAGAACTATGTTAGTCCATTAATTTGTTGTCATATCTTGATTCTATTCTTAAAGTTCAAACTCCAATTTATTTATTTTCTCTCTTTTTGAGAACCACAATGGCTAGCTAGTTAGTTTAGACTTAATTTAGTGTGAATAAAAGTTGAATGGTTAATTTTATTCTTTTGAGAAAATTCCAAGAATCTACATATATAGCTTTTACATATCTGGTTTTAACAGAAGTTATTTAACTACCCAAAACGAGAATATATATATAGGGTCCGGCTAATTTGCTGCCGGCAGCATTCTGGCCAGCTGCTGCCGGGGGCATTTCGGCCATTTCTCGTGTTCAAACAACAAATTTTTTATACAGATATTCAATCTATATTAAAATCTACTTGGAGACCAAATTTTACATTTTTTGGAATTTTTTAGCTATTTATTAGGCCACTTTGAAATTGGCTGATCCGGGTGAACAGTGCAACAAAATTCTGGACCATGTGATCTGGAATTTTCAAAGTGGCTTAATAAATAGTAAAAAAATTCCAAAAAATGTAAAATTTGGTCTCCAAGTAGATTTTAATATTTAGAACACGTTGAACGGTTCGGATTTGTTGTTTGAACACGAGAAATGACCGAAATGCCCCCGGCAGCAGCTGGCCAGAATGCTGCCGGCAGCAAATTAGCCGGACCCTATATATATATATATATATATATATATATATATATATATATATATATATATATATATTCCTGTTACAAAAAAGATATACAACAAATTAACTGTTTCCATTTATACTTTACAATTTTACATCATATAAAACAACTTGGTTGTGTGTGTGGGGGTCCACAGGCATTGAAGAGGAGAAGAAGTTAAGGATCCATTGAATAGTAAACAGTGGAATTTGTACCAACCGACTGAATCCATAATTCCCTTACTTCCATATATGAAATGCGATGCAATGCAACGCCTTCAAGTCTCTCTGCACATTGATAGGTTGCTTTCCTTGCTTCTGTCATCCATGCATGCATGCATTCTCTCTTTTTGTTTCTTTCTACATATCTTAATTTTAATTTGGCTCCCCAACAAGATGCATCCTTATGTATCTCTATGCTATTATTATTATTTTTTCATGAGTTGATTAGCTTATATGAGCAATAATCAGTGCTCTAATAGTTAGCTATAATGCTATCAGCCGTTTTCAGTGCTATAGCTAGCTATAACAACACAATAGTGGAGTTATAGCGTTTTTTTAGCCTTTCCGCAATGACACAATAATCGCTATTTAAAATATTTGACAATAATTGAAGTCAAATAGGTGTCTTAAGTTGCTACTTAATTTAAGCACAACTAGTGTCATTTTTTAATTGAAGTGCATGTGGTCATTTCTTTAAACTTATGGCATGTTATTCGCTATATGTTTTTTAACTTCAAAAATTGGGAGCTTATATATTCATTTATTTACTTGTTCATATGTGTCGTTAGTTGTTCATTTGTTTTGTTTTGTTCGTTTCGTTTGCTTGTTTATTAAGAAGTCTTCCTGCTGAGGATATATTTTGAAGTTGTTAAAGTTCCAAAAAGTTGCCTAGATCTACCATTAGTGCTTTTAAAATTTTCTCATTGTTTAGCAATGAAGCCATACAAAATTACAGCTGTATTACAAATTAATTAGTGTAGGTAATATTTGAAGTACAAACTACACAAGCACCATTTCTAGTGGTTCATTACATGTTAGATGTAATTAAACATCCTTCTGTTAATATTATAAAATTAATTAATATATATCTCATCACAGTTGATAATCTTGCAATTAATTGTAACCAAAACAGTGCATCATCTTAATTGCATTGCATACGGATTCAAAAAAGGTGTTATAGCAGCCCTTTGATTTTTGTTTTATTTTTTTCATATTCAAAATTTGAATAGGGGGATTGCATGTTATGTTTAAATAGTTGCATGTGTGCTCTCTATTCTCTAAAAGCGTCAAATTGACTTGGTGGGAGAAGATATCACTTGGAATGCTGTCGGTTGACAGAGGAGACAAACTGTTTCATACTGTGGAATTCATTCATTCATTAATTATTGTACATTTTATATGAGAGAGAAAGAAAGAGAGAAAGAGGAATGAGATGAGATGATTTGAGGTATGATGGGAGACACGTCGCATCACATTCAATCCCTCATTGTACCGTACCTTTCTCTCTCTAGGCCTATTTACGCTTCCCACCGAAAGCTGTGTTTTTTTTTTAAATATAGAATTTGGTCTTTTGTTGGTATTTGAGTTTCTTAGGTTCTAGTGATTTTGTTAAGAATTCAGTTGGATCTCCACTGTTCATCTCATTGTTTACTTTTGAAATTTGTTTATCTTATAACTATTAATAATATTTAACTAAAATTAACAACAAATAACTAATTTTTTATCTCATTGTTAGCAACACATTTTTTTACTCGTATAATTTTGAAGTTGTGATTTTAAGTTACTATATTATTGAAACATCTGTTGGTTCATTTAACAATTAACTAATATTGTTTAACATATGACTAATTATGACTAATATTTAGTGAGCTATTACATTAAATAAAGATGTCCATAATTGAACAATGAAGGAGACAAACTTAAGTTGAATGTGATTTCATGCATGTTTCCCTTTTGTTATCGCATGCAAGGGATCATCATCATTTCTAGAAATGTAACGGTTTACTTCTTTGTCATTGCATGCACTAGATTAAGTATATCAAATAATAATTCAATTAATGAACTCTTCATTGTTCTGGTGATTTTTTTAAATATCTTTATATTATTACATGCATGTTAATTGTCATGGTATGTATTTTAAAATCCAAAGTGGTTCTAGCTCTTCTACTTTTAGCTAATAATTATCTCAAATTCAAAGAGATCGAACAAATTTTAATTAAATAAGATTGAGTTCAATTCAATAGAAAGAGATGAAAACAATTAAGGTCAAATTGAAGCAAATTTGTTGATCAGAAACTCTAAATCTGATGAGAGAATTCAGTATATAACGATAAAATTAATATAAGTTGTAAAAATTTATTGAAATTACCACGATCTCCATTGAATTTCAGTAGCTAGGGTTTCATTTTTGTAATAGAGAAGCAAGCAATATAGAGCTATAACAAAAGTAAGCAGATGAAAACAATGGATACTAATTGTTTAGATTTTTTGTTCTCTCTTCAAATGCACTGTGTGTCATGGCTAAACCCTAACAGAAACACAAAGGAAGAAATGAAGTGAAGCAAGTACTATTACAATTCTTTATATGATTTATTGTTAATTAAATACTTTCATTTTTTAGTTATATGATTTCATTGACCAATTTAACTTAATTTTATCAAAGAAGAGAACTCATGTTTAGGAATAACAAGTCTACTATATATATATCCTAATAAGTAGAAGTCTCCTAAAGTTAAATTAAGTTAATAAACATATCTAACTAGCTAACACAAATGATGATAAGATCTCTCCTTCCTATAAACAGATGTAGATTTAATTAAAAGAAGTTTAAGATATCTTTGCTTGCATAGTCAAATTTCTATCTTGAAATAAAACCAAGTTAATGTTTTTCGACCAATGATAAATTGGTGCATTAAAAAAAAATTATTTTGCTTAAAGATGTTTCAATCTATAACTGAAATCACTGTATAGCCTGTGGTACCAACAACAAAAATTGAACCATCCACAGGATATATCCATCAATACTATTAAAAATATGAACATTTGAATATACATCATCTTTTGTGCTGGCACCGGAGATAAAATTAACTAACCTATATATATATTTATATTATTAAATAAAAGGCATTGAACGGCAGCAATAGATATGGCACAGCATAAAGCAAGATCAGTAGTTAATTCTCAGAACAAGCCCATAAATTGGCTAATTTAATGAGAAGGGGTACCATATATTGCTGTTCTCTTTTTAATTTCCTCAAAATTAGCGCCATGCCCTTCACTCTTGTAAAAAAGTTTGAAAAGAATCCACAGAGCAATTAATTACTACTCATAAACCATAATTTTAGAACAAATAATTAAGCCTAAACAATTAGGCAATTAGCCTATATACAGGCTATATATATATTATTATACATACGGTTACTTTTTTGTATGTTGTTACTAGCTAGTGTATATATTTTATGATGCAAATTTATATAGGATAGAGGTATATGGGGTCCTAATCATCACCTTATATATCTTGCTCATCATCACCTTATTATTGTAACTATCAAAATCAGATTCCCTCCAAGTAGAATACCAAACAGGAAAGCTTATGACCGGCTGACGAGCCATTTTGCGCCGTCTGATGTACTAGTTATTTGTGCCGGCTCTAATCACGAGGAAATCGAAAGGCTGAGGCTTGTACAGAGACTTGCACAGAGTCTCTCTCAAATTCTCAACGGTTGAAAGAAAAATCATTAGTCTCTCTCTCTCTCTCTCTCTCTCTCTCTCATTGAATCTTGTCTTGAATGCCACTGTGAAGCTATCAGCATGGATGACAGCACCTCAGCTTCATCTTTTTGCCCTGGAATTTGTCAATAATTCAGATCTGGTCACTAATTGATTACAATCGATCTTTCCACATAGACCTAACTCTTATAAACTCAATATATATATATAGATATATATCTTCATTCATGGCTAAGCCAAGTTTGTTTCTTCTTGAATTGATCACACCTGGTCGGGTGTGAGAGTTAGTTGCCATATAAACATGCATGTGTACTATCGAAAGTGTATATGTTACTTTTAATAGTTAGAATCTTGGTGTTATTTGCTTTTGGAAAATAAAAATAATATTTTCAATTTGCTAAATTAAGTGTAGGCAAAAAAAAAAAAAAATAGTTATATACATGATACATCTTTTTTTTTTTTTTTAAGGTTAGTGGAAAGGCTCCACTAAGGTATATTTGATTAAAAAAAGTATTTACAAGGGAGTTACTCAGATCAACTGACCTTTGTAACTATTTAATAAATCTAGCTATGTTCTTTTAGATAGAAAAGAGATCCGCTAATAAAATTAAAAAGGCCTCCAACATACTCAGTCCACCCCTGTCACAGTTGCATAGCAGCCAATTATGTACATCATTTGATACATCATTGATTAAAATATGCTCTAGTTTCCCCCGCTGGGTGAATATCCTTCGATTTCGTTCTTTCCATATTGCCCATGAGCCTGCCACCCATGCCACATCCCATCGTTGCCTGCTTTGCCCTAGTAAGTTGATGATACATCTTTTAAGATCCAATCATATTCAAAGTTCAAATTTATACGTAATACAAACTTATAACACAAGTATAATATATTAACATTATACCAATGGTTTGACCAAGGATTATCTCTTTTTCTTTTTGACAAAATTAAACTCACATAATGTTTTTCAGGATGGGATTCCAAAGTCATGAGGTTTGGTACTATCAAATACCAGAACTTCTCTTTTCCATTCATATTTCACATTTATAGACTCGAACATCAAATCCAAACAGTTTTGAACAATTAATATTGCGTCTGGCATAAATTTTGTATAGTTTCTAAAATTCATCTATCACAATTAATTAGATTCAAAAATTATAAATTTTACTTAGACAAATTTCTTGTGTTTAAGAACAAAAATCAATGCTTGAATTCGACATTTAGATTTTAAATAGATAATTAATAAAATGCAAAAAAATAAAAGTATATTGGAGCATATATTAGATGAGAGAAATCTGAAAAATTATATGAGTTTAATTATTATCAGAGAAATCTGAAAAATAAAATAGAGATACCAAAATTTAATCTTAATAAAAAAATATAATAATTAATTTACACTAAAAGGAATAGGAAGACACATGAAGAGACATAATTAAGTTCATCCCAAAACATTTACTTTATCATGCAAAAATTATATCAAGTAGCTACATCAAGCTATATAGCATTACTATACAAACTAAGGAAGTGCCATGACCATGAATGAATTGGATACATCACATTTCTCTCTCTTCCTTAACTCCACATCCTTTTTGTCATTTGTCTCATCTCCCTTAGAACTCACTCTCTCTGCCTCTCTCATGCACCTAGCACTACATCTCAAACCTACATCCTTTTGGTCCCCTAGTTCTATAAATACCCCCTACAACCCTGGAAGAATCATATATCCGCACACAAACCTCACTTATATTCTCTACTATTCACAACTCAACTCACCAAAGAAAACAAAAATGCCTCAAACTCCTTCAACAAGGTGGTGCCCCACACCAGAGCAAGTGATGATCCTGGAAGAGATGTACCGAAGCGGCGTGCGCACCCCGAATGCTGCACAGATACAACAGATCACAGCACACCTCTCATTCTATGGCAAGATTGAAGGCAAAAATGTATTTTATTGGTTCCAAAATCACAAGGCACGTGAGCGCCAGAAATTGAGGCGGCGCCTCTGCCGTCACCACCAACTGCTTCTGCTGAACAACCACCATCACCAACAGGCGGCGGGAGCAGCTTCTGAGGATGTGTCGCCGCCGCCACCATCCCCAACAACACCAACCGCCGCTCCTCTGACCCCCCATGGGCTTTTGCTACCACATCCTCATACAACCACCACTCCATGTTTCATTCCTCAGGTGCACTTCTAAAAAGAAAATTGTTGTTTCATAAATAAAGCTTTGCCTTTTGTTTTAAATAAAAGAAAAGGTAAATTATAAACTTCAGTATGAAATTACATTGCTTTACACAGCAGTAGAATTATACAATATTTTTCCATGTAGTTCAGATTTATAAGTAAATCAAATTTAAAGTTGATTAGTTGAACCATGAGTCAAGCTCCTAATGTAAGAACAAATGAACTAATTAATAAGAAGGTTCGTCGAAGAAGTGCTCTTGATTATATCTTTAATAACAAAGCATTTCAAAATTTATTCAACTATGAAGTTCTAGTGTTCATCAAGGAATATTGCTTATCCACCACAATATAGAGGATACAAATTACATTATTGTTAACAAAACCAAAATAGTATAAATTTGCTGCTCAAATTATGTAAAGACACAACCTCATACACCTTGCTCCTCTTAGCTTCATATTCTGTATATTCTATTTCTTTAGTTAATAACCTCAAGCATATTGTCTGTCCTCCTTATATGGAGAGAACACTGGATTCTAAATTTTTTATTTTTCATTATATGTAGGGTTACAATTTCCATGAAGTAAATGTTCCGGGGCTTGATCTTGTCGGGAAACTAGATTCTGTTGAAACCCTAGATGAAGATCCTACGGCTGGCATGGCTGCAGAGGAATGGATGGCTACAACGGATTTTAGCGCATCTCTTCCACCGTGTTGCCGACCTCTCAAAACCCTAGATCTCTTCCCTACCAAAAGCACTGGTCTAAAGGAGGATTGCAGCTCTTCCAAATCCTCTTCTTGTTCTACTTCCACTAACTAAATGCCATCATCTATTAAAAAAAGAAATGGTCCCTTTATGTTTACTTTTTATCTCATGAACCTCTAATAAAAAGTCGGAATGGAGAAAACCATAAAGGACCTTATCTGTAGTTTTACTATAATTTCATTTTAAAAGTTGAATTAGTGAATTTCTAGAAATGTAGGCTAAGTTTAAAAGAACTATGTATGCTTCTCTTAGAAATCTATGTAGCTTAGAAAATTTCCTTTTCATTTTCCTCTTCCTTTATTTCTTAGAACTATGTAATGCTTATCTGTTAATTAATGTATGACTCAGTTTTAATATATATCTCTATCTCTCAGAAACTTTATATTCATTCACTTGCAGTTATTGCTAACTTAATTCTAATGCAGAGATAACTGCATGCATGTCTTGTTCTGGTCGTGCATTACAAGATGTTGTACATAGCAGCAAAAAAAATGTTAGAAAATATAATTATTGGATTTTTCATTAAAACATTTGAATTATAGAAACACTACATAGTTTTATACAAAAGTATAGTTACAATACTTTAGATCTGTCTCTTTATCAAAAAAGAAGGAAAAACATTTAAAATCAGAACTTCAAGCACAAAGAAAGAAATACTTTATACACAGTCTCACTGAAAGGCACAAATAAGTTGGTGCATAATAGCTTTACTTGACCAAATATATATCTTGATCTGAGAGTTCACATTGATGGATTTATTTCATGCATAACCATACCGCAATTTATAAATCATAGATTTGTCATTATCCTCTAGTGAACTCCTAATCTGAAATTCTAAATTATCTTGGTCCATAGCCATGATCTTCCAGAGAGACACAATCACTGTTGATCACCGGAAGCCTTTAGATTTTCAAGTAATTCCTCTCAAGTCCGATGGAGAGAGCGAGAGAGGCGGCAGCGGGAATACTCCGTTCTGCACAAGAAGAGACACTCGAATTACAAGTTCTTGACCGAAAGTCTCTTCTCTAATCACTCAAGATCAATCTCTGTTCTCAAGAGAGAGAGATGGAGAGACAAAAAATCGAGAGAGAGAGGGAGATGATCAGACAGACAGAGAGAGAGCAAGAGACCCCTTTCATCTAATAATTGAATAGGTGCCTCTGTATATACAGAGTTTATCTGTAACCTATTTTCTTATTAGATTATTCTTATTTCCTTATTGGGTCCTTAGTGGGTCTAAATCCAAAACTTCCCTATAAATTAATATTTCCTTATTTACAGAACATTGTCATATTTAATTGTGTTTCCCAGGGACCAATAGCATAATTGTATTATTTATAAACTTTATATAATTTAGACCATCACTAAATCATAAAGTTATTAATATGCATTCTACACATTAAAGGCCCCACTTCTCATGACACGTATTGAACCCAATAAATAATACTTAATTTGATCACTTCCTAACGGGTTTAATTAGATATTTGACAGTCTATTATTCAATATATATTTATATTACATATAAGCCCATATATGTTGTAATTAATAGAAATTAATTCCAACACACATAAACTAATATGAAGCATGAGAAATATTATTGTACGTATCCGAAGTTGTACATCCATTTGATAATGAACGAGTTAAAACATTAATAAATAATGAATCATGCAAATATATATACTGTGTTCATCAACGAACAAAGAACCAGAAAGACTTCGAGTTCAATAAATTAATTTGATAAAGAAAATGTGATGAGTTCACCTCTAGCTAGCTACCTCTTAGATGTTCATTTTTTTAATATATTTAGTAGCCAACATATATATTATTTTCATTAATACCTAGTTAGTTATCTTTAATATATAATATGTTAGTTACTTTTCATATATATTTATCCAAAATGCATATGTGACTATTTGTTTTTAATATTAAACTACTTACTCTTAATGAAAAAAAATCGTGTGAACACTTAGCTATTTTTTTGCATTAATATAGATCTTTCTACCACTTTTAGATTACATTTTCTCAACACTTAGCTATTCTTGTACGAAAGTATAATGATAATCAATCATGTGATCTCGCTATCATCACTAATTAAAAATGCCTCGAGAAATATAACCATACAAGTGTTACAGATAATTAATTACTAATTATTAAATTCACATATTTAAATGTTTACAAGAATAATATTATTTTACAAATAACTAATTTAATGTTAAAAACACATAGTCACATGCATTTCCGTTTATACTAATTTTGAAAGTAATGAAAACATAAGTATATATTTACAGGAACAACATATTTATCAAAGCGATCGAACTGACTAATTAATGGACACATTTAGGAGTGGGTATACAAAACTGGGCACTTAATGAACTGCTCTCATGACATTTGATAAAAAGAAAACATAAGATCCAAAACTGGTCATTAGCAACTACTGTTCCCTAAATTCCATTGACCTATTTTGACACAGCAGCTTTTGATTCATTCAAAAGCATGAGTTATATACAACATTGTTTTGATTTGAATGTTAGTGAGTTGCATCAATTAAAAACTGCTCTGTCAAAATCTTCACCCCTTAGCCAATAACAAGTACAGAAAATGAAAATTGACAACAATTACAAGTATTTTTTTTCAATCCATCTTTTGAATTATGGAAAATTAAAAAACTTTATTTTCTGAATTTTTAACATGAGTTTTTAACAACATATAATATAAATATATGAGCTTTTGATTCATTCAAAAGCATGAGTTATATACAACATTGTTTTGATTTGAATGTTAGTGAGTTGCATCAATTAAAAACTGCTCTGTCAAAATCTTCACCCCTTAGCCAATAACAAGTACAGAAAATGAAAATTGACAACAATTACAAGTATTTTTTTTCAATCCATCTTTTGAATTATGGAAAACTAAAAAACTTTATTTTCTGAATTTTGAACAATATATGAGTTTTTAACAACATATAATATAAATATATTAGGGAAAAAATTAGAAATATTGTCTGTCAAATTAAGAAACTAAAGTAAATAAGATGTTATATTTTTAAAACTGGATACCATCTCCAATTTTGCGTGTTTTTTTTTTTTTTGTTGTTAATCTTATGATCATATGCAATAACAGCTTCATACATCTAATTATAAGAAAAGGAGTTTGCTTAGTAATCCTAGCTGGATCAACAATTTTTTTTTTTTCTGTTCACTTCAAATCATTGTTTGGTAATCCAGAAGAGATGACTGTTTAAATTCTGTCCATGATCACACATTTCAAGATCTCAGACACATACAGCAACAACTGAGAAAATAACGAATCACTGGATTTTGATAAAGAAAAAAAAAATGAATTATGGAAGTTCAAATAAAATACTTCATATTTTGTGCTGGAAATTGAATAAATTAATTATAAAACATGAGAAATTATACTATTCAAAAAAGCATCCATCATCAACAAAATGAGTTGACCCATTGATAATAATCAAGTTGAAATTTGTCTAAATCCTAGTTGATTGCAGAGAAAGGTTGTCTGGAATTTGGTGACTCATTTGCACAAGCTGAAATCTTGAGGTCACTGCCGGAGTGTTTCGCCAGCACCTTGTCTTCCCAAAATGCCTTTATCAATTCATCAAATGCTGGAGATTTCAATTCTTCAATTGATTTCGGACTTGGTACTTTAATCGATCTTTTTCTTGGTGTAGAACAAGTCGGTTCATCCACCTACATATTTTTTCATGTTTAGTTAACAAATATAGATGCACAAAATCAGTGTCGTTAGGCATTAAAGAGAATTAGAAGATGTGATTCTGTGTTGAATGTATGAGATTAGAACAAACTGCTATCAAGTAAAGTGTACATTTTTTATTCGATTATAAATAAGAGTGAGGCTATGCTAATATGCATATATAGATCAATCCGTACTATGGATTCATATCTATATTTTTAAAAGTTCAAACAGTTATCCAAACCGTTAGACATGATCACCATATGAAAATGTCCTTGCAGATCAAAGTGTACATTTTTAAGATTTTTTTTACTATTTTTAGATAGATTGAAAATCACTATTTGTCAATGGTCCAGAATTTTCAAATCAAGTGATTTTCTACCTATCCAAAAAGAATAGTAAAAAGATTCTAAAAAAATGTAAAAGATTCGGATCGGCTGCTTGAAGCTTTAAAACTGAAATACAAGTCCATAGCACAAGCCGCCATGTAATATGCATATTACAATAATGGCCTTGAATTTGTGCACCAGACCTGTTTAGTATTACATCTAGAAATTTGGGTTTATTCGGGCATATTCAAGCATATGAGGTATATGAGCCCACACTAGGCCGGATCCAGTTGAACTATACAGTGAGACCAATGAGGAACAACACCTAACAAACGAGATTTAATTTTCTTACCAAATAATCATTTTTCAGAGATGTCTCGGCACTATCCGACACGTCGAGAACCTTGCTGTGGTGCATGCTTTGAAGCTCCCTTAATTTCTCATGGCACGGTGCAATCATGGCATTGCTTTTCTCGTGCAATTCTTGGTCTATTCTCAAAGAATCTGAATTTACATAAAGAGAAAATAATGAATAATAGAGATTCCGTTACAGCATTTACTGATTTGTGGTTATATAATGGCAGTTGTGCTCATTTTTGTGCAAAAACTCCAAATTAGTCAAATTTGCAGCTTATTTGTATGGTAATGGCATAGGAACACAATATTTCTCCTTAACAGAACAGGCTAAAATCAGTATTCCAATTTAATAAACAGTTATGGTTAACAAGTCATCTTTCTTCTTTAATTATCCTTGTTGGGCATAATTTCCAGAAGCAATAAATTGTTTGAGTGCAATTTGCCAAACTAAAAAACTTAATTTCCTTAAAATAGATAAATAGAAATTACCATCAATAGATAAACCAAGGTCCTTATTTGCAAGAGTACTATCTTCAATAGTAGCTTTGCTCAGAGTTGAAACCTTCGCACGTAAAATCTGATTGGCTTCAGCTCCATCCCTTTTACATATTTCAAGAAAACATGAATATATGCTTTCAATTTATGAAAGAAGTATGAGTGAGGCTACGGTACTATGCATAGCACATATTGGTCCATACTATGGATCAATATCTCCATTTTAAAGTCCAAACAATCGATCCGAAACGTTCAACATGATCTCCATATGAAAATGTACTTAGAGAACTTTTACATTTATTATAGTTTTTTACTATTTTTTTTAGATGGATAGAATCACTTGGTCTAAATCATTCAAAAGTAGTGATTTTCTACCTATCTAAAAAAGTAGTAAACAAATTCAAAAAAATGAAAAATTAAGTCAGCAAGTATGTTTTTATAAGGAGATCATGTTGAACGGTTACTATTCAACTATTTGGACTGGAAGACATCTTTTATCCATAGCATGGACCAGTCCACGCTATGCACAGTACCATAGGCTCACTCAAGAAGTATTACACACTAAGTGTTGAGAATTAGTTAAATATTTTGTCGGTTAAGATCAACTACCTGATAATAGTGTTGCTTGATCCAATATGATTCTGTGCTATATTTGAAAGGGAAGATTGAGCATTTCTCCATGTTTCCGAGCTCAACTTCACTTTTTGCATGCTACACACATAGACAAAAGATATAGTCTCATGCGGTCAAAATACAAAACTGGTTTATGTCAAATCTATGTTTTGTTCAATTTCTAGGGATTCTATAGGTTATTTCATAGTTTGCTACTATTATAGGAATAATTTTTCATATGAAACTGAAAAGATCAAATAGCACAAAATAATAGTGCCAAATTCCTATCTCATCTAATAATTTATCTCTCTGCTATGCAACAGCTTCTCTTTTACAAATTTTTGCAGTTACCCATGAAAATACTCAGTGTTCAAGGGTAAAGAAGGAAATAAACGAACCAATGTATTTTTTTGTTTACACTCACCATTGTTGAATTTCTTCTTCCAAGCAACATTTTCCATCTCCTAGAGCAGAAGTATTGCTGCTGTATGAATTTTCAGAAGTTTGCACATATACCCCCCATTTTTCCCTAATCGAACTTGATGCATTCCTGGTCTTCTCCATTTCAGTTTGTAAATCTATTGTTTTTTTCGTGGCAGTTTCTCTCAGATTTCCTATAGCCTCTTCAACCTGATAGTAAAGATTTTGTATTAGATGCACCATATTAAAATTTGATTTCTTATTAATAATTTATTGGAACCAGTATTAACGACATATTTCATACCATTTTTTTCTTTCTCGAATTTGAATCTGCCATCAGTACAGCCACCTTTTCTAGAAGATATTTTTCTTCCTCAGCAGAACAGTCCTAAAATAATTAAAATCAGACATTAAAAAAGATAAAAAAGTAGTATCAAAACGTTCATTCTTGACCTATACATTTGTTTAAAATTACTTTCCCGCCCCTTTGCTCAACAATACCAATCAAACATTGCACGTCACTGTAATTTTTGCTCCATTAAAAAAGAAAAGAGTTGTAAGGATTCATATGCATTTGTAATGTATACCTCAAATTTTTTCTGGAACTGGGAGAATTGTTCATTGTTCACGGCTCGGGAATCTTCTAGAATAGTGCAAAACTTAGATGTCTGTGTATCTAGTGTGTCAAAGAAATCCTCTGTGACTTTTGAAATTGACCTTGTTGCCTCAATCGTGCTTACAGTTCTCTGCCAGAAAACAGTACAATATTATTTCAGAAAATGTAAATTAAGTGTACCATACTGACAAATAACCAATACAGACACGACACTCCAATTAGATTTTTGATTCGTAAAGATAAATTATATGGATTCAAACTTTTAAACAATTAATGCAAGATGCTAACCTGGTGTTGTTGTTCAATAAATGAATTTAATGCTTCTTCTTGCTTAGAGAGGTCCTTGTGTAATGCACTGAGCAACTCATCCGCTTCAACTAAAATTCCATTGAAGCACTGCAAAAAAATTGAAACACAAATTATAAATAATACAAAAACAAAGAAGTCATTTAATTTATAATTTTAGAGTAAAATGGCACTTACATTTTCCAGAGTGGAAGTATGAGATTTGACTTGTGAATTTAAATTTTCAAACGTCAGTTGAGATTTGGTGTCGATTTCACCAACCAAATCATCGAGCTCTCTGACGCTGGAACAATTTATCTCTTTCATTTTCTTTACTCGGTCTTTCAGTTGCTCAGCAATCTAGGATATATGAAGCACAGATAAATTCATTTATTTTTCATATATATACTAATTTTGCTCTTAACACAGGATCATTTAAGTCACAGGTTTTTATGTTATTTGGATAGATGAATTTTTGTGTATAGATCCATCCCTCGAAGAAACCGGACATGATAATTTTTCATCATCCAGCTCAAGCAAAAATCAAAAGAATCAAACAAATATCAAATAAAAAGAATGAGTAGGGTTAAATGCCGCATATGTTTTCGTGCCCCAATCAAGCCTCAATTAGTAGGGTTAAAGTCCGAACCGCTCAACATGATCTCCGTATTAAAATGTGCTTGGGGACCAAATTTAATATTTTTTTAGAATTTTTTTACTAACTTTTTAGATAGGTAGAAAATCACTGTTTTGTTATGGTCTAGAATCTTCTGAAAAACAGTGAGATTTTGTAACTATCTAAAAAATTATAAAAAAAACTATAATATTTTATGTATTTCAGATATTCCCTGACAACCAATAAACTGTAAGTAGAAGGGCAAACATGTAAACTTCAATTTACAAGATATATATGACAAGTTATAAATTTGAATAACATTGTAAGCATAGCTGTTCCATTAGATTGTACCTGAGCTTTTGTAGAGAAAAAGGATCCCAGTTCCTCACATAGTTCTTTCAATTGAGTTTCTTGTTGTGCAACAGAGGCTGATACTGTATTTTGCAAGACGCCAAGTTCCTGTGTTAACTGAGATTGGAAATTTTGAACTAGGGTTTTGTTTGAATCCTCCAGCTTATTTTTCCTCTCTGAAAAAACAACAATATCAGAATTTAATGAGAAAGAAAGAATACTTATGCACATATGCTCTGATAAACTTAAAGAAAGACATTGTTCAAAGATAACAACATTAATTAAATATATGAGACTATTAGTATATATGCAATATAAAGGGCCTTGTAAATGTCTATAATTCACATATGTCCCTCTATAATTGGCATATGCCCCTCAAAATTTATGTATATTAGATATTCCCTGAAAATCAATTATTTGTAAGCTTCAATTTAAAAGATATATATGAAGCTATAGATTCATTTAATGAACAAACCTATCTTAGAGAACAGTCCAGAAACATCTGATAGTGCATCCTCAAGTTGTAACCTGAGCTTTGACGCTTGCTCAAAAAGATCTTTCTCTGTTTTATTATAGAATAAAGAGAGACTTTTAGAAAGGCATTAAATTACCAATTTCCTCAAAAAGAAACCAAAAGTAAGAACGAGTCCATATCCTCTGAGATATCTCAAATTTCAGTTTATCTAAAGCCAGGCCAATTTTTTTCCATTGCCTATTCGGAATGCAGGGGGGAGTATTATTGTGCTTTTAATAAAACAGAAATATTTGTATGGTCAGATTTTCCACAGATCAAGTC
Source organism: Carex parvula (assembly GCA_025461045.1). Taxonomy (NCBI): domain Eukaryota; kingdom Viridiplantae; phylum Streptophyta; class Magnoliopsida; order Poales; family Cyperaceae; genus Carex; species Carex parvula. The sequence goes on along the minus strand of JAJGRW010000616.1, from coordinate 54,075 downwards.
AAAATTAAGATATCTCAGGGGATGCTAATTCAGGAAGAACAGGCTGTTAATCATACCTGATTTAAGAAGATGCGAAATCAAGAATTCCTTTTCTTTGATTGTAGACGTCGCTTGCGTGAATCTTTGTTCCATGTCAGCCAATGCATTCTCTGTTTGTTCTAATGTATTCTATAAAGAAAAGAATTAAAACAAAATGGTGTAAATATTATTTAAGCTACTTTTTGTAACAAAATAAGATTTGGAGGAATTTGTTTGTAACCTGGGACTTGTGGAGCTTGTCGGTTAAATCTTCACTCAACATTTTCTCATTATCGTAAAGTTCTTTAATCTCAAGCAATTGCTGCAATATATAAAGAGGTGAATATTATTGTAATTTGAAAAAATAAAAGACAAATCAGATTTCAAAAAATTACCTTATCCTTGGATTCAATATCCATCTCCATTCTTTCCAATTTCTCTAACATGGCCTGTAAATAAATATTCCGAGTTGTAAATATACAATCTTGCATGCTAATAATGATGCGCAAGAGAGAGAGCGAGAGAGAGAGAGATGTTACCTTGTTTTCAACCTGGGACTGGTGGAGCTTGTCGGTTAAATCTTCGCTCAACATTTTCTCATTATCGTAAAGTTCTTTAATCTCGAGCAATTGCTGCAAAATATAAAGAGGTGAATATTATGTAATTTGAAGAACTAAAAGACAAATCAGATTTCAAAAAATTACCTTATCCTTGGATTCAATATCCATCTCCATCCTTTCCAAGTTCTCTAACATGGCCTGTAAATAAATATTCCAAGCTGTAAATATACAAACACGAATGCTTGTAATGCATAAGAGAGTGAGAGAGAGATGTTACCTTTTTTTCAGCCTCCTCTTGCACATATTGCTCTTTTGGGATATATACACCATTTTTCTCTCTTGCGGCATATAATTCTGTTTAATGGAAATAGATGGTATGGTGTTTATATATAGATGAGCATTTCATTTTCTTTCCTTTGTTCTACACTCAATATATTTTTGCATATAGGTTTGCATTTCTAATACAACATTGTGTAATATCTTGTTTTTATGAGTATAATTCCTATAAGAAGATAGTAGATGGTGGCATACCTTGCTTAAGACGATCAATATCTGTGTATAAATCCTTGATTAGTGCAGTTTTCATCATCTTTTGGTTCACCTATAGCAAATAAAGGATTTAAGGAAAATATTGATCACCATGGCCTCCATTTCAAAAATTATGTTATAAACAAAGAAAGTAAAAAGGCACCTCTGGTCTGTTTCTGATATTCTTGGCACGATGCGCATAATCTAATGTGCTAATTGTCTCATCTAAACAATGTATAGCAGGAGATATAGTCGCTATAATGCATGTTTTTGTTTTACCTCCCAGAGAATCCCTTAATAATCTTGTCAATTTGCTATCTCTGAAATTAACACAAGGGGGAAAAGAATTTCAATACATATTAAATTAATTGTAGTGCTAAGTTGAAATCAGTATACTATAACATATACCTGTAAGGAATGTGACCAGAGTGTTCGACTAAAGTGTTAATTACTCGACCAAGTGTCAAGAGGCTCTTGTTAATCTCTCCAGCTTCTCTTGCTCTTCCCTAGTACACCAAATTTAATTATTATTTTCTGTATTCTTAAATCCACATTAAATTAACCCAAATTATTTGATGAATTTAAAGCTCAGGATAATATATACAATTTATCATAAGCTTGAAAAGTAAATTTTGTGTGCAAAGTTGGATCTAATTCTTCTTCTCAGTCTGAAATATAATTGAATTGTTTCTGAACAAAAGTTTTTATTGAAGTGTTGTAAATATTTCTTTTTGGTTATTAATACAATTGTTAGTATGCATTCATCATGCCACTAACCATCAAAAAAAAAGAATAACAAACAAGTGAGTAGATATTACCTCCTTTGCACCAGATCTAGAGACATTTTCAGAGCCGGCAAGGTCAACTAAGTTTAATTTGCCACATTTAATCAGTTCTTCTCCTTCGGGCGTACACTCTTTAATGTGAATAGTAATCGAAAAGATTGAGTGAGATCGACTACTCTGTTTGTTCAACAGAGTCTCGGCTGTTTTTCTCTTAGAGGACCCCTTCTCCAAAATTTTGTATATCTCACCCGCAGAACCCACAATTTCCTCTTCTAACCCTCTAACTAGAACACCGCCTTTTCCGTCCTCCATTAAAGCTATGGGTTTTTTCGTCTTTTCATCAGTGAATTTGATTTCTTCGGGCGCCAGAAGGTCGGTGATTTCTTCATTGTATAACTCGAGAAATGAAACTTTCATGTTGTATTCAGTACCCTGATTTTCGAGTATTTCAAATATTCGTCTTACTGCTCTCGATATTACACCAGCATCACTTGGTAGCTCACCATTCTGCAATTCCAAGTGTGAAAGTGCTTATAGAATAATTATATATGAAAAAAGTATAGTGAACAAAAATAGATATGTGCTCCCCCCCCCCCCATTCAAAACAGGAGCCATGGGTGCAGTTTTGAGCATCTAGAATTAAGGAATTCATGAAAGGAACCATGCAATATGTGATATTTCAAAATTTTCAAGAGATACAAAATAAATTACTATTTCAGTTAAAGTTGCTAACAAGCAAACACACAGAGAAGTGGACTACTTGACAATGGTTATTTCATGGATTTTCAAAAAATTTGAGATAAAATTGATAATTGAAAAGTAAATTTATAAAAGTAATGTTTAATCTTGAATCGAAGACAGTTAATTTTGCCCCATTGAAACTTCAAGCTATTTGATGTACGGTGGAAACATACACCAAATCTCATCACGTTTTATTGGCACATTATGTGAATTTCAAATTTTAAATTTTAAAATTTTGATTTTTAAAGATTGTCAAGATTATTAAGTAAAGAATAGTCAATCAACTATATAAACTTGAAAGTATTTCAAACTAAGCACCTGCATCTTTGTGCCTCCACCTTCCATCGTGTAGGTTTTGCCGGTGCCGGTTTGGCCATATGCAAAAATGGTACAGTTATATCCTTCTAGCACTTCATTCACCAGTGGTACTACAGCATGCTCAAATACGTCCTCTTGTTTAGATTTCTGCCCAAAAACCTGCATGAAAAAAAAACATAAAAAATCAGAATACATTTGGCCAATGTAAGATGATATTCAAAGTTAGCTATTAAAATTATTCGGAAAAAGGAAAACATAGACAACATCTGTAATAATAAAGTAAGGAAGGCCACTCACTTATAAAGCACTTTCAGGTAGGTCTACAAAATTTTCTTGTTACACACTGATAGAAATTTGTGACTTTGTCAAATTAACCTATTAGAATAATTCAGTCTTGTTCATTCAAATTATCAAAATCGACCCCAAGATCAGATATAACTTAATTACATTATGTACATAGCTTGAATGAAGCAGAAGATAAATTAAGAATGCCAATTAATAATTACCAAATGCGAAGTTTAGGCAACTTTTACCTTATCAAATGTGAAAGTTCGATCAACATGCTTGTTAATAACATTCTTATGAGTAACAGAAACCTCTCTCCTTGATTCATTGCAAGAGACAACTGAAGGAGTTATCAATCTCTTCTCTTCTTCACTTATGGGCCTGCGCAACTCAAGCAAAAATTGAAAATGTAATCATAAATTTCATCTAGAATTATTTCAGTGACTGAGTAATTTGCCAAACACCTTACCTGCACCGCAACACCACTTGAATATTAACCCCTTTTTCCTTGTCAAGCTTTCCATTGCCATTTCCATCAACAGATCGATTATCTCTGGGGATCTTATCGTAAGATCGAGGGGTGTGAGATGGCGACATAGGTATCAACGACCTTCTAGTGGATGTCTCCATTGATGAGTCAGCTGTGCTAGGCCTTGAACCCCTCCCCGGTGACCTCAACCCTAACTGCATAATTAAAATTTCAAAATAGTTTTAAAAAAAAAAAAAAACCTAAACTGAATAGGAGGAAAGTGTTTATACATTTACTGGGGGAACAGAATTTCGTTTGATTCGGTTTGAAGCCATTCTCGATTGGAAAAAAAATGGAAAACGATTTGCCCCCTTTTTAGTGCAATTTTGGGGGCGAAATAAAAATTAACACAAAAGCGTTCTTTTCCCTAACAAAACGCTTCCATTTTTACTCTTAAAAAGGAAGTTTAAAATAGAAAGTGGCGTAAATGCTGATTTGGTCACATAACGCACCTGATCGGACGGCTGAGATGACCGATCGACACTCTGCACCGATCTCCGAGCAGATCAAACGGAGCAAACTGAGAATTCAGATCGGATGCTAGAAAACCGAAGTAGAGTATAAATATCACTCTGTTGTAGTTTTGTGCTAAGCACAGAGAGGAGCAGATATGGAAATGACCAGAGAAGAGCTGGAGGCGCTTTCATAAATTTTGAATGAGAGGGAAAGGAAAATTAATTCCGTAAACCCGATCTATAATTTAAAGTTTGAACCAAATGGTCGTAACTAGAAGCGGAAAAGTGGGTCCACTAATAACGGAATAATGTGCTAACATGTGAAATAGACCAGGTTCATACACTTTTCACTCGTCACGTGCCAAGAGAATTCGAGTGAGATTTTGAGTCAATATCTAATGCACCTGATATATTACGAATATTTTACATAAGGGTCACGTGTCACTTACACGATCTTAAGTGTGAGGACTGTTAAACATTAGTAAGTATTACGTAAAATAACGTGGTATAAAACTTGTACACTAGAATATGACCGTTACCGAGGTGGGACGCGATGAAATCCATTGGTTGAGAGTATTTGTTGGAATTTTTTATGTTCGTCTCTGGTATCAAAACTCTTTTCAAACTTTCAATTTTTGAAATCAATAAGCTCAAAACATACACAATGCTGTTATTCTTTTTGCCAGTATTTCATTTATAATTTTTTTATCTCGATATTGAGTAGGGGTGTAATGGGATCCGGTTGCTATCCGTATCCGAATTAAACGGATCGGATAATATGCGGATCCAGATTCGGATAATTTTATAAGTATGAATAACAGTACTAGATACAGATACGAATATATTTGAAGATATACAAACGGAGCAGATATCCGGTTATATCCGGAACGAAATAATCGGACCCAAAACAAATCAGGCAATAAAGCGGACCCGGAAACAAATCCGCTTAGATTTTTAAAGTGGGTAACAGGACATCTTCATGTGGGATGTGAACTCCTTACATATAAAGGCGTATGTTATGTTTTGATTCTTCCTTGTGGAATTAATTAGATCTGGAGTCTAGAGCAAACTTTTCCAATATTTTTTATATCATTAATGCATCAACGGAGCTACCCTTCACGTGGGATTTGAAAATGCTTTTGTCTATTTATGAGTAGGATATTCTGTAACTTTCTATATGTAATTCAGTGTAAAAGCAGTTTATTAACTTATGAGTTATAAGTCATTCCGCCGCACAAGAAAAGTAAAAAAGTTTTGTTTCACAAATACGTCCTGAATCGCGTTCGAAATTAGAAAAAGGATAATGTAATTTAAAAAAATATTATATAAGTGAATTATTTTAATGGATTGTTCATATAGCTCAATTATCCGACAATTATTCGTTTCGTATCCGTATTTGAATCTATATTCGTAGATTATCCGCTCTGTATCCGTATCCGTTTAAGGCGGATTTGGTTTTGAATTTTGATATTTGTTTACTATTCGTATCCGCTCATTGAAGACGGATACGGATATGGTATCAGCATTATCCGCTCTGAATCCGCTCCGTTTTCACCTCTAATATTGAGTCATTTTTTTACTTTTTACTTTTAAAAAAAAAAAATAAGAAAGTGTTGAAACATCTAACTTGTAATCACAAATTTACTAATGTAGTTTTTTTTTTTTTAAATATAAACTTTATATAAATTACCATTCAATGAAAGAATTCTTATTTCTTATCAATTTCAGCCTCACTATGGTAGATTTTGTCAGAAATTTTCATCAAATTATTTCATTTTCCTTAATTTTCTTCCTTTATGACCAAACTTAAATTTATCACTGGTGCATAATTTATTTGTTATGGTATGAAGCTGGTTAAATCTAGATATTTAAAATTCACTGCAAAAAATTTAGATTTATTGACAGTAAATCAAAAAATTTAAAAACATTTAACAAATATTTACGATGGGATATAAATCAGAATGCATCTTTAGGTACAGTGACTGTGCGAGCTCTTTATTTTTTTTTTTTTCCTTTTCTATATTGTTTTCTGCGTTGAATACTTGAGCTGAGCCGTTGTGCTAATTTGGTTACTTTTTGCTTGTGAATTGATCAACTCATTAAGCCATTTTTCCTTGGTGTTGTGAGTGAATTTTTGTTAAAAAAAAATTAAGAAAATTTTATTATTTCTTTTTTTTTTATGTATTGTATTACTTGATTCATGAGAGATTGGTTATTCAATTCTTAAATTGCTTCTCGGGTTAAAATTAGTTGAATTGTTGATCAGTTAAAATCTATCAAGGCTTGCTCTACTTTCTTGCTTCTAATCCTTTTTAACATTTGATCTTTAGTATATGACATCTATTGTTCAATAAAAGTAACAAGATATACTCAAAACCCATATAGAACTTATATTGTTCGGTATAGGTACCAAAAAGCCCTTTAATCTTGTAAAAAGTCTTTATAATTATTTTTTTTAATTTTCTTACAAAATTTACTCAGCAGTTCCCAGAAGATTATGTATCAGTAACAAGATATGAGGGCAGAAGTTTGAAAGGCAAGAGAGAAGTCTAGTAGTTAATTTTAGAACTAACCTGCTGTAATAACTAAAATTATATATATATATATATATAGAGAGAGAGAGATAGGCTATGGTGAGTTGTGAAGTAAAACGTCGTTTTACTTCACACCTATTCAATTGACTTCAAACGACATTTTCAAACCGTTAGATCTTCAATCTATATTAAATGTGCTTGGAGACCAAATTTTACATTTTTTGGAAGTTTTTTACTATTTATTTAGATGGTTTGAAAATCGCTGTTTTTATTAAAATTATGCACCATTGGAAACAGCGATTTTCAAACCATCTTAATAAATAGTAAAAAAATTCCAAAAAATGTAAAATTTGGTCTCCAAGCACATTTTAATATAGATTGAACATCTAACGGTTTAGAATGTCGTTTGAAGTCAATTCGATAGGTTTTAGAGTCGCGCTCACGAAGGGCTTGGTGAGCTTAGGAGCACCCTAGTTCTACTCTCTCTCTCTCTCTCTCTCTCTCTATATATATATATATATATATAATTGAGCTATGGTGAGACGTGGAGTAAAACAAGTTTGTACTCCATGGCACTATATTTCCATTTTGAAAATTCAAACAACCGATCTGAACCGTTCAACATGTTCTCTATATTGAAATGTGCTTGGAGACCAAATTTTACATTTTTTGGAATTTTTTTACTATTTATTAAGCCACTTTGAAAATCGCTGATCCGGTGGTCCAGAAAATTTTACTGTTTCTTACTGTTCACAGTGGATCAGCGATTTTCAAAGTGGCTCATAAATAGTAAAAAAATTCCAAAAAATGTAAAATTTGGTTCCAAGCACATTTCAATATAGAGAACATGTTGAACGGTTCGGATCAGTTGTTTGGATTTTCAAAATGAAAATATGACGTGGAGTAAAACCTTGTTTTACTCCACGTCTCACCATAGCTCATCTCTCTCTCTATATATATGTGTGTGTGTGTGTGTGATGATATTTGTTGAATGAAATAGGTTATATTGTCTAATTGGTAAGAGCTGAAATTATATCCCTATAAAGTAGTTATGATCTCTAAGCAATTTTGGAGATAATTAAAATTGTTTTAGTTAATGAAACAATGCTTTATGGCTTATTTTAAAAAAAAAAATACACAAAATGATAATGTAAATAATACTTAACTGTATTTTCCTAATTTTTGTATAATTTTTACACCAACAGCTTAAGAGTAATAGCTTGATTAATCTTGATCCAGAAATTAAATAAAAAAAATCAACTACTGCCTTATAAGTGATTTTTCTGTAATATCTAACGTGAAAAAATTTCAATGTTATGCTTCATTTCTTAAATTTATAACATTATATTTTTTTATCTAATTAAAAAAATATGTAGAAATAAATATTTTTTAGCGTAACAAATAGAAATAACTCATTTTTATACATGTAAATGAGGCATGCCAAAAGCATCTTTATAGGTAAGAAATGTGTGAAGTTAAAAATTAAAATATAGAACCTATATACGTGTCCAGTGATCATATTAAAAGTAACGAAAATAATATATAGAAATAAGAAACTTGTGCATTTAAGGAAAATATTAAAATTCAAAAAAATAGAGCAAACAAATGTGCCTTTGCATGAAATTCATTCAATTTTTTTAATACAGGACGAGCTTGTGAATTAATGGAATAGCAAGATTTGCAACTCACTCAAGATTCAGAACAGTCACTAATTAAATAAATCAATGAAATAGCAGAATAGCGAGCTAATCGAGAGTTCGGAACAATTACTTTTTTTAACTAAACACGGAATAGCAATTCAGAACTTTTTTTAATAAACACGGATTATCTCGATAAGTAATAAGCCAACCCACACAGGATTTTATTATAAATTCCTATAATAAAATTTTTGATAAAAAGAATAACAGTAGAGAGATGAGGCAAAACTATAAAATTCCGTTGCCGGGACTCGAACCCGGGTCTCTCGGGTGAGAGCCGAGTATCCTAACCAGCTAGACTACAACGGATTCTTGTCCTAATTGTTATCACTTAATATTACTTTGGTATCCATAGGAGATCAATATAAGTAACACATGCAAGTTTTTATAATTAAATAATAATAAAGGTCAAACTATGGATTATACACCGGTTAGTAAATTGTTAAAGTAGATTGGAGCAGATTTACATCATTGATTCATACTAATAACTGTAATTTAAGCCGCAGTTTGAAATTGCGGAAACAAATTGGGTGTCTGCAGTTTTACGTCTGCCAATCGTTTGCGCAAAGAATTATTCTAGCGATTTCAAAGTCGTCGATGATTCAATTTTTATTTGGGAGGTGATAACATTATCCGCACTAAAATGAAATTTATCGTATTTTAGCGTAATTTAATGTAATATAGTGTAATTCAACATAATTTCAAGTAATCTAGTGTATTTTAGTATAAATATGCTAATTATAAATCAAAAGAAGTAATCTAACAAATAATTTAAATAAAAAATTCGAATTTTCAGTGTTAGATTTCATTATTCTTCATAGTGTCTTAAAAAAAAAAAAAGAGGAAAATGGCCAGTTTCTAAGGAGAGGAAACAGGTTATTTATGGCCGATTTGGGCATTTTGGCAAAACTGGAGAATTCTGAGCATAAATATTAATTTCTAATTAACTTTGGATATTAATAAATGTCGGCATAGGTATCCATATTTGCGCGCGTCAGCAAAATCTTTCAAATATTAAGCGGTCGCCAATTAGTTAGTTGTCCCCCTGAGTAGTTAATGGTCCCTCAGATAGTTAATGTCTGGGGACAGAATGGAAAATTATTACAGAGGAACAGCTAGGCGCTCCCTTGTTTTTAAACACTGCCAGACCCAAATGAAATCATTATTCAAAATTGAAAATTTGTAGGTCCCTTCTCAGTTATACCATCACTTTGAACAACATATACTGTACATTCAATTGAAATACCCATATCTGATTTAAATAAACTACCCATATAAAATATGTCTATGTTTATATACTATCCATATATGATTTGCCACAGTTCAATTAAAATATAATGAAATTCATTTACTTTTCCTTACATTGTTATCTTACCATATATTACGCAACTTTTATTTCTTTAGCAGATTGGCCGGCAAATATATTGTTTTTACGAAAACAAATGAATTTGAATTCATTAGTGATTTTTTTTGGAGATTTTTTTTTTCTATAATTCTAGAAAATATCTCGAGTGTAGTTGAACACTTTGACATTGGTACGTAACATTTATTTCTTTAGCAGACTGTCCCGCAAATAGTTTTTACAGAAACATATGAATTTGAATTCATTAATGGCTGGTTTTTTGGTGAATTTTTTTTCTGTAATCCTAGAAAATATCTCGAGTGTACTTGAACAGTGATAATTATATTTGTTTTGAAAGGAATTGCAGCTAATAGATATTGTTTTTTTTATATATTTTACAGACAAACTTACTGGCAGTTCAACATGAGTGGTTTAGGAAATGAAACTATATTCCAAAAGGTCAGTGTGAATTATTTTAATTTAAGAATGGACTATGATTAAGAATGTTATCTAAAAGGACAATTCATTATACATATGCATGTACCCCCTTCTTCGATTAAGAATTTTTTTATTTTAGTTCTTTTTTATCTGTTGATGCATTAATCTAAAAAAAATCATGTTATGAATAAGAATTACAAATTATACTTATCTCTTTCTTATTTCTTCAACTATCCCTTTCTTTTTATCTCAGTTTACCTGATTAGAAGCAAAAATTCAGAAATTATTGAAAATTTCTGAAATATATGAAAACAATTAATCCAAAGCTATTACGTTGTACACGTCTTTTTTATGAGAATTGAAGGATTTAAATGTTAGAAGCTATTGAAAGGTTTAAAACTTAGATTTTAGAAGCAATAGAAAGATTTTAACATTAATTTTTGTCTTTTGATTTTCTTATTGGGTTGATACAGGATCTGATAGCCATATTATGGTTGATTTTTAGCAGTAAAATTAGGTAAAACATTTTTTTTAGAGGGTTTATTGGATGTGATTTTGGTTCTAATAGCGACACGAACTGTAGATTATGATAACTCAAGTGTTAATAATTGAAAGCGAAAAAGAAAAGAGCAACAGGTAATATTTGAGTGATTTCAAAATTCTAGCACCGCCGCCGTTTCTCTCCCCACTTCTTCTTTTTTCCGCTCTAGTTCGTCCCTCTCACTCTTATAGATCTCACTTTTGACATAGCTCCTCTCCTTTCTCTCGGCTCTACTTCTTTGAGCAGAGAGAAGAATGACAGAGAGAATGGACCGGAGCCGAGAACGCGGTATTGTCGGAGCTCAGAGTAGTGAGTCTCTACGCCATCTCGATTGGAGTTCGGGTGAGTAGATCCAGACGTCATAGCACGGCGGCGGTCGAAAGAGCGGATCCGATCGTAGAGAGCAATATGGTTTATGGTTATAGAGTAATTATGAGTGTATATAAGTGAAATTAGAATATTAGAGTTATTTAGAGTACCGTGGAGAATTTTGTGAGAATAAAAAAATAAATTTTAATTGAAAAATCATTTAATTCGTTATAAATTTGTTTTTCTTATTAATGAAATTGTTAGTAACACTTAAAATATCTAACTTTGATAACAAAAAAAGTGTCAATAATTGAAAGCGAAAAAGAGAGAGCAACAGGAGATAATTGAGTGATTTCAAAATTCTAGTAGCCACCGCCATTCCTTCTACTCCTTTTTTTTTCCGCTCTAGTTTGTCCCTCTCACTCTCATTGATCTTACTTCCGACATAGCTCTTCCCCTCTCTCCCGGCTCTACTTCCTTGAGCGGAGAGAAGAATGAGAGAGAGAAGGGGCCGGAGCCGAGAGCACGGTATTGTCGGAGCTCGGAGTAGTGAATTTCTACGCCATCTCGATAGGAGCACAGGTGAGTAGATCTGGACGTCGGAGTGCGGCGGCGGTCGAAAGAGAGATGGAGTTTATGGTAATAGAGTAATTATGAGTGTATATAGATGAGATTAGAAGATTAGATTTATTCAGAGTACTATGAAGAATTTGTGAGAATAAAAGATTAAAATTTGTATTGGAGAATCATTTGACTTGTTATAAATTTATTTTTCTTATCAATGAAATTATTAATTGACAATTAAAGCCACTGATTAAAAAAAGAAAGTGTTATAACCCGTAAATTTAAATCTTAAATCTAATTAATTAGTCTAATGATCGAGTTTTGCAACTAATTAAAACTTGGTTAATAAATTAAAACAAAACAAAAATTTAAATAAAGTTATTAATTATTACCAGTGAATAATCGTAGAAATTTTAAACGTAAATTCTCGTTACAATTTAGTCGATTTAGCGAAGAATTTATTGGTTTCGTTTAATCGTGATATTAAATTTTTGAATTTGGGAGCTTCTGACTAGGTAAGAATATAATTTAATTTTACCAATATTCCCGACTAACGGTCAATAAATACGTACTTAAACTGTAGGCGCGGTATCGTTTAAATTCTTCGGTTAGATACGATTAGTCCCTAATGGTTCATCAAATTAACCTCCTTTTTATCTTGAGACAAATCTAAACCGCGCAATTTTGTTCTGCACGAATCTCAAAGCAGCATAGGATTCCTGTTATTATTATTATTGGAAATATCTCAGTCCTTCACTTTTCGTCCTGCACAGATCTCAAAGCAGAACTCCCTAACTAAACTGGAATTTTTGTTTTTATTCGGGTCCGGTCCTTCTCCCCGAGACACCTCACCTCTCTTCTCTCTGGCTGGCGACAGGTTCATCACCCCTTTCTCCTTCTAGCGACAGAGCCCGGATTCCCTTTTGCTCTCTTTGATTTTCCACTGATTAACCCCTCTCTGCCTCTCTTCTTTCTCTTCTCCGATCCCACCACTACCTCTCTACTCTCCGATACCTCTTTACTCTCTTCTCCACTCTTTCACCGCTCTCTGTTACTCTCTTCTCCACTCTATGCTCTCTCCCTCTCTCTCACTGATTTCGCCTCTCCCTCTGATTTGAGAATCTGAAAACCCTAAAGAAAGGTTGGGGTTTTTCCGTTGATTGATCGAGTGATTCTGTTATTCGTGGTGCCTTGCTGTTGGTGAATCCGGTGCCGTGTGCAATTCTCTGGAGCCGAGTGTGCTTGCTGATTTCTCCTTGACGGCTGTGAGGCGAGCCGCTGCTTAGTAGCTGCCGAGCTTGACCTTCGCTGCGATTCCCTCTCTCTCGGGTAAATGCTAAAAACCTCCTTTTATTTATGCCGTGCTCGGGTTGTTGATTTTCCCGGCCGGCCGCTGCCGCTGTAATTGCTTGTGTGCTGGATTTTTGGTTGTTGCGGTGCGGCGTTGCCTTGCTTTCCCCTTTCCCTTTGTTTTGTTCGGTGTGCCTTTGCTGGTTTCTGGTTTCTGTCTCTGTACCGGCCTTGTGCATGGTACCTTGTTGGTGCTGATTTTTGCTATTTCGGTACCATGCTTTCCTTGTTCCAGTGTTGGCCTCTGTTGTTGCCTTCACTGATTCAGACTTGTGCCTTTGTTTGTATTCTGTGTGCTTGTTCCAGAATTTCTGTGACTTGCTTGCTTGTGAAACTTGAACATTGGGTGTTGAACTTTTATGGCACTCGGTACCAGTCGTACCAGCCCGGTGTTGTTTTCTGATACCAATCCTTCTTTCCATTTGTGCTCCGTTGTTTGTTGTGCGTTCAAATCACTGGTAATCGGTACCAAGTGACCTGTTGATTGTTCTCTGTTGATTGTTGTTAATTGGAAAAAGATGAAATATTAAGAGAAGGGTTCGGCCCAAATGAAATTAATTAAAATATAGGCCTTTTTAAATTGCTGTTGGGTCATATAAATTTTGAATGTTAATGGGCCATTGATTTTTTTTATAAAAAGGGATGTATGATTTGAGTGGGACTTTCGGACTCAATACAAATTTAAATAAAAAGGAGTATATAGTGCCCAAATCCTAATTCAATGTGTAAGCTTAATTAAAAAGCTTTTTGTGACTACTTAGTTAAGCATGCCATAAATAAAAATAAAACGTGGATAGTATTACAATGTATAATTAACATGAAAGAAATTTAATTAGTATAACTAGTATATTGTAATGATAATATAATTTATCTTATCTACTTAGTATCGGCCATGATTAAGTTATCTCATAATATAGTATTTTAATGTGTTAATATCTATCCTAAGAACATATAAACACAAATATATTATGTAATCTAATGGTTTTGGAAATCCAATTAGGCTTTGGTAATTTAAATAATAGGCTTGACCCAAATCGAATTTAAAAGAGAAAGACAATTAAAAATAATTCAACACATGTAGATTAATTAGGAATTTAATTAATTAATAAGTTGAGTAGTTAGGATTTTAAATGTTAAGTAAATATTAGATTAAATCAAATGTAGTTTTAAATAAAGTAAATAATTTATAAATAAATATGTTGTTAATTAATAAAGGACAATTAATTAACAACCTATTAACGCCTTCGAATCATTACGAATACAAAATTTTACTAAACAGAATAATTAGATAATCATGTATTAATTTATATTTAAATTAATCGACTCGCACAAATTAGTAAAAATAATACGTACGATTTTAGAAACGCTATAATAATTAAGTTCTTAACATTGATAAACTACGTACTTAGGATTTAAAATTTATTTGTAGCTTAATTAGTTAGGAAAAACACGTTATTTTACAAGGGAGTAAATAGAAAATTAATAATAGCAAATTAAATTACGTAGGTTATACCTTACTTATTTTTATTGTAAAATATGTAATATCCTTAAGTTAAAAGTTATGACTTATATAATTAGTTAAACAGTTTATCTTCAAATTAAAATATAATGAACATTAAAATTACATTAGATTAAATTAAACCAACCTTGACCTAATTTTACGCTCAATCGGAATCGAATAAAATTAATCGAACCGCTTGAGCAGATTCGAACACTTAGTGAAAATAATCAAACGGGACAATAAGGGTTACGAATACTTAGATTAGACTCTAATTAAGTTACGACTAAATTGCAGGCCAGCCGACCTACACCGAGTTCGATCCTTGGACCTGATTCCGCTGACGCTTGTACAGGAGCAGGCGAGGATTACGTGGATCCCGGAGATTATTAGCACGTTCTACCCCTACAGTTATCAGGTGTGGGATATCTGTATTTATTCTTTCGTGGTGTACTCTTACCAGTCGACCACTTGACCTGACATCCGCACTTTAATTTATATATTTGCATTAGAGCATGTTTAATCCTTTCTGAACTGTAATTTAGGATTTGCACAACCCCTTCTAAATTGAAAATTTAATGCTTTCTTAGGAGTAGTGTAATTTAATTAATAATATATTAGGATATTAGTTGTCCTCTTCTCGTAGAGGACAACATATTATTGTAGTTAAGCATGTGCATTGGTGAGCGTGAGATAGAAGACCGAATGACTGCTTTCCGTCACGTAGGCATGGGATGCGTGACGGTTCGTGGGTCATTGGGCTGAGGGATCACTTGATCCCTTAGAGGTCTTACTAGGATTATTATTATTATATGCATGAGCTTGGTAGTATATCATTTTCGATCATTTTACATTTTGTGCGGACCGATCACGAGTCCGGAGACGATTCGGGAGCTATCCCCCCTACATTAGGAGCTACTTGCCTAGGACGGCTGCCGAGGATGCGGTGGCAGATTTTATTTTTGTTGTTATGATGTCCCATTGATCTGGCCGGATGGTGGAGTTTCGTCTCTGCTCATGAGGAGATGAATTAACTTATTCTTACGTCTTGCTTGTAGTTTTCTCCTATTTTATATGTTTGGTGATGAATCGTCTTAGAGAAGGAAAACACATGGAATTAAGTGTAACCATCGGCTAGCGTGCACCAGCCTACGGGTTGAAGTAATTGGGGCAAAGCTCGATGTCCTTAGGCATCGGGTACCTTTGCTCCTCTGATCGCAGTCCTTGGATGTTACACGAATTTCGATATAACCATCGGCTAGCGTGCACCAGCCTACGGGTTGAAGTAATTGGGGCAAAGCTCGATGTCATTAGGCATCGGGTATCTTTGCCCCTCTGATCGCAGTCCTTGTGTTATGTCACTTTTGAGATACAAATTCAATTTGATTGAACTGGGCACGGCACGGGGTGACAAAATTATCCGTACTATTACTATATCAATTTGTACACACAGTACCTATTGTACTGGACTTCGGTTGAGTATAATATTGATCCTCAGATTTTATTTTGGGAACTTTGGCATTTTGGCATAATAGGATAATCACATCATGTCATCTATTATATGTATATTTTCTTTTGTAGTACTATGATAGGTTTAATGTCGCAGCATATGCATTAAAAGTGAATTACCTACTTTACATAGATGTCAAATTAAAAATGTGCTTTGACTTGAGAGGATCCCTGAAGGGATAATACTGGGTCACATACTGGGCGATCATTCGCTCATCCCCTCCTTTTTATGGATGTGGGCAGGTACAGAGTCTGACGGTCCGCAGCAGGAGGCGTCAGGAGCTGTCCCCGACGGTCACATTACTTGAGGTAGATTATGGGTTTTTGTTTATGATTTTACGAGTCCAATGTTTTGTTATATATATTGGACTCGATAGATCATGTATCCCTTTTTGACTAGTTATGTTTATTTTATACTGAGGTGGATTGTATGGATGTGTATATATGTATGTTTATTTGATATTTATGACTATTGCTTGTTTGTATTATGTTGCTTCCGCTGCTGTTTGATTATTATGTTGTTTAGCCTTGCGTGTTTATTGATTATTAAACACGAGGCGGGGATTGATCACATCCTAACCCGGAAATTCTGGTTTAGGGTGTGACAAGTCACAATCCCCTTCACTGAGGCAATTGCAAGCATACCCTCGTATGCTAAGTTTCTGAAGGAGATCCTTTCAAATCGCAATAAACTCTAAGAATTCTCAACAATTCCGCTCAATCGGGAATGTAGTGCGCTCGTGCAAAGTAAATTACCGGAAAAGTTGAAAGATCCGGGAAGCTTCTCGATACCATGCACAATTGGCACGACGAATTTTACGAGGGCTTTATGTGATCTGGGAGCAAGTGTGAGCCTAATGCCAAAGGCGGTGTTTGATAAATTGGAATGTGGAGAACTTTCACCGACACAAATTGCACTGCAACTGGCCGATCGATCAATTCGATATCCTGAAGGTGTGTTGCTGGATGTACCGATCAAAGTTGGAGACTTCTGGATACCCAGAAGATTTTGTTGTGGTTGACATGGAAGAAGATGAACACATTCTAATCATCCTTGGAAGGCCATTCCTCGCCACATGCGGAGCAATGATTGATGTTAAGAATGGAAAAATTTCACTGAATGTCGGAAAAGACAAGGCGGTCTACGACATAAACAGAGCTTTGAAATACCCTTCTGACATTGATCATGTCTTCAATTTGGGTATCATGGATGAATTTGAAGAGGAAGAATATCCATATGATGAATTGGGAGAATCCATGGGTATGGAGGAACTGGGCAACCTTTTTAGAGGGGATGATGACGCTGACATTGATCGTGTCTTCAGTTTGAGTATCACGGATGAATTTGCAGGGGAAGAATATCCATATGATGAATTGGGAGAATCCATGGGTATGGAGGAATTGGACAACCTTTTTAGAGGGGAAGATGACGAAAGGCAACTCGAGCAATACATCACCGCTGAACCTGATGAAGCCTACGTTGAAACTTGCCCAAGTTGTGCCACTGTCATAACAAAAGAAGAGGAAGAATCCCCTAAATCCAAAATTCTGCAGTCTGTGTCGCCTAGCACGGTCAGTAGCAAAATGACGAAAATGGAGAAGACAACCTCTCATCCACAACTCGAGCTCAAACCTCTTCCATCCAACATCCGTTATGAATTCCTAGGACCCAACCAAACCTACCCGGTGATTGTCAGTTCTCGGCTCGATAATGTTCAATCTAATAAGCTCGTCAACATACTCAAGATGCACCGAAAGGCTATTGGCGACAAAATAGATGACATCAAAGGCCTTAGCCCGACCATCCCCATGTACCGCATCCTACTTGAAGATGAGACAATGGAGGAAATGCAAGAATTAGAAAAGAGTTGGCACACACAACCACATGAAAACAAATTTTTCGATCCTCTGTTGACTTCAATTTCTATCAAACCAGAAGAAACCAAAGTTCCAACCACAGAATCAAGGCCTCTTCCAACAGTTCTCAACATTATCACTGAACCAAAAAGTTCTTGGGAGAACTACGATGCGGTCCATGGTCGAAAGGTGAAGATAAAACAGTTCGTGGTTCATCTGGAATCTCAATAAAACAAGGGGTCGAGCTAATGACTTTAAACAAGCGCTTCTTGGGAGGCAACCCAAGGCCATTTTTATATTTTTCATAATATTTATTTAGGACCTTAACAAAGAAACAACTCATATCCACATTTTTCCTATGATTAGGTGAACATATCAGAGGAAGGACTCGATCAAAGACACCACGGAAGGCAGGAAAATACCCTCTGGTACGGTCCTGTAGGGCGCAGAAAGTTGCACAGCTGTTGGTATGGAAGGTGTGTGCGTATGTTTAAATGTCTCACGGTTCAATGCTCTCGATTGGTTAAAGAACGTCGAACTTGAGACATTCATTTCTTTCTTTCTGCTATTCCTTCCGGTTCACCCTCGACAGACCTACGATTCATAATCAGCCTATCGAGAGAGTTTAATGATTGTGGGGACGTTTAACTCCCAGCGGGCGCAAGCCCCCGCTGTTAATTACATCAGATGACCCTTCCCAGCCATACTGAATACCTCGTTCATTCCAGGATTGAGAGCCTATTTGTCGTGAATTGAATAAAGGGGCTAAAAGGGGCGAACTCATGTACTTGGTCTTTTTGTGTTCTTTTGATTATCGTTGTTTTCGATATTTAAGTAATATGTGTACACAAGATGCAATGAATGTTATTTATTATACATTTTTATTTATTTTAGAAACATATTCGTATCTGAGAAAATATATTTGTGCTTTATTTATATTTTATTCAAGAGGAAATGATTTAAATATGAAGAAAAGTGGAGAAAAGGGCATTTTGGTCATTTAACATGCTGTGTGGCGTCTAATTGTACTTGATTTCTATTTAGAAACATGAGGGATTTAATTTGGGTTCATTTGGAATTAGTTTGAGTTGATTTGGGTTTGAAATAAAGAAGTTATGGCCAACAAGGGTTGAAAAGGGCTTATTTGTGAGGTTTAAAACTTTCCAGGGACCTATTTGTAAGGCTGGAAGGGCTGAGATTTGTGGTTTGGGTTTTTAGCAAGGTCTGAAATGAAAATTGGGCTTCCAGGGGGCTCATTTGAAGAGATCTTAGGCAGCCAGGGGCTTATTTGCGAATAATCAGGGACTATTCTGTAAAGAAATTTTGTCGGAGGGGCCTTCTTGTGAACATTCATTCTTTTATCATTTTCTGAGCTTTAAGATTGTAGATTGGGCTTTGAGATTGGTGTTTGGGCCTTCAAGATGTGCATTAGGGTTCTTGAGATTTGGGATTCAATCCGAGCTTCAGGATTAGGCAATTAAATGCTCTAAGATGTGTGCTGAAGCTTTAAGATTCGTTCCAAGAGACTTCTATTTTATCCGACATGCGGGCCCCTCTGACAGTGGGTCCCCGGCCTATTGGATTTTAATGCTAAGCCTTCGGATCCTTCTCTTATATAAAGATTCGGATTTTGGTTTGAACATTTTCTTGGCGCCAAGATCCAACAGATCTTATTTGCTTCAAGAATCGTGCAGATGTGATAAGAATCGGGTTTGAGACCCGATTAGGGGTTTGATTCGGTGGTCGCTCCGACGAAGTTCCCGGCCACGGCGAGGCTAACGGGGAACACCACTGAGATCGCCCTGGGCTTGCGGTTCCATTGGGCACGTTGTCGGCAGTGGTTGATCACCGGAGGTGGCGGCACGGCTGGGTTAGAACCTTCGGTACCGATCAAGGTTTTTTGTTGAATTTCATGGTTTCAGGCGCCTTCTTCTCCAATTAACTGTTCCTTTAGCGTCTTTTGAGTATGAGGGAGCTTTCTACAAGATCAATTTCATTTTTTCATAGAAGTTTGGTGACCTTTCTGACTTGATCTCACGGTTCGGTATCGGTTCTGGTACCGACACCTGGTATTCAGCTTCAGTAGCATATCTCGAGTGAGCATGGTAGTTTTGGCATGTTTGAGAGGGGTTAGCAGTGTATCAATGCTCAGAGGGGTGGTCATTGGGTATTCTTTAGGTCATTGGATTTCGGGTTTGGGTTAAGCATGAAACTCATATCACTTTCATCCTATTTCTTATGAATTTCATCAAATGACATGCATAATTTCATGTTATTCTTGTAGCACAACATCTTAGGAATACATGTATGAAGTTTTGGAATTTTATGCCTTTTGTTTCTATTTTTAAGAGAGGCAGAAAAACAGAGGGGTGTAAATGTAAAATGTGCATGCTGCAGATTTCTAATTTTCTGACATCCAACTTTGAAAATGGCTAGAAAATAGTAGAAAAATCAGAAAGATGCAAATTTTGAGTCTAAACTGATTGTTTTTTTATCCTCTATCTTCCTATTCAAGCAGATTTTTGATTTGGGTTTTTGATCAGCCTGCACTGGCCGATCTGTACCAACAGGTCATTTAGGCATTTTTCTGTGCTTATGCTATTTCATCAATTATGGTATCTTATCCTTAAAGGTTATAAATGAAAAATTGTGTCAAGAAAGATCAAAGGGGTGCTAGCATCACAAGTATCATTTGCTAGCAATTATGAAAATTATGCATATAAGTCCTTGGTCATTTGCATATTCATGTAAAAGGATCTTTGAGCATCATGTCATGGGGATTGAATTTTCCCTCTTCTCATTTGCCCTCTCCTTTTAGTGATTATGCATCTAGGTCCTTTGAAAAGCAATAAAATTCATAATATGGAAAAAGATGTAGTAAAACATCAATTCTTCACATATTACTCCTTTTATTCTTTTATGCATTAAAGTCCTTTAAAAAGTTCAAAATGACATAATTAGGGAGATGTAGTTAAACATCAATCCCCATCATGCCAATTAATTTAAATTTCCTTTTTCACTTTGTTATGCACTTTTAATTTAATTTTTATATTAAAAGAATTATATGAGAAATTGATATTCAAAGGATGTAGCTAAACATCAACTTTGATATCTCTTCCTTTTATATTTCTTATAATATGAAAATGTCACTTTTAATATACATATTATTTATATTTATGTGATTATGTGTTTTGTTATTTTCCTTTGCAATATAAAATAAAGAAAAGGGGAAACAAAAGAAAGAAGAAGAAATAAAGGAAAAGAGGAGATAGAAAATAAAAGCAAAGAAGAAAAATAACAAATTTCGACATTTTTGTATTTTATTTCTATAAAGATCACCAATAAGACAAGAAAGATGCAAATCACATATTTTTATTATGTACATTTATATATATTTTTTTTTGCTTTAAAAGGAAAGAAGATGCAAAAGAAGAAATGAAGCATTTTCATTGATCATCAAGCTATATATTTCTTTTGTTTTTCCTCATCCTAGGATGAACTAGAAATCATATAGCTCTCACATCCATGGTTTTGAGAGTAAAAGGAAAAGGAAGTAGAAGATGAAAACAAGATCAAACAAAGAACAAACAAGAAAGCCATAAAAAAAAAACCTTTTATTTCGACTAAAATAACATATATACAGATCATGGCTCATCTTGAGCTTACATTTCTTCAGGTATTAATTACCTTCCAAAAAAAAACTTGAAACCTTGAAGCTCTAAACCTAAGTTTCTTTGAAAAATGGAGGTTTCTCTTTGGTTTGATTCTAGCACAGGAGTTTCTGGAGAAGAAGATGTATCTCCATTATGCATTTTAGGTGCCTTATATAAGGCAGGCATGGGCCTAGGGTTTAGGGTTCAGCTGAGGTGTCATTTGCTATGCACACCAAGTGCTTGATCAAGGGTCTGGATACATTCACTCAATTTCGAATGCCTTGCTGGCAGGGGATCATTCAATAGCATTTTAACATACCATTCATCTTAATTTGAGTCATTTACAGCCCTTGGATTGATCTCATATGCAGGGGGGGGTGCCATCAAAGCCCTTAATTAACCGGCCATATATGGTAACACTTAATTTACGTGCCCCTGCACCCCTGGAGCAGATTCTTCTAT
>JAJGRW010000616.1:0-24960 GCA_025461045.1 Carex parvula | reverse complement strand
TACTCTCTTTAGGGTGGAAGAACTTGTATGCCATAAATTAATTAAAACTTATACCGATTTGGCAAATATTAATATTGTGCAATAAATAAATTAATTGTAAATATGAAAGAAATAGATGCATCAAGGACAAAATAAAAAAATTAGTAAATGAGACAAAATTTTAGAATGACACACAATTTTATGATTATTCTAATTAAGTATATTTAAAAAAATTAAGAAAAGCATAGAAAGGGAATCGTAATTTAGGGAAAAGTTTAGTGGGATGCATAATTCTTAAGTATATTTTTATACATTTTTTTTATATACGTAGAAAATATAATGGATGTTTAATTACTAATAAAATATTAAATGATAATATTTAGTACGAAAGTTGAAATATTTCAAATCTAGCTCCCAATGGAGTTCATAAATAATAGAGGTGCCCCAATTCTTCCGTTCACTAAAAAGAGAAACAATAATACTCAAAACTGCATTGAATTTGTTAGATATATATATATATAGAGAGGTTGGCTAATATCAAAACGTTTGTTCCTAGGCCATGGAACAAATGCTTCAGTTTTATATTTTCAAAGTTCAAACAGTCGATTCAAACCGTTCAACATTCAATCTATATTAAAATGTGCCCGGAGACCAAATTTTACATATTTTTGAATTTTTTTTTACTACTTATTAAGTCAGTTTTAAAATTGTTGTTTTCAATGATCTAGAAAATTTTCACTATTTATTAAAATCAGTGATTTTAAAACTGACTTAATAAATAGTATAAAAATTCCAAAAAATATAAAATTTGGTCTCCAAGCACATTTTAATATAGAGATCACATCTAACAGTTTGGATCGACCGTTTGGACTTTGAAAATTGAAAAATCAATTGGTTGCACCACAGCTCTGGAACAAACGTTTTGATATTAGCCAACCCCTCTCTATATATGTATGTGTGTGTGTGTGTGTGTGTGTATGTGTGTGTGTGTGTATATGTGTATATATATGTGTGTATATATATGTGTGTGTGTATATGTGTATATATATGTGTTGTGTATGTGTGTGTGTGTGTGTGTGTGTGTGTGGTGTGTGTGTGTGTGTATGTGTATATGGACTTGGCTACGGTGCTACGCGTAGCATAGAGGCCTCCGTGCTACGGCTCAATATTTGAGTTTTTAAAATCCTAACGGTCGATCCGAACCGTTCAACATGATCTCTATATGAATATGTACTTGCAAACCAAATTTTACATTTTTTAGAATTTTTTTACTATTTATTAAGCCACTTTGAAAAAATACTAATTTGTACACAACAGTAAAATCTTCTGGACCATTAGATCAGCAATTTTCAAAGTGGCTTAATAAATAGTAAAAAAATTCCAAAAAATGTAAAATTTGGTTTGCAAGTACATATTCATATGGAGATCATGTTGAATGGTTCGGATCGACCGTTAAGATTTTGAAAACTCAAAAATTGAGTCGTAGCACGGAGGCCCTCTATGCTACGCGTAGCATATTAGCCAGATTCTATATATGTGTGTGTGTATATATATGCAACAATACATTTACATTTACAAAAATATTGAGCATTTTAAATTGACTAATGAAAAATTTCTAAAAATTAATAGTTAACAACGAAGGTATTATTAAAATTTTCTTATCTTAAAGCCACTAGCCTTAAAATTTTTTTGCTTATCTTGTTACCACTTTATTTAATTTTCCATATAGACAACTTATCATGAATTCAGATTAACTCTATTAGACTTATCAAGTCAACTGAATATAAAAAGTCTTGTTTGGACATTTGCTAATTAATTAATAAGTTTGACCCAGCGATTGTTACATTGTTATCATGAATCCAACCGGTCAAAAACCGGGTTAGTAAACGGTTTTAATCAATAATTCAGTGAACCGGTTTAAAAAAACCGAACTCATCTCTTATCTCATGAAAATGGAACAAACCAGAATATACACAAGAGATATCGAATTATTATAAATTATCTTTTAATATTCAATTAAGTAACATGCTCAACCCCTTAAGCTTCAGCTTTGAAGCAAATTAAATTAAAGTCTTAATTTGTAAATAGCACTTGGAAGGATAATATCTTATTATACTTGATCTTGAATGCTCTATTTTTATTAATTGCTCCAACCAAAATTTTAATGCTGTTTAAGATAGTTATTAGATAAACACCCATGAAAAATGTATCTTTATGTGGCATGAATAATGAATAATATATACACTTGATGCTTTTGGTAAAAACCATTGAATTTTGATGTACTTGGATAATTTTACATATATGGTTTTGCGTTATGAACAAATTAGTTGAGAATTGATATTATTATTTTATTTGGGTGACAACAATTTTCTCAAATTTATCTATAAATTCGGTTTTATACTACACTATATCGGCAAATTTGCTATGATATTACGCAAAAATAGAATTAGTTTACATGCATAGTATTATCTCACAAAAGTCGGTCTTCTAATTGATCAATTTTCGAGAATAAATGAGTCATTTCTCTACTTATGACTCATATACAGTAACTTTTAGGTATATGCTTGTACAAACGTTAGAAGTAGAGAAATATCCCATTTGTCCTTGGAAACCGACCAATTAGTAACCTAGCATTTTTTTAAACATGCTACACTTTTTTGTAATTAATGATAAAATGGTACTTTATGAATTTACAATGAGTTTAATAGAAAAACAATGAAATGGGTTATTTGTAAGTTTTTAAAATTGGAAGGGTAAATATATATAGGATTTAGAAGAGAAATACGTAATTTTGAAATTTTTGAGGGGTGTATGTAAAATTTCCAAATATAAAAAATAAATCCGGTTCCAAAGCTATGTTTTCTTTCTTGATAATAAAGTAACAGTAACGGAGCCACGTGGATGACACCATTCAATTTTTTTTTTTTTTTGCAAATTATGATTCTTTTGTCATGTTTTTTTATTTCCAGAAAAAATTACATAGATATGCTTCTATTTAAAATTATTATATATTGTGTCTTATTCTGAAAATTTTGTTCCACCATTTATAGCCCCGTTCATGTATAGTGGTTTCATTATTTGGTTGAAAGGTAATTAAATTTAAATTGATAATTACTTTTTCTTCTGATGACATATGTGATGATTATCTATGTTAACATTTCCAAGGAAATAAAAGCACCATTTTCCATTGAATTTCCACTGATATGTCATCAAATAAAAGTCATCATTTTACAATTAAGTTGGGGAAATTATATTATTATGTCTATTCTGAAAACTTTGTACTACTACATTCCAATTTATTGATCCTTCATGTATAGAAGTTTCTGGTTGAATGGTAATTAAATTTCAATTAGTAATTACTTTTTCTTTTGATGACATATCTGATAATTACCTATGCTATCATTTCCAAGGAAATAAAAGTCACCATTTTTCTTTCATTTCCACTGATATATCATCAAATAAAAGTCACCATTCATAATTAATTTGAAGAATTTTCCAGAAGCACACAGTAAACATAGGGGTCCGGATCCCCTAAAGTAACTCAATTTTTGGGTTTTAGATCCGGGACCATCCGATTCGAATCCGTCGCTCAAGATGTGTGCGCTCCACTTGAGATGGATTTACGCGGCTTTCGAATCGGACGATCCCGATCTAAAACCCAAAAATTGGGTTACTTCATTGGATCTCAATTCGTAACATAGCACGATATGTCAAAGATCTTTAATTGTTATCTATCTGATGAAATGCATTTGGAGTTGACAGTAATTAATTTAGGCAAAATTGGATGTATGCCCATTAAAACTTCACTATTAGATATTTACCCACCAAATTCTTAACATATGTGCTATATGCCATACAAAAATTTATCTTAAGAAATGACAGTAAAATTTTATAAAAAGATTTAAAAGACAGAAATGCCCTTCATCTTTTCATTTTCAATCCTTCATACCACCAATCTACCATGGCTCTGGTTGATAATATTTTTTTAGAAAAAATACGAGATTATGCTTGTGTTTTAAAATAATTATACAACTGTCCTCTTATCCTAAAAATTGGTCCACCTTACCTTGTTCTGGCTTTGCCCCTGAAAACTGGCCGGTAGACTTTACATTAATTATATAAACTTGCTATTACAACTTACAAATAAATAGCAATATGATGGTCCCTTTGATTGAAATTAAGAGTAGCCTAAAAGATGATTGAAATTAAGAGTATCCTAAAAGAAGATAGCAAATTAGCAATATGATTGTAATTGCAGTGTTATTCTTGGCAAGTTTTTGAAAAGATGATTGTATTGTGAGAATATATATAATATTTCACCAGGTATTAATATATGCTTGTCAATCTGGGATTTAATTGCTGCAATACAAAATTAAGGTCAACCAATTAATTACTTGCAATCAATGTATAGAACAGTCTGTTGACAATCAATTACAGTATAGATAAAGTGTTGGCAATCACAGATGGCTACAGTACAGGCTACAGCATTATTTTCTTGAAAGATGCATCATGCATCCGCCACTAGCATTTAATTATGCTCTACATGTAAATATTATATGGTGCTTAGCTGTATCACAATTAATAATAAGTTGTGCTAGAGGGGTGGAATGAGTAGTTTGGTCTATTTAATATTTTTAATGAAATTTTAATACCGATCGATCGATCTTATTAATTATTCAAGAGAAAAGATTTTATGGGGAGATAGCAAATGTGTTGAGCTTTCAATGGATAAATATTCTTATTTTAAGTTTCATTGGAGAAATTTTGAAACTAGTGAAAATTTATGATATGTTTGAACCATGTTTTCTCTATATACTAGTTAGTTGCAAGCAAGAAATACTCAAAATAATAAGAACCCAAAAACAAAAAAAATAGGTCATGCTCAGAAACTATCAAGACCTTCTCTTGCTTTTAAAATAATTAAGTAGCGATAAATTCATTATTTGTATTTTTGCTTGGAACTTTAATATCTAGTGAGAGGAGGTCAAGTATCTATCGGTACATAAGTAGAGCAAAAATTCTCATAACTTGAAAAAAGTAATATAACAATGATTAATTTTATTTTTATTTAGGCGAAACAGTTTGTATGTTTTTATTCAAAGAACAATTAGTACAAAGTGCAGATTTTACATATGCAGAAAAAAAGAAACCAAAATACACATTAACAACGAATTAACTGAAAGTCTTATATGTCCTACCCATATTAACTGACTGGTAGGCCACATGGTTTTCTTTCGTCTAATGGATCCGACTCCGCTGCTCTCCAAATAGGAGAGCAGGACCCTGTTATTTTAAATCAGACCGTTGAACTTTTTCAAACACGGATCTCGACACAGATGAACGGTTCGATTTAGAATAACAGGGTCCTGCTCTCCTATTTGGAAAGCAGCGGAGTCGGATCCCCGCCTAACATAGATGTATTGAAAATCAGTAATAAAAGACTTAGAAACATGCATAGACTGACATTGAACTTAGGGATGGGCAAGATTGCACTGCCCAAATTGGCTAACCGCGTTTAAGGTTTTACGTGGTACTCAGATCCAAAGCCAGCATGAGCCAGAAAACAATATGTAATAATAATATTTGATGTATGTGTGATGTTTGCATGTGAAAAAAAAAATATGATATTAATTTGATGTATGTTTTATAATTTATTAAACAATTCAAATTTTATAACTACCTCTAATCAAATATGTAATAATGCTTTAACGGTATAATATTCTTAGCTTAATTTTTTCGACAGCTGTAAGTTCAAAATTCAGTTGAACATTAATTAGTATAAAATAATTAAATATTAACTATTAAAATTTAATTATTATATATATAAATTCACGATAAAAATATAAAATAATTAAATGTTACTATTTATTAATTATGAATTCACATAGGTGGACTCTTTGAAAAATTTGAAGTGTCACTGTGACACATGGCGCATCGGTAGCCACGCTTAATTGCTTCTCATAAACAGTTGATGCGTAACGACTTGTTGAGTTCTTTTTTTCTACTTCAAATTAATTAACTAATGATTTTTTCAAAGTCCTTTAGAGAACTCTGGAAATTTCTCCAAACTCGCTCTTTCTTTTCTTGTTTTCTTTTGATATATTAAATAATATTACCCAGTGTTCTAAATAGCGCGCTATGCGTTTTTGGATCCTAAACGCTAAGCTATGGCATGAAAATACGCTAATTGCGCTACGGCCGCTATAGCGGTAATAGCGGTCCGCTATAGCGCATAGTGTGTAGCGCGCTATGCATACTGGGTTTTTTTAGACAATTTATATGGGCTTAAATAAAGATCCATAAAATTTATTTTGTATAGAAAAAAAAAATAGAATGAATCATGATGCTTAAGATATTTTGTATAGAAAAAGATCGATAGTTTATGATATTATTATGGATATTTTGAACCATGGACTTTTTTGTACTAGTTCAATATGAATATTATAATTTATTAATTAATTTGGTGTTATTTATTGTTCTATGAAACTTTAGATAATGTTAATATATAGTACAAATATATAATATAATTTTTGTAAAAAAAAAAAACGCTATTTGGAATAGCTTCTGCTATAGCTTTTTTGTAGCCCTTCCCGCTATGACGCTATAAACGCTATTTAAAAACATTGATAATACCTATATCTAGTGGTGAAAACATTATGAAATAAGATATGATCCGATTCCATATTCGAAAAATTAGATGTGGATATCTGATATCCGAATATCCATATGAATAATGGATACTGATATGATTTATGTTTCAATTATATGTATCCGAATAGTAGATATATTAATATATTTTAATATATATTATGAAAAAATATTGTTTTCACTATTAAAATTAGATAAATATTATAAACTTTGATATTTTTTAATATTATTTAATAAATATTCGATCCGATCTATATCTGATTCATATCCGTATCTGAAAAATTAAAAAGAGATATGAATATGATTTTACCACTATCCGCTCCGTATTCGCTTCGTTTTCACCCGTACCTATATCTCTAGTCGATCGTTAACATAATACTTTCTTAGATGACTCAGTGTGACTAATAACTCCACCAATGCCCAAATAGATGGTATATTTTTATTAATGTAGATATATTATACATTAGAATTTGTAAAATTTCTTTAAAAAGAAAGTGATGGAAATGATCGAATTAGCAAGTAGTGTTCTAAATACATGACAAATATGTCGATTTATATGTAATGTGATGTGACGTGTTAAAATAGTATAGATAGAAAAATACGTTTAGTATTTGTAAAAATAAAAATTTAATTTTTAGAAGGGTAGATTAACATGTAGTATGCTAAATATGTGATGTGTTTGTGATCAGGTATATATGGACATCACATGATAAAAATATTTTTCTTTCACGTAGCATGCAAAAACATAGTAGAGGAAGACATGTCATATATAGTCCTGGCACGACCTGCTGTGACGTGCTTATCTGTAGTGTAACATTACCTTAATTTATTATTTTTTGTCAATTTTAAATTTTTATTGTAAAAGTTGTTGCGAAATGTTAAAAAGTTTAAAAATATTCTAAAGATGAAGAGAAGTTGTTGCAAATTTTTTAAATCTTGTCCGAATTTGAATTATTGTTAGAGAAAAAAACTTTAAATTGTAGAAAAAATTTAAAAAATATTTTAAAGTGAAGAAAAAATGTTGCAAATATTTATCACATTTAACTTCGGAAAAAATCGATATATATATAGAGCTGGGCTATGTTGAGTTGTGAAGTAAGAGGGTCATTTTTACTTCATGCTCATATTTGTATTTTGAAAATTCAAACAACCGATCCGAACCGCTCAACATGTTCTCTATATTAAATGTGCTTGGAGACTAAATTTACATTTTTGTAATTGTTTTATTATTATTAAGCCACTTGAAAGTCGATGATCCGTTGGTCCAGAATTTTTACTGTTTTTTACTGTTCACAGTGGATCAGCGATTTTCAAAGTGGCTTAATAAATAGTAAAACAATTCCAAAAAATGTAAAATTTAGTCTCCAAGCACATTTCAATATAGAACATGTTGAGCGGTTCAGATCGGTTGTTTGGGTTTTCAAAATGAAAATATGGCGTAAAGTAAAACGTTATTTTGCTTCACAACTCACCATATATAATCTATATATTATGAGGAGGGTTCAAATGCACCATTATTTTTGTGCTCCAATATGCTCCACATTCTTTATCTCTATTTTCAAAATTCGAACAGTTGATCTGAATCGCTCAACATGATCTTCATAATAAAATATGCTTGGATATCAAATTTTATATTTTTAGAATTTTTTTACTATTTTTTTAGATAGGTACAAAATCAATTTTTTTAAGGAGATTTTGAACCATCTGATAAAGTGATATTGTACCTATCTAAAAAATAGTAAAAAAAATTCTAAAAAATATAAAATTTGGTCTCCAAATATATTTTTTATGAAGATCATGTTGAACGGTTCGGATCGACTGTTCGGACTTTGAAAATAGCGATAAAGAATGTGGAGCATATTGAAGCACAAAAATTATAGTGCATTTGAACCCTCCTCCTCACACCACACACACATATTATATATAGAGAGAGAGAGAGAGAGAGAGGGATCCACTTGCACTTTTTATGGGTGACACCGAATTACACCATATATTTTTAAAGTCCAAGCAATCGATCCAAACTGTTCAACATGATTGATATATTAAAATGTGCTTGTAGATCAAATTTTACATTTTTTTTTTCTTTTTACTATTTATTAAGATGGTACAAAAATTCAATGGTCTGAAAATAACGATTTTGTAAAATACTTAATAAATAGTAAAAAAATTCAAAAAAATGTAAAATTTGATCTACAAACACATTTTAATAAAAGTACGATTTTTAGAAGAATGTAGGTCGGTGTCACAAAAAAAAAATTGGAAGTGAATCCTTCCTCTCTTTATACTATAATATATAAAGGAGTGGCCCCTTACAATATTTGTAAGTTAAAATATATATCTTGCAACAATTCAATCATTATTACATCAGTTGGGAATTACATAGTGGAATTCTAATGGCTAATTCTAATTAAACTACAACACACATTTAATATTTATGAAAAGTACTGAATATATAAAAACTTTTAAATAAAATTATATAATTTACTAAGCACTCTTAACTTGACTATAGATTTGCTCCCCATTAATTCATCATGCTGGCCCCGTGCTCCATTCCAACGCGCACCGAGTCATACCATAATTAATGTCGTTGCTAGCTTGTCACATTCACGTGTCAGTATTGATTCTAAAACTCAACTCGCCAATTTTTCGGAAAAAAAATTCAAATTTAACATCAAATTAATTAAGATATAAAAAGTAATTAATTAGCACGCGTATATACAATTAAAATAATTAAAATGTATATTCCGTATCATGTCACATGCATGACATATATATCAAACTAATTCGCTTAACGTGCTATGACATAAATTTTTTTGTCAACGCACGCAATATGATACTTCATACGACCCACAAATAGCAATTATAATGTGACACACAAATCATATTATGTGATAAACATGCCAGACGGTCATTAATTCTGACATGTTCGTCGAACAGTAATTGTATGATTTTTTATTCACTGTTAGCTAGTTGAATAAGACTGAGGTGCTATAAATAGCATAAGATCTTTTATGTTACAGTTTCAAAAAACTATCGTATAAATTTTAAATTTCGATTAAGTAGCTCAGTAAATTATTTATATAATGAATTTGTAGAATAGCAATTTTAGTATTTTTGAAATTTTTACTATTTTTTTATGATTATGAAATATTATAAAATAAAAGTCATTTTTGCCATCTTTCATAAATAATAAAAAATAGTAAAAATTGATATTATACTAGTTCATTATACAAACAATTTGAGTTATCAAAATTTGAAGTTTATAAGTTTTTGAGACCGTAGCACATAAGACCTTATGATATCCATAGCAGCTAAGCCTATGTATATATATATATATATATATATAGTATGGCTAAGTTGCTGTTGGTAGCATTTCGGCCAGCTGTTGCCGGGGCTATATTTAGCCATACGATGTTCAAACAACAAATCCAAACCGTTAGATGTGATCTCTATATAAAATCTACTTGGAGACCAAATTTTATATTTTTTGAAATTTTTTTACTATTTATTAAACCACTTTGAAAATTGCTGATCCGGGTGAACAGTTAAACAGTCTGGACCATATGATCTGGAATTTTCAATGTGGCTTAATAAATAGTAAAAAATTCCAAAAAATGTAAAATTTGGTTTCCAAGTAGATTTTAATATAGAGATCACATCTAACGGTTTGGATTTGTTGTTTGAACACGTATGGCTAAATATAGCCCCGGCAGTAGCTGGCCGAAATGCTGCCAGCAGCAATTAGCCATAATATATATATATTCTATATATATATATATATATATATATATATATAGAAGCTTCTCTTGTGTTTATTTTATCCAGTTGTAACTGAATCTCCCTATGCAAGATTCAGAAAAGTCAAGCATAGAAGAAGGTAAGACAAATTAATTAAGGAGCTTCTATTCAACGCACCACTAGTTGTTATAGGAATTTGGTCCTTCACAATTAATGGGTCAAATGTGGAAATTTGTGATTTATTCTTGACCCGTATATACGGATTTAATTACCTTACAAACATTGAGCTACTAATTATTACAAGTTATTGAATTAAACCAATTCGTTAAAAAAATTATCTTCGTTTATAAGTTATTAGTAACATAAAATTCTAAATTTTAAATATTATTTTAATTTTTTAAATATACTATATTAATTTTCTTTATGAACATGTAAAAAATAACAATATTTTAAATGTTTGTCATGAGCTAACATATATATATAATATATATATATATATATATATATATGGGCTTTTGTACTTCGCGAAGTAAACCCCTGCGTTTACTTCACGCCACTTTTTGGATTTTGAAAATCCAAACAACCGATCCAAACCGTTCAATATTCTAAATATTGAAATGTGCTTGGAGACCAAATTTTACATTTTTTTGAAATTTTTTACTATTTATTAAGCCACTTTGAAAGTTTCTGATCCGGTGGTCTAGAAAATTTTACTGTTTTTTACTGTTCACCATTGGATCAGCGATTTTCAAAGTAGCTTAATAAATAGTAAAAAAAATTCCAAAAATGTAAATTTGTTCTCCAAGCACATTTCAATATTTAGAACATGTTGAACCGTTCGATCGGTTGTTTGGATTTTCAAAATGAAAAATGAGCGTGAAGTAAACAAGGGTTTTACTTCGCGAAGTACGCCCATCTCTCTCTCTCTCTCTCTCTCCTCTATATATATCTATATATATATATATATAAACACGGAAGTGGATGATTTTTAGACGTTGATCTTATTAATTTATATAAAAATACAATTGAAGATAATATTATTTATTATGTATGTAGAGAAAATATATAAATAATATAAATTTTTTTATTTTAACATATAATTTTACATTTTTGTTATTAGATAATTAAAAAGTAAAAATACAACGAAGACAAAAATAATAAAGATATTTAAATCCTTGACAAAAATAATAAAGATATTTAAAATCCGTGGGATTCCCGTGAGACTTTTATATATATATCCGTATATTTTTCAAAGTCATAAAAAGACACTCAAATTAATTTAACGCTGCGTTTAATTGGTCATATATTTGGTTCTTTCAGGTGATCATATAGAAGCTGCATTGTGCATTGATCAAGTCAGGTTTCGCAATCAATGAAGACTTGTGTAGTTAATCATAATATATAACATATATGTACATATATATACATGAGGAGGGTTCCAATGCCTCCATTTTTCATGCCTCCACCATGCCTCCATTTTTAGAACTTTAATAACTCAAAATTTAAAACTTAAAAGTCAAAATGAAACCGTTGGATATGATCTACATCATTATATCTATACACGTGTAAAAGTTATGACATTCAATTTTGTTTTAGTTGTCATCAAGAGTTTGTAAAAAACGTACTAATGTGGATAATTTATAGACGTTGATTTTTCAACTTATTGATTCACATAAAAACAAAATCGAAATGTGGTATATTTTTATGAGAACATAGATAAAATGATGTAGATGATATCCAATGGTTTTATTTTGACTTTTAAGTTTTAAATTTTGAGTTATTAAAGTTTTAAAATGGAGGCATGGTGGAGGCATGAAAAATTGAGGCATTGGAACCCTCCTCTATATACATATATGTACATATATATATAGATGGGCTATTGTGCTTTGCAAAGTAAACACTCTCTTTACTTCGGGTCATTTTTTAATTTTGAAAATCCAAACCCGATCCGAACAGTTCAACATGTTCTAAATATTGAAATGTGCTTGCAGGCTAAATTTTACATTTTTTGGAATTGTTTTACTATTTATTAAGCCACTTTGAAAATCGCTGATCTGGTGGTCCAGAAAATTTTACTGTTTACAGTGGAACAGCGATTTTCAAAGTGGCTTAATAAATAGTAAAAAATTTCAAAAAAGTAAAATTTAGTCTGCAAGCACATTTCAATATTTAGAACATGTTGAACGGTTCGGATCGGTTTTTTAGATTTTCAAAATTGAAAAAATAACTCTAAGTAAAGAGGGTGTTTTACTTTGCAAAGCACAATAGCCCATCTCTATATATATGTACATATATGTATATAGAGGAGGGTTCCAATGCCTCAATTTTTCATGCCTCCACCATGCCTCCATTTTTAAAACTTTAACTCAAAATTTAAAACTTAAAAGTCAAAATAAAACCGTTGGATATGATCTATATCATTTTATCTATGTGCTCATAAAAAATTATCACATTTTGATTTTGTTTTTATGTGAATCAATAAGTTGAAAAATCAACGTCTATAAATTATCCACATTAGTACGTTTTTTACAAGCTCTTGATGACAACCAAACAAAATTGAAATGTCATAATTTTTTAACGTGTATAGATATAATGATGTAGATCATATCCAACGGTTTCATTTTGACTTTTAAGTTTTAAATTTTGA
Source organism: Carex parvula (assembly GCA_025461045.1). Taxonomy (NCBI): domain Eukaryota; kingdom Viridiplantae; phylum Streptophyta; class Magnoliopsida; order Poales; family Cyperaceae; genus Carex; species Carex parvula. Next base: position 11,948 of record JAJGRW010000616.1, on the reverse strand, counting down.
GTTATTAAAGTTTGCAAAATGGAGGCATGGTGGAGGCATGAAAAAATGGAGGCATTGGAACCCTCCTCATGTATATAATGTACATATATGTATATATATTATGATTAACTACACAAGTCTTCATTGATTGCGAAACCTGACTTTGATCAATGCACAATGCAGCTTCTATATGATCACCTGAAAGAACCAATATATGACCAATTAAACGCAGCGTTAAATTAATTTGAGTGTCTTTTATTGACTTTGAAAAATATACGGATATATATATAAAAGTCTCACGGGAATCCACACGGATGTTAAATATCTTTATTATTTTTGTCAAGGATTTAATATCTTTATTATTTTTGTCTTCGTGTATTTTACCTTTTTAATTATCTAATAACAAAATGTAAAATTTTATGTTAAAATAAAAAATTTAATATTATTTATATTATTTTCTCTACATACATATAATAATATTATCTTCAATTGTATTTTTATATAAATTAATAAGATCAACGTCTAAAAATCATCCACTTCCGTGTATATATATATATATAGAGATATATAGAGAGAGAGAAGAGAGAGAGAGATGGGCGTACTTCGCGAAGTAAAACCCCTTGTTTACTTCACGCTCATATTTTCATTTTGAAAATCCAAACAACCGATCCGAACGGTTCAACATGTTCTAAATATTGAAATGTGCTTGGAGAACAAATTTTACATTTTTTGGAATTTTTTTACTATTTATTAAGCTACTTTGAAAATCGCTGATCCAATGGTGAACAGTAAAAAACAGTAAAATTTTCTAGACCACCGGATCAGAAACTTTCAAAGTGGCTTAATAAATAGTAAAAAATTTCAAAAAATGTAAAATTTGGTCTCCAAGCACATTTCAATATTTAGAATATATTGAACGGTTCGGATCGGTTGTTTGGATTTTCAAAATCTAAAAAGGGGCGTGAAGTAAACGCAGGGGTTTACTTCGCGAAGTACAAAAGCCCATATATATATTACTAGTGTTAGCTCATGACAACATTTAAATATGTTATTTTTTACATGTTCATAAAGAAAATTAATATAGTATATTTAAAAAAATTAAAATAATATTTAAAATTTAGAATTTTATGTTACTAATAACTTATAAACGAAGATAATTTTTTTAACGAATTGGTTTAATTCAATAACTTGTAATAATTAGTAGCTCAATGTTTTGTAAGGTAATTAATCCGTATTACGGGTCAAGATAAATCACAAATTTCCACATTTGACCCATTAATTGGAAGGACCAAATTCCTATAACAACTAGTGGTGCGTTGAATAGAAGCTCCTTAATTTAATTTGGCTTTACCTTCTTCATGCTGACTTTTCTGAATCTGCATAGGGAGATTCAGTTACAACTGGATAAAATAAACACAAGAGAAGCTTCTATATATATATATATATATATATATATATATATATATATATATTATGGCTAATTTGCTGCTGGCAGCATTTCGGCCAGCTACTGCCGGGCTATATTTAGCCATACGATGTTCAAACAACAAACCCAAACCGTTAGATGTGATCTCTATATTAAAATCTACTTGGAAACCAAATTTTACATTTTTTGGAATTTTTTACTATTTATTAAGCCACATTGAAAATTCCAGTCATATGGTCAGACTGTTTAACTGTTCACCCGGATCAGCAATTTTCAAAGTGGTTTAATAAATAGTAAAAAAATTTCAAAAAATATAAAATTTGGTCTCCAAGTAGATTTTAATATAGAGATCACATCTAACGGTTTGGATTTGTTGTTTGAACATCGTATGGCTAAATATAGCCCCGGCAACAGCTGGCCGAAATGCTACCAACAGCAACTTAGCCATACTATATATATATATATATATATATATACATAGGCTTAGCTGCTATGGATATCATAAGGTCTTATGTGCTACGGTCTCAAAAACTTATAAACTTCAAATTTGATTAACTCATTAAATTGTTTGTATAATGAACTAGTATAATATCAATTTTACTATTTTTTTATTATTTATGAAAGATGGCAAAAATGACTTTATTTTATAATATTTCATAAATCATAAAATAGTAAAAAAATTTCAAAAATACTAAAATTGCTATTCTACAAATTCATTATAAATAATTTACTGAGCTACTTAATCGAAATTTAAAATTTATACGATAGTTTTTTGAAACTGTAACAAAAAGATCTTATGCTATTTATAGCACCTCAGTCTTATTCAACTAGCTAACAGTGAATAAAAAATCATACAATTACTGTTCGACGAACATGTCAGAATTAATGACCGTCTGGCATGTTTATCACATAATATGATTTGTGTCACATTATAATTGCTATTTGTGGGTCGTATGAGTATCATATTGCGTGGCGTTGACAAAAAATATTATATGTCATAGCACGTAAGCGAATTAGTTTGATATATATGTCATGCATGTGACATGATACGGAATAATACATTTTAATTATTTTAATTGTATATACGCGTGCTAATTAATTACTTTTATATCTTAATTAATTTGATGTTAAATTTGAATTTTTTTTCTGAAAAATTGGCGACTTGAGTTTTCAGAATCAATACTGATACGTGAACGTGACAAGCTAGCAACGACATTAATTATGGTATGGACTCGGTGCGCGTTGGAATGGAGCACGGGGCCAGCATGATGAATTAATGGGGAGCAAATCTATAGTCAAGTTAAGAGTGCTTAGCAAATTATATAATTTTATTTAAAAAGTGTTTATATAGTTAAGTACTTCTCATAAAATATTAAATATTTGCCTTAAGTTAATTAGAATTAGCCATTAGAATTCCACTATGTAATTCCCAACTGATGTAAGAATGATTGAATTGTTGTAAGATATTGTAACTTACAAATATTGTAAGTGGTCCACTCCTTTATATATATATATATATAAAGAGAGGAAGGATTCACTTCCAATTTTTTTTGTGACACCGACCTACCTTCTTCTAAAATCGTACTTTTATTAAAATGTGTTTGTAGATCAAATTTTACATTTTTTTTGAATTTTTTTACTATTTATTAAGTATTTTACAAAATCGTTATTTTCAGACCATTGAATTTTTGTACCCATCTTAATAAATAGTAAAAAGAATTCAAAAAAAATGTAAAATTTGATCTACAAGCACATTTTAATATATCAATCATGTTGAACAGTTTGGATCGATTGCTTGGACTTTAAAAATATATGGTGTAATTCGGTGTCACCCATAAAAAGTGCAAGTGGATCCCTCCTCTCTCTCTCTCTCTCTCTATATATATATATGTGTGTGTGTGTGTGTGAGGAGGAGGGTTCAAATGCACTATAATTTTGTGCTTCAATATGCTCCACATTCTTTATCGCTATTTTCAAAGTCCGAACAGTCGATCCGAACCGTTCAACATGATCTTCATAAAAAATATATTTGGAGACCAAATTTTATATTTTTTAGAATTTTTTTTACTATTTTTTTAGATAGGTACAATATCACTTTATCAGATGGTTCAAAATCTCCTTAAAAAAATTGATTTTGTACATACCACAAAAATAGTAAAAAAATTCCAAAAATTATAAAATTTGATATCCAAGCATATTTTATTATGAAGATCATGTTGAGCGATTCAGATCAACTGTTCGAATTTTGAAATAGAGATAAAGAATGTGGAGCATATTGGAGCACAAAAATAATGGTGCATTTGAACCCTCCTCATATATGAGATAGATTATATATGGTGAGTTGTGAAGCAAAATAACGTTTTACTTTACGCCATATTTTCATTTTGAAAACCCAAACAACCGATCTGAACCGCTCAACATGTTCTCTATATTGAAATGTGCTTGGAGACTAAATTTTACATTTTTTGGAATTGTTTTACTATTTATTAAGCCACTTTGAAAATCGCTGATCCACTGTGAACAGTAAAAAACAGTAAAAATTTCTGGACCACCGGATCATCGACTTTCAAAGTGGCTTAATAAATAATAAAACAATTACAAAAAATGTAAAATTTAGTCTCCAAGCACATTTTAATATAGAGAACATGTTGAGCGGTTCGGATCGGTTGTTTGAATTTTCAAAATAAAAATATGAGCATGAAGTAAAAATGACCTCTTACTTCACAACTCAACATAGCCCAGCTCTATATATATCGATTTTTTCCGAAGTTAAATATGATAAAATATTGCAACATTTTTTCTTCACTTTAAAATATTTTTTCAATTGTTTCTACAATTTAAAGTTTTTTTCTATAACAATAATTCAAAATTCGGACAAGATTTAAAAAAATTGCAACAACTTCTCTTCATCTTTAGAATATTTTTAAATTTTTTCACATTTCGCAACAACCTTTTACAATAAAAATTTAAAATTGACAAAAATAATAATTAAAGGTAAGTGTTACACTACAGATAAGCACGTCACAGCATGTTGTGCCATGACTAAATATGATATGTCTTCCACTACTATCTTTTGCATGCTACGTGAAAGAAAAATATTTTTATCATGTGATGTCACATATATACATGATCACTACACATCACATATTTAGAATACTACATGCTAATCTAACCTTCTAAAAATCAAAATTTTATTTTTACAAATACTAAACGTATTTGTTTTATCTACACATTTTTAACACGTCACATCACATTATTACATACCTAAATCATGACATGTTTGTCACGTATTTTAGTATTTAGAACACTACTTACTAATTCGATCGTTTCAATCACTTTCTTTTCTAAAGAAATTTACAAATTCTAAATGTATAATATATCTACATTAATAAAAAAAAATACCATCTATTTGGGCATTTGGTGGAGTTATTAGTCACACTGACTCATCTAAGAAAGTAATTATGTTAACGATCGACTGGAGATATAGGTATGGGTGAAAACAAAGCGAATACGGAGCGGATCGACAGTGGTAAAACCATATTCATATCTCTTTGTAATTTTCCGGATACGGATACGGATCATATATCAGCCGGATACAGATACGGATACAAATAGGATCAAATATTTATTAAAATGATTTAAAAAAATATCAAAGTTCATAATATTTATCTAATTTTAATAGTGAAAACAATATTTTTTCAAAATATATATTAAAATATATAATATATCTACTATTCGGATACATATAATTGAAACATAAAATCATATCAGTATCCATATTCATATGGATATTCGGATATCAGATATCCACATCTAATTTTTCGAATATGAATCGGATCATATAGTATTCATAATGTTTTCACCACTAGATATAGGTATTATCAATGTTTTAAATAGCGTTTATAGCGTCATAGCGGGAAGGCTACAAAAAAGCTATAGCAGAAGCTATTCCAAATAGCGTTTTTTTTTTTTACAAAAATTATATTATATATTTGTACTATATATTAACATTATCTAAAGTTTCATAGAACAATAAATAACACCAAATTAATTAAGAAATTATAATATTCATATTGAACTAGTACAAAAGTCCATGGTTCAAAATATCCATAATAATATCATAAACTATCGATCTTTTTCTATACAAAATATCTTAAGCATCATGATTCATTCTATTTTTTTTTCTATACAAAATAAATTTATGGATCTTTATTTAAGCCCATATAAATTGTCTAAAAAAACCCAGTATGCATAGCGCGCTACACACTATGCGCTATAGCGGACCGCTATTACCGCTATAGCGGCCGTAGCGCAATTAGCGTATTTTCATGCCATAGCTTAGCGTTTAGGATCCAAAAACGCATAGCGCGCTATTTAGAACACTGGGTAATATTATTTAATATATCAAAAGAAAACAAGAAAAGAAAGAGCGAGTTTGGAGAAATTTCCAGAGTTCTCTGAAGGACTTTGAAAAAATCATTAGTTAATTAATTAGACGTAGAAAAAATGAACTGAACAAGTCGTTAAACTATTTATGAGAAGCAATTAAGCGTGGTAACCGATGCGCCATGTGTCACAGTGACACACTTCAAATTTTTCAAAGAGTCCACCTATGTGAATTCATAATTAATAAATAGTAACATTTAATTATTTTATATTTTTATCGTGAATTTATATATAATAATTAAATTTTAATAGTTAATATTTAATTATTTTATACTAATTAATGTTCAACTGAATTTTGAACTTACAGCTGTCGAAAAAATTAAGCTAAGAATATTATACCGTTAAAGCATTATTACATATTTGATTAGAGGTAGTTATAAAATTTGAATTGTTTAATAAATTATAAAACATACATCAAATTAATATCATATTTTTTTTTTCACATGCAAACATCACACATACATCAAATATTATTATTACATATTGTTTTCTGGCTCATGCTGGCTTTGGATCTGAGTACCACGTAAAACCTTAAACGCGGTTAGCCAATTTGGGCAGTGCAATCTTGCCCATCCCTAAGTTCAATGTCAGTCTATGCATGTTTCAAGTCTTTTATTACTGATTTTCAATACATCTATGTTAGGCGGGGATCCGACTCCGCTGCTTTCCAAATAGGAGAGCAGGATCATGTTATTCTAAATCGAACCGTTCATCTGTGTCAAGATCCGTATATGAAAAAAGTTCAACGGTCTGATTTAGAATAACAGAGTCCTGCTCTCCTATTTGGAGAGCAGCGGAGTCGGATCCATTAGGCAGAAAGAAAACCATGTGGCCTACCAGTCAGTTAATATGGGTAGGACATATAAGACTTTCAGTTAATTCGTTGTTAATGTGTATTTTGGTTTCTTTTTTTCTGCATATGTAAATCTGCACTTTGTACTATATTGTTGTTTGAATAAAAACATACAAACTGTTTCGCTAAATAAAAATAAAATTAATCATTATTATATTACTTTTTTCAAGTTATGAGAATTTTGCTCTACTTATGTACCGATAGATACTTGACCTCCTCTCACTAGATATTAAAGTTCCAAGCAAAAATACAAATAATGAATTTATCGCTACTTAATTATTTTAAAAGCAAGAGAAGGTTCTTGATAGTTTCTGAGCATGACCTATTTTTTTTGTTTTTGGGTTCTTATTATTTTGAGTATTTTCTTGCTTGCAACTAACTAGTATATAGAGAAAAACATGGTTCAAACATATCATAAATTTTCACTATTTCAAAATTTCTCCAATGAAACTTAAAATAAGGATATTTATCCATTGAAAGCTCAACACATTTGCTATCTCCCCATAAAATCTTTTCTCTTGAATAATTAATAAGATCGATCGATCGGTATTAAAATTTCATTAAAAATATTAAATATACCAAACTGCTCATTCTTATTTCCACCCCTCTAGCACAACTTATTATTAATTGTGATACAGCTAAGCACCATATAATATTTACATGTAGAGCATAATTAAATGCTAGTGGCGGATGCATGATGCATCTTTCAAGAAAATAATGCTGTAGCCTGTACTGTAGCCATCTGTGATTGGCAACAATTTATCTATACTGTAATTGATTGTCAACAGACTGTTCTATACATTGATTGCAAGTAATTAATTGGTTGACCTTAATTTGTATTGCAGCAATTAAATCCCAGATTGACAAGCATATATTAATACCTGGTGAAATATTATATATATTCTCACAATACAATCATCTTTTCAAAAACTTGCCAAGAATAACACTGCAATTACAATCATATTGCTAATTTGCTATCTTCTTTTAGGATACTCTTAATTTCAATCATCTTTTAGGCTACTCTTAATTTCAATCAAAGGGACCATCATATTGCTATTTATTTGTAAGTTGTAATAAGCAAGTTTATCTAATTAATGTAAAGTCTACGGCCAGTTTTCAGGGGCAAAGCCAGAAAAAGGTAAGGTGGACCAAATTTTAGGATAAGAGACAGTTGTATAATTATTTTAAACACAAGCATAATCTCGTATTTTTTCTAAAAAAATATTATCAACCAGAGCCATGGTAGATTGGTGGTATGAAGGATTGAAAATGAAAAGATGAAGGGCATTTCTGTCTTTTAAATCTTTTTATAAAATTTTACTGTCAATTTCTTAAGATAAATTTTGTATGGGCATATAGCCAATATGTTTAAGAATTTGGTGGGTAAATATCTAAATAGTGAAGTTTTAATGGGCATACATCCAATTTTGCCTAAATTAATTAATGTCAACTCCAAATGCATTCATCAGATAGATAACAATTAAAGATCTTTGACATATAGTGCTATGTTACGAATTGAGATCCAATGAAGTACCCAATTTTTGGGTTTTAGATCGGGATCGTCCGATTCGAATCCGCGATAATCCATCTCAAGTGGAGCGCACACATCTTGAGCGACGGATTCGAATCGGATGGTCCCGATCTAAAACCCAAAAATGAGTTACTTTAGGGGATCCGGACCCCTATGTTACTGTGTGCTTCTGAAAATTCTTCAAATTAATTATGAAATGGTGACTTTTATTTGATGATATATCAGTGGAAATGAAATGAAAAATGGTGACTTTTATTTCCTTGGAAATGATAGCATAGGTAATTATCAGATATGTCATCAAAAGAAAAAGTAATTACTAATTGAAATTTAATTACCATTCAACCAGAAACTTCTATACATGAAGGATCAATAATTGGAATGTAGTAGTACAAAGTTTTCAGAATAAGACATAATAATATAATTTCCCAACTTAATTGTAAAATGATGACTTTTTATTTGATGACATATCAGTGGAAATTCAATGGAAAATGGTGACTTTTATTTCCTTGGAAATGTTAACATAGATAATCATCACATATGTCCATCAGAGAAAAAGTAATTATCAATTTAAATTTAATTACCTTTCAACCAAATAATGAAACCACTATACATGAACGGGGCTATAAATGGTGGAACAAAAATTTTCAGAATAAGACACAATAATATATAATTTTAAATAGAAGCATATCTATGTAATTTTTCTGGAAATAAAAAAACATGACAAAAGAATCATAATTTGCAAAAAAAAAAAAAAAATTGAATGGTGTCATCCACGTGGCTCCGTTACTGTTACTTTATTATCAAGAAAGAAAACATAGCTTTGGAACCGGATTTATTTTTTATATTTGGAAATTTTACATACACCCTCAAAAATTTCAAAATTACGTATTTCTCTTCTAAAATCCATAATATTATATTTACCCTTCCAATTTTAAAAACTTACAAATAACCCATTTCATTGTTTTTTCTATTAAAACTCATTGTAAATTCATAAAGTACCCATTTATCATTAATTACAAAAAAGTGTAGCATGTTTAAAAAAATGCTAGGTTACTAATTGGTCGGTTTTCCAAGGACAAATGGGATATTTCTCTACTTCTAACGTTTGTACAAGCATATACCTAAAAGTTACTGTATATGAGTCATAAGTAGAGAAATGACTCATTTATTCTCGAAAATTGATCAATTAGAAGACCGACTTTTGTGAGATAATACTATTGCATGTAAACTAATTCTATTTTTGCGTAATATCATAGCAAATTTGCCGATATAGTGTAGTATAAACCGAATTTATAGATAAATTTGAGAAAATTGTTGTCACCCAAATAAAAATATAATATCAATTCTCAACTAATTGTTCATAACGCAAAACCATATATGTAAAATTATCCAAGTACATCAAAATTCAATGGTTTTTACCAAAAGCATCAAGTGTATATATTATTCATTATTCATGCCACATAAAGATACATTTTTCATGGGTGTTTATCTAATAACTATCTTAAACAGCATTAAAATTTTGGTTGGAGCAATTAATAAAAATAGAGCATTCAAGATCAAGTATAATAAGATATTATCCTTCCAAGTGCTATTTACAAATTAAGACTTTAATTTAATTTGCTTCAAAGCTGAAGCTTAAGGGGTTGAGCATGTTACTTAATTGAATATTAAAAGATAATTTCTAATAATTCGATATCTCTTGTGTATATTCTGGTTTGTTCCATTTTCATGAGATAAGAGATGAGTTCGGTTTTTTTAAACCGGTTCACTGAATTATTGATTAAAACCGTTTACTAACCCGGTTTTTGACCGGTTGGATTCATGATAACAATGTAACAATCGCTGGGTCAAACTTATTAATTAATTAGCAAATGTCCAAACAAGACTTTTTATATTCAGTTGACTTGATAAGTCTAATAGAGTTCATCTGAATTCATGATAAGTTGTCTATATGGAAAATTAAATAAAAGTGGTAACAAGATAAGCAAAAAAATTTTAAGGCTAGTGGCTTTAAGATAAGAAAATTTTAATAATACCTTCGTTGTTAACTATTAATTTTTAGAAATTTTTCATTAGTCAATTTAAAATGCTCAATATTTTTGTAAATGTAAATGTATTGTTGCATATATATACACACACACATATATAGAATCTGGCTAATATGCTACGCGTAGCATAGAGGGCCTCCGTGCTACGACTCAATTTTTGAGTTTTCAAAATCTTAACGGTCGATCCGAACCATTCAACATGATCTCCATATGAATATGTACTTGCAAACCAAATTTTACATTTTTTGGAATTTTTTTACTATTTATTAAGCCACTTTGAAAATTGCTGATCTAATGGTCCAGAAGATTTTACTGTTGTGTACAAATTATTATTTTTTCATAGTGGCTTAATAAATAGTAAAAAAATTCTAAAAAATGTAAAATTTGGTTTGCAAGTACATATTCATATAGAGATCATGTTGAACGGTTCGGATCGACCGTTAGGATTTTAAAAACTCAAATATTGAGCCGTAGCACGGAGTCCTCTATGCTACGCGTAGCACCGTAGCCAAGTCCATATACACATACACACACACACACACACACACACACACACACACACACACACATACACAACACATATATATACACATATACACACACACATATATATACACACATATATATACACATATACACACACACACACATACACACACACACACACACACACATACATATATAGAGAGGGGTTGGCTAATATCAAAACGTTTGTTCCAGAGCTGCGGTGCAACCAATTGATTTTTCAATTTTCAAAGTCCAAACGGTCGATCCAAACTGTTAGATGTGATCTCTATATTAAATATGTTTGGAGACCAAATTTTACATTTTGGGAATTTTATACTATTTATTAAGTCAGTTTTAAAATCGCTGATTTTAATAAACAGTGAAATTTTCTAGATCATTGAAAACAACAATTTTAAAACTGACTTAATAAGTAGTAAAAAAAAATTCAAAAATATGTAAAATTTGGTCTCCGGGCACATTTTAATATAGATTGAATGTTGAACGGTTTGAATCGACTGTTTGAACTTTGAAAATATAAAACTGAAGCATTTGTTCCATGGCCTAGGAACAAACGTTTTGATATTAGCCAACCTCTATATATATATATATATATATTACAATCTAACAAATTCAATGCAATTTTGAGTATTATTGTTTCTTTTTTTAGTGGACGGAAGATTTGGGGCACCTCTATTATTTATGAACTCCATTGGGAGCTAGATTTGAAATATTTCAACTTTCGTACTAAATATTATCATTTAATATTTTATTAGTAATTAAACATCAATTATATTTTCTATGTATATAAAAAAATGTATAAAAATATACTTAAGAATTATGCATCCCACTAAACTTTTCCCTAAATTACGATTCCCTTTCTATGCTTTTCTTATTTTTTTTTAAATATACTTAATTAAAATAATCATAAAATTGTGTGTCATTCTAAAATTTTGTCTCATTTACTAATTTTTTTTTTTTGTCCTTGATGCATCTATTTCTTTCATACATCACGTGCCTATCACTGAGTCACGCGCGTCCAAAAAACAGAGAATTTCATATTTACAATTAATTTATTTATGCACAATATTAATATTTGCCAAATCGGTACAAGTTTTAATTAATTTATGGCATACAAGTTCTTCCACCCTAAAGAGAGTA
>JAJGRW010000615.1:347101-397125 GCA_025461045.1 Carex parvula | reverse complement strand
AAATTTAGTTAAAATTAAATTATCCATAATATTATATAAGTGCGGTTCTCATCAAAGAGAGACAAGGTAGAGTAAGACTCTTAAGTTACGGGTTCAGACCACATTGAAAATTAATTATATAAATAAATTTTTATGTGAGAATGAAAATAATTTTATAATACTCTAACATTTTACTCTAAACCATCTAAAAAACTGTGTATAAATAGAAAATAAAAAACAATAGAGTTAATTGTCTTCCATTCTTTTTACTGGATCCGCGTATGGTTCTCATTATAAGTTATGCTAACTTATAGTTATAGAGAAGATACTTGAATTTTTAAAAGAATTAATGAAGGAGAAACACTACTTGATTAAATTTATTTCAAAAGGATCAGTATAATTCCTTTTCTTATATTAAAGGTATTTAAATTTCGTCGGTGAATTAATATTCTCTAAAGTTGAAAACCAAAAAGTAAACATATCATTACCTGTCAGTTACTGAGATCCATCCTAAATATATAATTTAGCCAACAGTACAATCAGCAAAAATTAACACGTGCCAGAAAATACCTTCCTGAGTTGTACCTTTCGATGCCGGCCGATGTAACAGATATTTTAAATATTGAACCGTTTGACACGAAATGTTCAATCGTGGCGAGTACAGGCAAACATGACCAGTTATGCATTTAGAAACTTTCCACCTCAGCATTAATCTCCCTTTCATGCACAGCACCTTTTTTGTCTAAACAGCATGCAAAAGACTTGAAAGCAAGAAATAAAACTAGACTAGCTTGTTCTTGTTCACTTCGATCCCAATAATTAAGTCTACCTCTGTCTCTTTTCAAGTTTTATTAGAAACACCATCACCCATCTTTAGAAATTAAGATCCTCGTTTCTCTACCATACAATCAAAAAAGTAGAAGATAACCATGTTTGAGAAAAATATTTCTCGAAATCTAATTTTGTTGGTTGTTCTTCCACTTGCACTACTATGTATAATATTCCTCTTTGCAATCCCTAATAGTAATTTCCAACTAAAATTCCTCTCCAGCTGCCAGCCACCATCTCTTTCTTCGCCTCCTGACTCGGCCCCCGACCCCGAACTCAAACTCCTAATCGGCATCATAACTCTGCCAGAAAAGTACGAGCGGCGCCAGATCATACGCATGGCCTATGCATTGCAAAAACCAACAATCCAACATGCACAGATAGATGTGCGCTTTGTGTTCTGCAACCTCGCCACAGACGAACCAAAGATGTTTATCGCTATGGAAATTCTGACATATCAAGACATTATCATCCTCACTGCACCGAGAACATGAACAATGGAAAGACGTATACGTACTTCTCGAGCTTACCTCACATGTTCCTGGAAAACAAAGGACCGTATGACTATGTCATTAAGGCCGACGATGATACATATTTCCGATTCGATAATTGGTTGCATCATTAAGAGATAAGCCGAGAGAGGATGTGTACTGGGGCAAAGGCTTCGCACCAATGATAAAGGACCCTAATAATCCGCCTTACCTGGTCGGAATGGGGTATGCCCTCTCGTGGGACCTGGTCGAGTGGATCTCCACATCAGAATTCGCACGGAATAATTCAGAAGGCGTTGAGGATATCTTTGTGGGGATGTGGCTTAACATAGGTGAAAAGGGAAAGAACCGGTATGACATGCGAGAAAAGATGTACGACTTTCATGGTGTGGAGCCCAAGGATTTCCCCCCGGAAACGATCGCCGTACACATGCTGAAGAACGATTACACGTGGGCCGTGACGCTCAGAATGTTCAATGTGACCGATCGGCTGCCGTCATCTAGATTTTATGATATATATGGGTAATTAATGCCTGAATATATACTTGATTTAATTCATTTTTTTCTTTTTGCTATGTGTTAGTCCTGTTGAGGTGCAACTGGGCCAATTTGTTTCGTCCACAGATTTTTGCATCTTTGACGTATTCTTTAATTTTCTCTGTGATTGATGAAGAATTTGACAAGAGTAGAAATGCATAGTTGACTAGTTCAATATATAATCGCGTTGACTAGTCTTGGACGATGAAATCATCTTCGGTTAGAGTCGGGTCTTGTTCTGCTACAGATCCTATAATAGGCATGTCCCACAACAATATTTGTTAATTAATTAACATTCTAAAAGCTCGTTTTCATTCCTCGTGCGATCCACGGGCTATATATGGCTTGCGCCATATTCTCTGTTGTTCGGCCCTTTTACTATGAATTGGATCAGATATGTTGAGTAGAACTAGGGTGTTCTTAAGCTCACAAGCCTCTTTGTGAGCTTAATTGAAAAACATATTGAATTAGCTTCAAACGATACATTCAAACTGTTGAAATCGATCTACTTCATGAGTGATAAGTTTACATGTCAAATTTATAAGTTTTCGAACTAATTTAGTATAAAGTTAAGCGGTCAAAAAAAGATAGTTTAAAAGTTAATTTTAATGTGTTCATTTTTCATCATTTTTTGACCGCTTGACTTTATATTAAATTAGTTTGAAAATTTATAAATTTGACATGTAAACTCATCACTCGTGAAGTAGATCGGTTTCAACGGTTTAGATGCGTCGCTTGAAGCCAATCCGATGAATTTTTGAGTTAAGCTCACAAAGAGACTTGGTGAGCTTAAGAACACCCTAGTTCTACTCCAGATATGTTTGTTCGGCCTCCTCTCCAAATGGTACGCTATTCGGCAAATGTTGCTTGCAAATTTAGCGGATTTGTTTCAAATTTGAGCTTGTTCTCAAGCTCCTGCATTGCTTGATTTCTGTCCTTAAGTTCCTTTTGAGCAAGTATGTGCAACAAGGGTAACACTTTAGTGAGTATATAACTAGGACTTTTGTGGATGACATCGACATCAATATCTATCATAATTAAATAGATAGCACAATTGCCATTCTAGTGAGCCATTATCAGCAATAAGGGTAACAACTTAAGTGAGAAGATAATGCCAAGGGCACTTGCGACATGTCAGTTAAATTAAGATACTGGGCTGTCAAATAAAGAATTTTGCTTCAAACTGTTGTGAACCATTCCTTCTTAATTAGCACAACTGAAGTAAATCAATCCAGTGTGTACAGACAGGTCCAAACTTGACATAAGATATACGATAAAGTAAGACAACTTAGTTGTCAAAAGATTTTAACAGTATCGTACTAGTTATGGTACCTGAGTCTGAAATTCCTTCTCCACAGCTCCGATCTGTTGCACAAGTCAACAAGTAGCTACGATTTGTTTTTCTTTTTTCATAAAGGCATTCATTTTACAAGCACGAGAAAAATAATATAGATAAATATCAGTTTCATACAACAAATAAATTCCTCCGAGACATGATATAACAGAAGCATTGCTCAAAATCACCAAAAATTGGTCCATGATTTTTTATTCTTTTGTGGTACAATATGTAAAGCAGTTGTCTAATTACTGAGAAAGAACAACATGATTTTATTTTCTTTTATTACATCAAAAGTATCATATCATAAAATGTACCATAAGTTGTGTAGTATCAAAGAGTCTACATCGACATCAACTATTAATGCTAAGAACAAGTTAATTTACTGCGTGCAAGGTTACAAGCGCCAAAAGATTAAAAAAAAAAAAAAGGAAAAGAGAGAAATTTTTTTTTCTTATTTTCACTTTGTGGTATTTAACTGCATTTGATCTTAGACTGAAAATTTGTAGCAAGTTAAGCAAAAAGAGTTACAACAAGAAACAAAAAAAAAAGAACAAATAAATTCTCCTTTCTCCATTGACATAGCACCTATTAACATTCATAACACTAACTAGATTGAAGTATCAAAATTGTTATTAAAATCAGGTGAAATATCATGCAAGGCCTTCCATTGTATACCGAAGATCTTTTGCCCAATCAGCTTTAAACAGCAAGGTCCGGAGTGTTTGCATTACATTGTAATCTGGATCCAACTTTCTTTGCCACCCCTATAAAATGTTCATAAAACGCACCACATCAGTTGAATATGAAATTATGTACCAGTCCGGTACCAGTTCAATGATCTATATTTCCTTTTTCTTTGTTTGTTGGTTTATTTGGTTTTCAGATTTCCTTTATGCTTCTCTATTGCTAATTACAGCTTCCTTGGCTCAGAAATTGGGTTTTTGTCAGCTCGGGTTTTTTAATAGAACCAACTCAGAATATTACATTACAAATTTCTTATGGTAAACATGACAGTGATGTACTATAGTTATAAAAGAATAATAACAGACTAAAAGGAGAAAAGAAATCCAAAAAAATATGGAGTGAATTCTTTTTTCTTTCTGAAATTATAACATTTTTTACCTAAATTGCTAAGAATATCCAACGTTACACATTGACAACTTCACCCCTATCTCTACTGAGCAGTTTTCTTCTAAAGCCCCAACTCAACTTAAGCAGATTTAGATGCCAGGTCAGACCAATAGTTCATTTTATGATTAATACTTGACCAATAGTTCTGTTGTTGATAGACCACAAACAACAAAAACACTTTGAATGTCACAAATGTCAGGTCTTATGTATCCATATCCTAGGTGCTGTTTACAGAAGGACCCCAGAAAAAAATTCCATTGATGAGATTAAGTGGCTTCAACTAACAGAATTTTACCTTGAGAATACAAAAAGGTGCATCAACTACCAGCACTTGAGAACCAAAGAGGTAAAACCACAATGGAATGCATTCAAGAAGTTAAATGGAGTAAACTTACCTCAAGAACTAAAGTGGTGACCATAACAGTGCACACGTTACCGTCGATGTTGACCTTGTGGCGCCTCACCTGATCGAGCAACTGATGCATGCACTCTGCCGGATGCACTACATCTCCCTCTGGGGTTCCCCAAAAAGTGAACGACTTCTCTACCTCCTGTTTTCATGCAAGGGCTTAAATTAGCAAAAGAATAATGGTGATAAATAAAAGAAACCATGCAATGTGAGAATCTCAACAGGAGTCAACGTGAGAAGCAAAATATACTTGTTGTGGCCTGTAGTGTAGAGCTTGTAGTTGTAGCACTGTTGGCACAACACCAGTCATTTGACATATTGAGCTGGTAGTACTGGCCATTATGCAATATTTTCATTTTTCTTTTCTTTTTTCCATTTCATCACATTTTGTTTGCTTTTGTCCTGTACAAATAAGCTTGTATTCCACTCATGGAAAAGGAACTATAAAAATGAAATTTTGTCGCATAAAATCTAGTCAAAAGTGGGAAGTATGCAAATAAGATGTTAATACAACACCACCTATAGAAGTATTCGTATAATAGCAACTTTTCTAACAAACTCAATATGAAAAAAAAAAAAAAACACAACATGATATTATAAAAAAAAATTATAGAAGAAAAGGTCCAGAGCAAAAATGTCTACCAGCACAAGAACCTTTCAAATTGACTTGGCCATAAAAAATTAGTATTAATATATTCTTCCCAGACATACAAAAATATTTCAAATAGAAAAGGAAGATGCACTTCTGCTAATACAAAGGAAAAAAAAATTAATCAAGGACACGGAACAAGCACAAGAATTTACGCATAAAAATCTCAAAGAATGCAGGAAACGGAACCAATCAAACTCATATACAGAATGGCCTGATTTGAATCAGTTTTCTTCAGAAAACTGAAACAGTGTAACAGCCTGGGTGAACACAAATGTTTTGTCAGTAAATAACAATAACATTAACAAATCCTGGAACCTAAGCTCAAAAAAACGTACCTCAATGAAGGCCTGAGGGTTGGGGCACTTCTGGTTCTTTGAAAGCCTGAGTGCTGACAGTGCAGCGGTACGGCCATCTCGAAGTGCCACCGACTTGAAGAATTCAAGGAGGTTGACACGATCGGTGCTTGACAGCTCAGCAGTCATGCCCACGTCAAGGAAAACAACATGCGGCCTCGACTTCTTTGCGCTCTTCGGGCGCACCACACGCACCAAGATGTTTCCCGGGTGCATGTCAGCATGCACAAAGTTGTCCACCTAAGAGAGAAAAAGAGAAGGGGGACAAAATCAGAAAAAGAAAAGTTGTCCTCTCTTCTGATTGCTATTTTTTATAACTCCTTAAAATGATTTGTCAGGCCTCTAAAATCCTCAACTAAATGAAAAAAAAAAATTCAAGGAAGTGAAATAGAAAACATATCCATATTCAGTGGGCAACGAAAAAGAAAAAAGGTTTAATTCTAGCTCTTATATAGTTAAAAGTTTCAAGTGTAATTACCAGAAGCATTTTCAGAAGGGCATGGGTTCCAATGTGCGCAAGGGCACTCTTCAGCTGATCATGGCCCTCCAGCTCATCAACATAACGTGAGACGCTCTCGCCATCCTCATAAGTCTCGACAAGCACAGCTGGGTGCACAAGCGGGTAGAGGGGTCTGGGAAATGACACATCCTTCCAGCGCCTGAAGTTATAAATAAACCGGCTGAGATGTGCGGCCTCTCGTGCCAAATCTACCTGAGCCATCATAAAAACCGCAAATTGTTGCACGCTCTCATCAAGTCTCAACCATTTGAGCGTGGGAATGCAATTTGAAATTTTTGCAACAGCATTTATTATGTTGAAATCCCGTCTGATTGCTTCTCCCACACCTGGGTGCCTCACCTTAACAGCAACCGTAAGTTTCTTGGCATTTTTTAAACGGGCTCGGTGCACCTGAGCCACACTACCAGATGCAACTGGCTCCTCCTCGAAATCATCAAAGATGTCAGAAATCTTACGCCCAAATGACTTCTCAACAGTTCTCTTGGTGTATGCAAAGCTGTGTGCTGGTGCTTTGGTGTGGAGCTTGGAGAGCTCAGTGCACAGGTCAGCAGGGAACAAATCGGGCCTGGTTGCAGCCCACTGGCCCCATTTTATGAATGCAGGGCCCGCTTCCTCCAGGGTTCGGCGGACCACATGCAACCACGTCTGTCTGAACTGACCGTCAAACCGCTCCGCAAAAGGAGCCATGACTATGCTAGGTGTAAATAGCAATGCAAGGTATACTGACCTTATGAGTAATACTACAAACTCAGCTACTGAGAGAATGAAATTGGTGAGGTACACACGGCTGTCTTGTGCATGCATGTAAATGGAATTACTTTGGGGAAATGAATAATCACCGTCAGCATGGGCACGTGTTGTTAGTGCTGCGCCACCAGCTGTAAATGCAAAAAGGTATGGTACCACATGGTACCGTTGCGCAGCTAGGGTTATGGCACATGCGATTCGACTCACAACTGCAGAGGACACACTTTTAGAATGTTTCAAACTGGACAGTCGTTTCCATGCAATCTGGGCCTGGTACGCCATTGTACCAGTGTAAGAGAGGGAAGAGAAGGTTTTCATGCCATGTTGGCTTGTGTAAGGGTTTCCCCTATTGGATAAAAGAAAGGATTTGTATTGTGAGAAACCTCTAGACGAGTGTACCATGGCACGAGTTGTAAATGAAGCGGCATGATTGTGTAGCTCGGTTGGGTGAGGCTTTGCACTTGCGAGGAAAGATCGGCTGAGCTCTCTGATCTTTCCCAACTCCTCTTTTTTACTTAGAAAAAGCAACCTAAAGGAGTTGGATAAACATTGAACTTCAGTAATTAGTCACTAATTAAGAGCCTATTTTGTTAATACATATAAGATTAAATTGGTTACACCATACTGTTTTACTTAAGGTGAAGTGCACTACTTTTACTCATTTTGTTATATTATATTGGTTTCCTCATGGGTTAAGTAGGGCCTAAAACAAAATGAAAAGTTCTAACTTAAGCTCTGGCATAAAGCTTTGACAAAATTATAAGAAGGACATAACATCTGAAAGCTAATTCTTTCCTTGATCAGCACAAAGCCGGTATCTTCCAATCAAAATCAGAAATTTGCAAAAGATGAAAAGTCCTTTTGATCACTATACCTCAATTAGGGGTCAAACTTGATTTGTTTCTATCCTAATTTTCACAAAAGTAACAACAGAAAGAAGATACATAACTAGAGAGAAACAAACCTCGACATCATGCTCCAAAATTGAAACCCCTTTCACAAGAGATATCAACAACCTGAAACACAAACGGAGGAACTGCGTAAGGACTGCTCCTTTTATACAACGAAAAACCGATTCGAGGAAATAGAAGAGAAAATATACTGGAGAGGATGCTATAGTGGATGACGTTACAACAATGTCGGATCGGGAAATCCTAAGGAGAGGTCATCTGGAGGCGTCCAATTGGACTCGTTCTACTGGAATTGTTTCCATTCTTTAGATCAAGCTAAATTTAGTTACTTTGCTCATTCATTACATGAGAACTAATTGTGGATAAATACTTTGTGGACTGGTATTATCAGTGTTGTACATTTAGAGAAGTACCATACCAGTGCCTGCTTGAGCTTTCCTGTTATTTGTAGTTGAGATTAGTACAGAGGAGGTTTCAACCTAAGAAAGGAACTCAAGGGACGAAGAAAAAGAAGGAAAATGTAGTACAAAATGCGATAACTGAGTATCAGTTGGATAGTGAGTTGCAGAAAGCTGGGGATAATGAGAGAATTTGATTGTTAGTGGCATCTGCTAAAAGATTCGAACAAATATTTGAATACTTGTTATTAATTGTGAACTTTAGATTTTTAGGAATTGATGGAAAGGGCATGTCTTGCGATCCCTAGCCTTTGCATTGTATCCGAGCAAATAAACCTTGTGCTTACAATGGATTTCTTCTTTAAAGTCATACCACATCTCTTGTTCTAAATCCCTAAAGATTATCCCATGTTCATTCGTGATTTGAGGAGGTGGGGGCGGTGGAGTTGGTGAACGTGTACGGGTCCGCTTTTGATGGTGGTCGAGAAGATGAAGGTTTTTCGGATGTGTCTTTGTTGTTGATGGGTATTTTTCTAATTGCATGGCGAATGAATTTTGGAGGCATGATTCACAACACACAAAAATCACACAAACCCTAATTGCGTCACAATCACATCCTAAACCCACAGAAATCCCTAGAG
Organism: Carex parvula; assembly: GCA_025461045.1. NCBI lineage: Eukaryota > Viridiplantae > Streptophyta > Magnoliopsida > Poales > Cyperaceae > Carex > Carex parvula. The sequence goes on along the minus strand of JAJGRW010000615.1, from coordinate 388,189 downwards.
CAACAATCACAATCACAATTACAAGCCCTACAGAAGCCTTGTAGCCACATGCAACAATTTCAATCCTCCATCCGCCTCCACCGCACCACCCCCCCCCCCCCCCCCCCCAAACCAAAAAAAAACCCTTAAAATTGAATGCGTACCTTAATTTAGATCCATGCCGAGAAGTAGATCGAAAGTTTTGGTTGATTTAGGGTGGGTCCACCGATTTGGGTTAGCCAATCGATGGTTGAGGCTTGGGCGTGGTGACTGCGTGCACTACTGCACTGGATGTCAGTGGATAGATGTGGTGGTGGTTTCGGCCTTTGAGCAACAGTGGCAGAGGTGATGAATTAAGGAGGGGGTGTGCAGGTGGTGGAGGGATGAGGTGGTGAGAGGCGGGATTGATGTGGTGAGAATGACCAAGAGGCGGTGGGTTAGACTTTTAGAGTGAGGTCATGTAGAGGGGGGCGACGCGCGGATGGTGGCAGAGAGGAGGCGAGATGAGGAGGCGGAGAAGCAGAAGGAGAGGTGAAGTGCAGCGGCGGAGAGTGAATCGGGGGTAGTAGAGGAGAGAGGCGGCGGCGATGTTGGCAGCGGCGAGAGGAGAGAAAGCGCGGCGGATTGAGTTCGTTGGAGGGGGGTGGTGATTCGAAATATTTTTTAGTTACCACCTTAATATTTTTAAATTTTAACCTTACCAAAACGACTTTCTGATTTCTTTGTTCTTTTTAGAGAAAATAAATCTGCTGCGATTCCGAGGTAGATCGCAGGAACCTGCGATCCCATCTCAACTGTTAGTCTTTATCGAGATGCGTGCGTGAAAATTTACTTTTTAAGAACGTTTCTGAGATCCGCGCTCGAGAAAATTTAAACCGTTGATCTCGGGATCGCAGGGTCCTGCGATCTGCCTCGGAATCGCAGCAGATTCGGACTCCTTTTTTGAAGTCTTGCCGTTTTTTTTTTTTTTTCATTTCTGGAAAAACGTGCCGTGCCGTGATCAAGTTAATTTTTTCACGTGCCGTGTCGTGACCAAAATGTCAAGGGGTGGTCACGACACGCAAATGATCATGCCACGTGAGTCACGCCGTGCCTAAACGTGCCGTGACCATACGTGACCATTTAATCATAATTTAGGTTAGTTTATTCAAGATTTACCACTAAATCAATATCTAATGGTCCTAATTGCACGTGACTCGCGTGACTACGTGTCGTGCCGTGCCATGACTAAATCTTTCACGTACCGTGTCGTGCCGTGCCAAAGTTTCAAAAGACAAGCACGGCACGCAAATGATCACGGCACGGGACGCGCGAGTCACGGCACGTAACTGACACGCATTCCGTGCCGTTCCGTGCCATAACCGTGCCGTTCCGTGACGGAGCCGGCTCCGCCGTGCCATTTTTCCCACTCTACATGCGGTCTTAGGTTGTGCTTGAGAACTCCCAGTGTAGAGAAAGAGGAAGGGAAGTGTTCTTATGAGAGCATCTCCATCTTGGTATTATTAGAGTTTCTAATTTGATGTGATAGTTTTTAATTCAGTTTTAGAAATGTGGTAGAGTTTCTTATTTAGAAACTATGCAGTAAAGTTTCTTATTAAGAAACTGTTTATAAACTCTATGCTGATCATATGATTGGCTCAAATTATTTCTATTTTTTAATTTGTTGCTGATGTGGCTTAATAGAAACTCTAAAATTAATTTCAGTGATGTGAGAATTTCTAAAAAGAACTTAATTTCAGGGATGTAGATGCTCTGAGTCCCCTATGAAAATATGTACACTTCGATTTGGGATGAACAACTTCGATCAAATTGAACACGGAGCTCACCTCCGCTTCTTTCTACACAATGTTTTCACCTCTCCACATCTATCTTATCTATCTTATAGTTTTAATTTTGGATGTTGGGTTACTGTTCACCTACAGTAACACCAACCTTCTGCTCCATCGGATCTTGATTTAACGGTCGATCTTGCGTCCTTCTCTCTTCGCTTTCGCTCTGCTGACACGTGCGTCCCTCTCTTCGCGTTGTCGACACCTAATCTACTCCCTGCCTCATCGCGTCCACCTGCCGCCTATTCTTCTAACTTTTTCGTTCTTTCCACCTTGTCTCTCTCTCTCGTCTGATCCCACCTCACCTATCTTCTTCTCTCCCCCGTCTCTTTCAAAAAACCCTAACACCACCTCTCTCTCTCCCCTTTGGACCGTGCCACGCACTCTCGGAGCGGCTGCTGGCGCCGTCGTCCTCCTAGAGCGTTATGAAAGCACTGAGACTTGCGCAACTAGAATACCGACTTGAAATGTTCCAGCGGGTTTATTGGGGTCTGGAGCCGGCGATCAAGTTAGAGTCTGATGGAATTTTCGTGATTGATTCTAAGAAAAATAAGAGCAATAGGGGTAAGAGTGAGAATAAGCAACCAAATATGAACATTTGTGTGTGGGGGGAGGGGGATTTCCATCAGAAAATGCTTACTCCCGGTGCGTTTGTTTCTATTATATTTTTTTATTTTTTATTTGAATTAGGAACAGCTGTTACCATATTTTCTTCAGTGATGATTCACATTTATTATGGGACCTTAAGAGAAATCATGAAATGTGCCTAATTGTCTTGATAAGTTAGGCATATTTTCAATTTCAGTCATTTCTATCATTTTCAATTAGGCACAACTGTTACCGTATTTTCAATTTCACTAATAAATTTGAAAGCATGAAATGTGAAGACGGTGACATCAGTGATGATTCACATGATGGCAGACTCAAGCCTTCATTTTTGGATGAAGGAGAACCTGATTTTGAATGAGGTCCATCTGTTGGTGGTTGGAAGCATCTCACACGTGTCAGGTTTTAGTTTTGTTACTATTTAGATCTTACATTTGCAGTAATTTATGTCTATAACATTATAATGTGTATATCACAAGCATATTTTTTAATATGTATTTTGGAAAATTTTTATTACACTTAGATATTGCTACACATAGTACATAGACACATACCTATTCTGTATAATATGATGAACATAATGTTATAGACATATTTTAATTTTTCAAAAGTACCATATTTTGGAAATTGACCTGACATCACACATACATAGACACATGAAAATACCAAGCATTTTTTTGAATTTATTTCAAAATAGCACAGTAAAGGTTTTGCAATTTTTTTGGACTGGGGGAGGCATTCAAGGTCGATGCCGAGTTGGCGGCGGAGAGGAAGGAGGAGGCAACAAAGAAATCAAAGGAGGACAAGCAGATGTGATATGCAAAATGATAATGAGTTTAAATGGAAAAGAAGAACTGAAGAGTCTCCGGCACGACACTTTTCTCATAACTGAAGCTATGTTGTCTTTTTCTTTACGATTTCCAATTCTATGAAGGACTTGAGGTATATTTATGTCATTTAATGATTTCTTGGCAATTCAATATACCTTTTGCATCATACAGATCACAGATGCACTTACACAAATAATACAATAGATAAACGCATAGATGAGAAACATCATGCACAACCTCTTACAAAAATGGCAACTGTCTGTAATGCTCCTACATAAACCTTGAAAAACAAAATGTGTAATTTACTTGAGCTATGAATGATACCACTGGAGCTGACAAGGCAAGGCTACAGGTACTTGTCTATACCAGTGTAAACAAGAAAATGACAATTAGTACCATTATGTATAGTAAGAGTACACATATGAGACCACAAGGCATTGTACAAGTACTTTGTGTGCTTCAAATAAATCATTGTGTTCCCTAAACTGGATGGCAACTAAACTTATGTCTTTCCTGCATTTTTAGGTCCTTTGTTTGTGATTTGTCCTAATTACCATTACTGAGGCTGAACAATACCTTTCATCACTGACTCAGTTGTTCTTAGTTGTGCGCGTCGCTTTTTATGTCCAAAGTAAGTTATTCATTTGCTTATACCTTTACTATTTCAATAAATGTGCATATGATATTTAGATATGACTGCAATAGTGTTTAAAAAAATAAGCCAACTATAGCGGATAAATATAGGATGCTTAATTATCTACACAAGTTTAATTATGACAAATTATTTTTTGCTTTTGTGCATATGATTGTAGGAGCATTTAAAAGATAGGGAAACCACAATGAATAAATGTACAATAGTCATGTATACACATTCAATTATGATAAATGTAAATTAATTTTTGTGAATTTAAATTAACAAAGAGTTCATATTTTGAGCATTGCATTTTTTGCAAATTGATGAAGGTGGATCGGGTTATTGCAAATATGGGTGTAGCAAATTTGCTTCTCCTTCAGGACGTTGTGACATTTTTGGTTTGAAAATTTTCTTTTCCTTTTTTCTAAACTGTTATAAAAATAGTTAGTTGATGCAAAAATGGATCAAGTACAAATTTAATTATTCTGAATTATTAATGTCCGAATGTAAAAATGCCCAATCTAATGTCACTGGTTAACAATATGGAGTTGGAAGTTGACCTATTGTTGACAAATAGAAGTATGAATAGTAAAATCAATAAATCAAATTGCATAAGTATTGCTTGGTTAATTGCGTCATATTTAATTAATTGGCAATGAATTTTCTTTTCGTTTTTTTTTCTTCCAAATTTTAGAGTTCCAAATGACTTGATTTGACAATTTGTTCTTGTATTTGATTGGTGACAGTATGCACTTATGTTCCCATCTCATTTAACATGTATACAAAATGTTTATGCATTTTGAATTGATTTGTTTATATCTAAATAAATTGAGAATGTTACTAAATATGTGCTTAAAAAGTATTTAACAATAGAGAATGAGACTCACCGGCTAGCGGTTGTTAATTTGGATTGGAATCATCTTAAGGTACTTAACCATATTTACAAATTGGTATATGAAAATTTTGGTATCAAGTCCATGATTCTTTGCCTTCTGACTAGAATTGTTATGTTTATATTGTTTTATTTGTACATCAAATATGGTATGATTGGGCAATGGATGCTTGAGAGTTGTGAATTAACAATATATGATATATTTAATGCATGAGCATAAAACTGTCGTGGAATAGTAAACTAGCAACCCATACATATTCACAATTACGCTCAATACAAACTAACACACTTTTCAATTTCCGCAGTGCCGATAACAGGAAAGGAAAGAAAATAAAGGAATAACTACTCTACATGCTCTCCAACTGCCTCGACAACCGCTGCCGAAGCAACGCGAGGCCTGCCTCTTGTAAGTATATGAACAGTATCAACTACAGTACCATTTCAATTTTCCTTCGTTAGATTATTTTTCGGCAGTTGAAGATTTATCCAATGTTACTAACTTCAATTGACTGTGGCGTTGCTTTCATTATTTTTCCATTCCATCGACGCGTGTTTGCAAGTGGGCCCCCTTCTTTATTTTTTCCACCGTCTTCTCCATCTTCTAATAAACTGTTCCCTCAAAAATTGCCCATTTTCTCCTGCAAAGAAATCAATTTCTTCCCCATCCGACCATCTCGCTCGCTTTTGTCGTTGTCTCTCTTATGCACTCTGTGTCGTCAAGAGCTGTCGTCAAGAGCTTCTCGCACACCGCACGCCTCATTTCTTTTTCGCTCTCTATTCTTCCATCTTGTCTCTCTTCTTTTTCGCACTCTCTTCTTCCATCAAAGCAGTCCCTCACTTCCCTCAAATTCAAGATGTGAACAATTCAAATCAAGGTGATTGAATTACATAGAGGTATAGTCTAGGTAGAATAGTGCAATTTTAATGGATGGAGTTCCTAATGTTTTGCAGAAAATGGGACCAATACTAAAAGTGGAAATATACCAGAAGAATTCACTCAAAAATTTGTGGTCAAGAAGGTAATTTAACATCATTATTTTGAATGTTCCATGTTTTTGCTCTCTTTACAACTAATGATGAGTAGGTGACTCACTATTACTAAAATTTTCAATTTTTTCCTTTTTGAATTTTACCAGGGAAAGGGAGCACATCTAAAGAATATTTGTGACGGTATGACTTTTTGTATTGTTTGTTTCCATGTATCTATTTTTTTACTCTTATTGAACTATTATTTTCTCATATATATATTCTAATTTGGAATTCTTTTCCTCAGTGGGTTTCCCAGTTAGAGAAGAAGGTTTTTTTCATTTTCAGGGATAAAGATCCTAGGATCAATTATAAATTTATAATTTTACGAGGGCAATTGATTTAATTATCAATGTACTTAATTGTATGACAGTATGAATAATGATTCAATAGTAGTAAGATTGTTTTTCATCAAGCTGCAGGTAGATGATTTTAAGAAGGATGTACTTGAAATTCTCAGGATTTGTATCTGATGGTGATGAGGTTAGCACTTTATGTGCTAGAGTGCTATGACATATAAATTTGATGTACGATAATACTTACCACTATCTTTCCTCATTGGTTTAGGAAAGTCACATTGAGATGGTGAAGGAGAGACTTGAAAAGGTGCACAATAGATATGTTAACACTGTTGTGCTCTGTATTTGACATATCTGTAACACATGCTTTCTATGGTAAGAATAGGTTGTTTATTTTTGCATAATGTTTCTATTTGTTTTAATGTGCTGTTAAATAGAGCTGTCAGTGATCCAATTAGGCATGGTGGTTTAATTATTAATAGGAACACTATTCCGCGAGACAAAGTACAATTGGCCTACTGAAAAAGTCAGGCGAGGTTACTAGGATCGTACCACTATGTTGCTGGTATATTATAGTACAGTACCAGAATATTTATTTAGGTCTTCAAAAATGACACATTGGCTTAGAGCTGGCCAGTACCACATGAACCAGTTTTGGCTTTGAAAAATGGGTGTAAAAATATTTCTTTGATGGTAAAGGGAACTGGTGGGGGGTAATGCGCCATTTTTTGTTCCAAAATTAAAAATAAATAATAAAGGGTAATTAGTCTCAAATTTCTCCAAGTCATGTTTGCTCCTAATTGCAGCATCTAACAACTTGAGCATGTTATCAAGATTAATATTAATTGAATCAGTAAGAGCGCCAATAAGACTCCTCTTTGAACAATAATGCATAAAGTAGTAGCTCAGCGGCTCTTCAAGATATGGAGAACAGGTACCATATTTAATTGGTTGAATGTGTTCTTCTGTATTTACTTCTATTTTTTTCTAAAGGCCCTTTTTAAATTAATGGACAGGTTAAGATTTTACACAAGAAAGCTACTAAAGTTGTGTACCCTTAATAGCATCCTACAAAGTGTTTTTAGCATTGAAGCGGATTATTCTTTTGATGATGTAAGTGTAATAGCATATTCTTCTACATACTTAGTACGTTGAGCTCTACTCCAACTGGAAGAAAGTACGGTTTAGATTTGCATAACAATTATGCAGTGCCTCTGTTTGATCCAAATATAGTTGCTTGATAATTATACTTAAAATATGCTTCATTAAGTGATAAAAGGGCTTTTGTATTTACAAGCGAATATCTTATACATTCAATTAATGGTATACTATTGAATTACGCTTACGTTGAGCCTCAATTAGAAGAGAAAATTTTTGGGGACCTTGTTAGTTGGGATGAAAGGATTAGTTGTCATTATGGTTCATTAATTACATCTTTGAAGAAACTTTATGACGAACTTTGCAATGAATTGATTAGTCATATATTGGCCAGACGGCTCTTTTTCTAGCTTTTCAATTATTGGGGATGCTTAATTTGGACAGTAGGTTTAAATAATGAGGCATCAAAAATAAAGAGGACATACAAAGTCAAGGTGGCAGAGAGAGAGAGAGAGAGAGAGAGAGCTACGGTACTTTCAAGTCCTATTTTAGTTCACCTAATTACATACAAAAAGAATGAGAATGAATATCCAACTGTTGTTATTTTTCAGAAATTAAGTGATTTCTGTAGTTATTTAACATAAATTAAGTGATTTTTCATATGACCAACCTCAACATAATCAAAATAGAAATACTTATTAATATATTAATTAGTGTACTTTTAGTAAGTCGGGTTGTTACTAACTAATTTAGTATACTTCTAATATGTTAAGTGACCTGTGTTGCTATTCTTCATAAATGAATATGCTTTTAATTCATGAAGTAACAATGTAGAGTAACAATTTTTAATTCATACTTTCAGTTCCAAAGACAGAGATACCGAATAGGAGGAGGGCTTCTGGAGGTTGTCGAAGCTCAACACACCGGCCCACAAGGACCATGGAAAGGATATCGGCAGCTTTTCACTTCCACTACTCACACAAAACTATCCCTATGCAGTCATGATAAAGCTTCCTTCTTCCTTAATTTCTTCCTCTGCTGCTGGTTCCATATCTCCCATTTTATCCTTTCTTCCTTTGGTAAAAGTAAAATGATCTGGTGAATCTTGGGAGTCACTGCTCAGTTGTTGTCATCTCGGGTTTACTTAGATGAAAGGTGAAATATCTCTATATTTTCGAAGCCATTGGTAAAGCTCTTGAATTCTCTGTAAGTTATAATTATTAATTAAATGGAGCTTTGAAATAAACCCAGAGATTTTTATAATATTTGCGAAGGATGACAGACACTCTTTTGGGCTATTTAAAAAGACACCAAACCTTCAAAGCAAAAATGACTATATTACCCCCTGACCATATTACCGACATCATAGAGAGGCTTGAGTTTAGAAACTGACTATATTGCTCCTGATTTTGTCATCTCGGACCCAACCAAATATTATATGCCTACAGCATATATAGAAGCTTGAAGCCAACATAGGAATATACTTTGTTTAGTTTTAGCTTGATTATTTTGATTTGGAGAAAATGTAGAACACATTAATGGTAGAGCTGAAAATTATCCCATTTAATTGAATATATCTTTTCATCAGATTAGTTTGAAAGTGTTATTAGCAAGTAAAATTTAGTCTCGGGATATAGTATAATTCCATGAGTGCCACACATTCTAACCTGCCTTGGTTTTTAAAAGATTTAAATTATTGAGTGTTTTTTGCAAATGTTTGGCATAATTTTGAAATAACTTTGAATTAGTTATTTAATTGTTTGAAATTTAATTATGAGAGACTTATGTTGATTTTGGTTGCTGCGATGCTTCCTGATGAAGTCTTCACAGTTGTGCGAAAATCCTATGATGTAAGAAAGGTATAGTGAAACAATAAGAAAGCTGCTATTTAGTGCTAAATACAGTCCAAAGTGTGAAATTGTAGATGATATTTAGGTAGAGAAAATTAACAAAATAGTATTGTTATGGAATTGTTCAAGGTTACAGCATATTTGGTTTACTTGATCAGAGAAATATTCTACAGTTTTTTTCTCTCTATGTGATGAGGAGAAAAGCATTAATTTGGTACAACGATTACAGATTGCTATTTTGTTCTTAGTGTTTAGGAAAAGATGTTTTCAGCTGATATAAGTAGAGATCTAGAATTAAGCAATAAACATCGAACTATCAATCGGTTTGTACATTAGACTCTCCATTGTATCTTTATATATGCTGTAGTTGTAGACTTGTAGTTGTACGTTGTGCTGTAAATGCATATATAATTTATTGTAATAGTGTTCATGTCTTTCAGCAAAATTTTATAAGATCTTTAATCAACCTTTACTTGAAGAATTTGATATAGAGACGCAGCGGAGCGCGTCTTAACTGCTAGTTCTATCTAATTCTCTTCTTCTGAAGTAGTGACCTCGCTTGGTCAGATGCAGTCAGCGAGCTCTCACCTTTGTACAATATTTTGTCTTTTCCCCTCCCTCCTCTGTGTACCCTCTTGTCTGAAGCACGGTCTTAGAGGGTCGTTTGGCAACAAAGAATTAAGAATGAAGGATTAAGATCTTAAGGAGCGCTAAGGAACCGATGTTCGGTTGTCTTAATCCGTGGATGAAAACTAAGGAAGCTAAAGGAAGGGTAGAGATGCCTTAAGGTCCGGGCAGATGATCTGGGCAAAAAGAGACTAAAGGAGGTGATCTTAATCCGCGTTAAGGAACCGGTGTTCAGTAGGATTAAGCGGCTAAGAAGCTAAAAATAGCAGATTAAGCCTTAAGGAGGCTTAATCCTTGTTGCCGAACGCCCCTGAGTGTGTAAAACTTCTTTCCACACACGTTAGTTATGCATGGAATTTTTTATTTTTGGAAAATGGAGTTTCACACACTCTAGAATTTGTATTGTATGTTAAGACTATAATGGACGTGTCCACTTCAACACCAAATGGAGATGATCATAAGGGGGTCGTTCGGCAAGAAAGGATTAAGAGTGAAGGATTAAGAGCTTAAGAAGCGCTAAGAAACTGAATGTTCGGTTGTCTTAATCCGTGGGTGAAAGCTAAGGAAGCTAAATGAAGGGGTAGAGGTGCCTTAAGGTCCGGGCAGAGGATTAAGATCCCGACAAAAGGAGGCTAAAGGAGGTGTTCTTAATCCGCGCTAAGGAACCGGTGTTCGGCAGGATTAAGCGGCTAAAAAAGCTAAAGGAAGCGGATTAAGCCTTAAGGAGACTTAATCCCTTGTTGCCAAACAGCCCTAAGGAGACTCCAACAAAATGGAGATGACCATAAGAAGACTCCAACAGCTCTAGCAGTGTTTTATTCTTCCAGCGCATTATACAAATTCACTAGAGCCTTTTACTATTTCATCTTTACCAGTTTCATTTACAGTAATAAAATGTAATTAGGTTTAGCTAATGCTTTAACATAAAACTAGTCGTCTCTCATCTCTTTATAATCAATGAAATACAAAATGAATGAAATATAAATTCAAGTTTATCTCTTTATTTCACATTGTATGCGTCACAATCGCATTTATAATGTGCTTGTCATGCCACATCTTTATCTTTGTCTTCTCCTTGTAAATTTTTGCATTCTCATACACATCGAGCCTCAATTCATCAAGCTCGTGTAGATCTAAGTATTCTCTTTTCTCTGGTTGATTCCATGTAATCGTTAATCGCTTTTGTTGCCTAATACACCTTGTGTTCAAGTTCCACTGACAGATGGCATGGCTTGCCATAGACTAACTTTTACGGTGTCATGCCTATGGGTGTCTCGTAAGCAATGTGGTATATGCTCAAAGCACTTTATCTAGTTTGAGTGCCAAATCCTTCCGAGTGGTTGAAATTGTTTTTTTGCATAATGTTTTCTATTTCTCGGTTTGTTATCTCGGCTTAACCATTCGATTGAGGATGATAGGCGGTTGCAATCTTGTACTTAATAAGGAGATTAGCGAATGTACGGTTTATGAAATGAGAACCTCAATCACTAATGACAGCACTTGGCATCCTGAATCGCTTAATGATAACATTTTTGTACAGTCTTTTCATTACATTCGAATCGGCTGTGGGACTTGGTATCGCTTCAACCCATTCAGATACATACTTCACAGCTACAAGGATGAATTTGTTATTGAATGAGCTAGGAAACAGGTTCATGAAGTTTATGTCTCAAAGATCATACCTCAAAGATCGAACATCTCCACTTTAAGGATGTTTGTGAGAGGTAATTCATGTCGCTTGGAGATGTTGTCAATCCTTTGACATTGGTCATATGAGCAGACAAATGCTCATGTATCTTTAAAGAAGCTGAGCCAATAGAAGTTGGCATGAAGCATTTTGGTGGCTGTCTTATGGAAAGATATGTCCTCTGTAAGTTTGGGTGACAATGTGCAATGATAGATTCTCTTTCATTTGAATGCAACGGTGGTGAAGATCATCTACTCCTAGTCGAAAGAGGTAAGCTCATCGTGTTTGGCATCCGCTAGAAATTTCTTCTTTTGTTGAAAAGAGATGTACATTGGCAGGACCCCGCATGCGACAAAATTGCAAACATGAGGTCTCCAATATTGTTAACACTCTGTAAATAACTTCCTCAAGAAAAAAAGTCATTTGTTGAAATATCATTACTTGGTTTCATGCCCCTGCATTCTTGATAATTGAAAAGTCGCTATATTGCTGGAAATAAATGAAATAAAATGGTTGTACTGCCTATAATTACACCCAATTTAAATTATGAATCATGGTCATTAATTAATTTTATAAAAGTTCTAATTAAGAATGGTAGATTAAAGAATGGTAGATCAATGTAGTCATCGGTAAATGTTGGTAATAAAGAAATGAGGGAGGATATATCAATTTATTTTGATTCGTTGTTAATTACTACGTACACTAATCTTAACATCTTCATATTTAGTCATATGTATAAGTCCTAAGGGCTAGTGTCTTATAATTCATACATGAAAGGACCTTGTTATTAATTTTTATCAATGCAGGGGTTTTTCTTAATTAAACTATTAAGAAATATTGGTGTGTTATATATATCAACTATGGATGATGCGGGGTTCTTGAAATAATTGTTAAGGGATCGGGATTTCTTTAAATTAGAGATATTTATAGATTTATTTCGAAAATTATATTATATAAAAACAGATATAAGTTTAAACGAGAAAGTTTTATATATAGCGGTCAAGGAAATCATGTGACTCGGTAATATTTTTCGGCGTGCTGCCGTAATAAAACAATTTTTATTAATAAATCTTGAAATTATCAAATTTTAGACACATAACAATACCTTTTTCAAAACGCTCCAAGAATATACAATTAATTAATAAAACTACAATAAATCGTGAACGAAATTTTGCAAAAATAAATTAAACAAAAGTTGTATTACTTTAAGAGATCTTTAAACGCATGAAACATTTTTTTCTTAAGAATGAGAATAATAAGTCGTACGTTCAATTAGTATTTAAATGAAAAGAATGAATTAGGATCAAACGAATGAGGATACAATTAAATAGTAATGTAATATGGCTAATAAGTTTGGAAATTTAATCATTTTTATTTAATAAAAATTATATATAGAAGTTAAACACCTGATCCAATGCTAATTTCGAGTCCACTCCACAAAATTGCTTTCTAAATTCTAACCCACCATCTATATTAATTCATTTGAACTTTTTATATATTGCGAACTTTAATGCAATGATTCAATAATCAAAAGTTTTCAGTTTCTTGCTTGCTGTCATTAATAAATAACAAACATTTTATACATATTATGAATAATAATTAGTTTTGAAAAAAAGAAGTTCGATCCACACCATGTGAGTAGAATGCTTATACATCAAGACACCTCAAAAAGATGAGATTTAATTTGATCTAACAAATGAACCTTTGATTCTCTCTCAAGCTTCACAAGTCTCTAAAAACCAATGAAAATGTAACAAAGTTGACTTGTCCGTAGCATGAAATTTTATCGGAAAAGAACAAGAAATGAAGAAATTCCATTTAATTATATATTTTTTTTCTATGGAAAATGGTATAATCTTGAGGGTTTCAAACGATCGGTCACGTTGAAATATTTGAGTGTTCTCGCCCACCGAAGATTATCTTTCAATTTGTGCACAGCCACCGTATCCGGTATAAAGTCATGCCGGTAACACAAGTTGCGCCGTGGTTCAAAATAGTCGTACATTGCCGGTGTAGCATCATACATGTGCACTGTCTTTCCGCCGTCCCTGAACCACTTGCTAGTGATCAGGTCTTCTGGTCCTGTGAGGTGGGTCCGAGCCACATCTGATGTGCCAATCCACTCAACCAGGTCCCACGAAACCACGTAACCCATGCCAGACATGTAGTGGTCGGCTTTTCTGCCGAAGCATGGGGTCATCAGCCCGAAGTAGAGGCTTTTCCTTGGCAGTCTATTAAGTGTATCGACGAGGTTGTTTAGGCGGAGGTATGTATCATCGTCTGTTTTCATCACATAGTCATACGGCTGCTCACCTGAATTTCATGAAAAAAAATGTGGAGCATTACAATGATATATCTTTCCTAATCATGGTCCATTTAGTGTTACAGAATATATACAGAGTGATTGTTCTGTTCCAATTTTTGAACGCTAGCTCTTAACATTTCAACATAATTTGAACACAAAAATTAATGTATTACCAGTTAGTAAAGGAAAAACGTGACTAAAATGGTGAAGGACAATCATATCACGCAAATAGCTACATCACGTGTGGTCACGGCTTAAGAAATAATGTTGAAACTATTGGTCACGTGACATGACGTGATTAAAAATGGAGAATGGTCATGTCACGCAAGACGCGAGTCACATCACGTGATTGATACACCTGACATGACATAACAGAACTCGTGACTAATTTCCTTCACTATTACCAGTTACATATCACTCAAAATGATTAAGGTAACTAGCTAAGACCTTTCGTTTTAAAGTACTAAGTTGACAGTAAATTAAATTCACTAACTCTTTTTTTTTTTTGGATTCATAAGGCTAAAATTATAGAATTGAACTCACCATCAAATATCTTGGGAAGGCTGGAGAAGTAGGTGTATGTTTTCCCTCGATCCATATTCTCGGCACAATCAAGAATTATTATATCTTCATATCGTATAATCTCCAACGCAACAAGAACAATATCTTCCTCCTTGGTCACGTTACAAAACACAAACTTGACATCTACATGCGCGGTGTGGTTGGGTTGGATCGCATATGCTAGTCGAACCAGATTGCGCCGCTCATAATTGCCCGGCACTGTCAACACGCCAATAAATAACCGGAAATCAGGCTTGACTCTGACTTGTTCGATGAAATGGACATGTGGGTCTAATGTGGTACAATCAGATGTCGTCGCTTGTAATTTTGATTCGTTCGGGTACACAATTAGGGTTACAAGGATGAAGAGGATGAGAGGCAGGAGGATAATTAGTGGGACTCTGGATGTGGATGGCTTAGGAGAGGAGGTAAGCTTCATGACCTTGTTTTGTATATATTGATTGTCTTTCTTGGTTGAACTATTTTGAGGAAAAAGAAATGGTAGTTAGAACTTAAGAAGGCCAAAGAAAAAAGTCAACAATTAGGAGTAGTATTTATTTTCGTTCTTCTTTCTTTATTGTTTTGGACGAAATAAGCAACAAGGGTTTTGCTTCATTGGTAGAGCAAGTGTGGAGCAAGTAAAGATGCATATATGGGGTTTGACTATAGAGAGCTTTAATTTCTTGGCTGATTTAAGGAGCAAGCAAAGCCATAGAAATATATTTACAACCGGGTAAGCTATGATTTCATAAAATAATATAGATCGGCTGTTGTTTGGGTCAAAATTAAAGTTCATTTTTAGGACCATTTTAATCGCACATGACCATAGTATTAAAATATCCTAATTAGAGTTGAACTCGCGCTACGCTACAGGTTTAATTGATAAAATAGATACAATGTTAAGGAGATAAGTTATTATATCCCCATATTGGAATTGCTAATATTTCCCTAAACCTTTGAATTATTGGAATGAATATTTAGAAATTATATCCCCATATTGGCCCATTTCAATATCCAATGAAATAAGAGAAAGCATTCAAATCCACTGTGATTTTGTGCTCCAATATGCTCCACATCCTTTATCTCCATTTTCAATGTCCGAACAGTTGATCCGAACCACTCAACATGATCTTCATAATAAAATATGCTTGCAGATCAAATTTCATATTTTTTAGAATTTTTTTACTATTTTTTTACATAGGTACAAAATCACTGTTTTAAGAAGATTCTGGACTATCCGAAAAAAGTGATATTGTACCTATGTAAAAAAATAGTCAAAAAATTAAAAAAAATACAAAATTTGGTTTTCAAGAATATTTTATTATGAATATCATGTTGAGCGGTTCGGATTGACTGTTCGGACTTTAAAAACAAAAATAAATAATATAGAGCATATTAGAGCACAAAATCACAGTGCATTTGAACCTCCTCCTAAAATAAATATTGGAATATTATAGCGAAGCGGAAGATAGAATGGAATTCAGAGTGTTATTCCAATATCTGTGTTACTGTTTATCTTATTTTTATTTCTGTATATTTATCGAATGGAATGGGCCTATGTTTATATAGAAAGGAATACAGCGGATATATAGCCAACAATAAATTCATAAATTATATATCGTCACAGGAAGAATGTTACTAAGCCATTAAGGGCCTGTTTGGCAATGGAAGAATGCACGGAGCCTAAAGCCCATTGAAATCCACATTCAAATTCTCCTTTTTCGCCAAACCCTTTCCCCTCTCCGCAACTCCGGCGCACTTCATTCTCTCTAGTCTCTACTGTTGCACCGTCGTCACTACTGGTGCGCCGTCGCTCTCTCTCTCCACCGGGCGCCGGCGTATCTCTGCTACTGTACTCTCCCTCTATCCCTTTGTTACTCTCTCTCATGTCCCTTACTTCAAAATCACTGTTGGTTTTTCTGTCTTTTTCTATTTAATCGGTGACCACAATACACCCTAGGCAGTCAAAATTAGTTCACAACGGAATTAGGAGTTGCTTTCGAGGTGATTAGAAGTGAAGATGCCAGCACCGTCTAATTCTAAGAGGAAGCGGGGCCAATCTGATCACGGACATTTTATAGCTAGGTATTTGCCATCTAGTTTAATTTCAGTTTTGATTGGTTTTGGTAGAGATTGTCATGGGTTTGATTTTATGTTTTTATTATGTGAACTTATTAGGAGAAAGTTGATTCTACAGCAACGGAACTTATTGCCTATTGCATCAGGTTCTCTTTTTCTGCAATGTTATATTGTTCTAAATTGCATAATTTTAATTGGATGGATTAATGAATTAACTCAATGTGATAGAAAAGAAGAAGAAAGTGATGGCAAATGACTAAATTAATCTTGATTTTTTTTTTTTGTTGTGCTTGCAATAATTAAAACCTATTGGGTCTTAATTTCATATTGTATCCTTTTAGCTATGTTTAAATTTGGTCTCTGTGTGTTTCAGCTAAGGAGAGGCTTGTGGAGGAAGTGAAAAATAATGACACTTTAATTGTTGTTGGAGAAACTGGAAGTGGAAAAACAACACGTAAGTTATCTGTGAAAAATTCTTGATTGTACCATTACAATTTATTTGTCATTCTGACATGACATTGTGTTATAAAATTGCTACCTTGTTCTGTTATTCTGGATATGCTTTTTGTCCTGTCGAAAGTCTAGAAGAGCAACTAATGTTAGGTGAAGTAATATACAGAATATATTACAGAGATGACCATCTTAATGTTCTACTCAAGTTCTCCTCTTGCTGCTATACAGTCCTTAGCCTCATTCAATCAATAATTTAATGATTATTTTAATCAGTATTGATTCAGAGTACCTATATTATGTATTTTTTGCTGTGATATAAACAATGACTTATATAATAGGCCATTTACTAATGCATCTGTTCGGTTTTAAGCAAAACATATTTAAAGATCAAACTGTTAAAATCAGATTGAATAGGATCAAAGACTAAAAATTCTGTATTTAGGGACTTAAATTTTCTGTATTTAATGATAGGTTATAGTTTGGGATCAGCCATTCTTTTACTCAGTAGATAAATCCTGTGCCCCAACTGCTTTGTGGTAATTTTGTAAAGAGCTTTGTTACCTGGATTAGCACACAGGGCAGTCGCACCTGTATGTGATACGTATCAGATATGGATTGCCTATGCTACGTATTGGATATGTCAGGAGGCTTATCCTAATATTTAATATTAAATTATTCACAAGGCGACCTCCTAAGTATGCTAATCTAAGGTTTAGGGAAATTATTTATATGACCGGTTCTGCCTTGTTTGATGAAATTCGTTGTGGAACTATTAAGACACAACGAAATAGCACTAGCTCCGTACTCTAGCTGCTACTTTTGCCCCTCATTTCTTTTCCTACACAATTTGTCTTTATACTCCACCAATTAATACGTTTAATTTAAGTTCCAAATGTCATTAATTTTGCTTCTATATATGTCTGTCTAATATTTACATTGATTATTTCAGCCGTTGTAACACGTAAAAGTTTTCATTGAATCTTTCAAAATAATTCATTGAATCTTCATATTTTTTTTAGAATTTGTATATTCCCACATTTAACTCTGACAAATTTACTATTTTTTTTCACAAGAATAGTTTTTCATGCAAATAAAATAAATAATATATTGATAATATCCTACGGTTTTTAAAACTGCCATGCTGTATCATGCAGATACAATATTTGTATATGTGCAACATAGGCAAGGAATAAGTATATTTGTTTTTTCTACATGGTGTTGTTGATACATATCTATATTTATATTGAACATTTTAATGCAGAACTACCCCAATACCTTCACAATGCCGGCTTTTGTCAGGACAACAAAATAATAGGGGTAACTCAGCCTCGTCGGGTTGCTGCTATTACTGTTGCCAAGCGTGTGGCCGAAGAGTGTAATGTTGATTTAGGCCAGAAGGTTGGGTATTCGATTCGATTTGATGACATGACATCTCCTGCTACCAAGATCAAGTATATGACTGATGGTTTGCTCCTAAGGTAATTTATATTTATTTGGGGTTACATGTTTTCGAAACTAAAAGATTACCATTCAACCTGCATTCAGTTGTACAAGTCCTAGTGCTCCTTAGGTTCTGGGGCAAGTAAATTAAGGTTTTATTTTGATTTGTTGGTTGTTGGTGTTTCTGCTTCACCTACGCCAAGATTCTCACTTCGAACTCGAATTTGCTTCAAAAGCAAAAGGAAATAATGTTTTAGCATTAAAATTGATTTGTTTATCAAACTTGTGTTTTAATGATTTCTATTTTCAGGGAGGCTCTTTTAGACCCATATCTGTCTAAATACAATGTCATTATAGTAGATGAAGCGCATGAGAGAACAGTGCACACTGACGTGCTATTAGGCTTGTTGAAAAAAGTACAATACTCCAGATCAACTGCTTCTGGAATGAATAAAAACCTTGGAAAAATAAATGAGCAAGAGAACTCCAACCAAGACCAATTATCTCAGGGGCTTATTTCGAAACCATGCCAGACTTCCAAATTAGCCCCTTTAAAATTAATAGTTATGTCGGCCAGCTTGGATGCTGGGTGTTTTTCTGAGTATTTTGGTGGTGCCAAGGCTGTACATGTTGAAGGGAGGCAGCATCTTGTAGAAATACTGTATACATATCAGCCTGAGTCTGATTATCTGGAAGCTACTCTAATTACCATATTTCAGGTTTGGCCTATATTCCTTTAGTCGATATTTTGACTAGATTTATATGTACGAGGGGCCTAGTATATACTAATAACTTGGAAAATGTAAACCATATGTATAAAGAAACATTTGTTTTGATTGTCGAATTGCAAATAGTATTTTAAAATATGCAATTAGCACCACAATTTCTCTGTATTAGCAACAACCTATAATATTGAACTTTTTTCTTAACGCTGTTATGTAGAGATTAATGTGATGGTTTACTTTCTGTTGTATATGTATAATTTTTACTAGTAAGAACCTTGAACTCTTTTCCAATGCACAAAATGCACTAAAAATCAAGAAAACAAAATTTGAATGTTGAACGAAACCTTGATCTCTTGCCAAGTTATTGCTTGTACGATAGTCGGTTGCATTATAATATTATTTTATTATGGTAGTTCGTAATTCCTCTTCGTCCTATCATCGGTCAACTTTCAATTTCTTAATATTATGTTGATTTCTTATTACTTTTTAAGATTCATTTAATGGAGGGACCAGGTGATATCCTTGCTTTCCTAACTGGTCAAGAGGAGATCGAATCAGTGGAGAGGCTTATACAAGAGCAGATTCAAAAGCTGCCACAAGAAAATAATAAAATTACAACCATTCCTATTTATTCTTCTCTTCCGTCAGAACAACAAATGAATGCTTTCAAGCCAGCACCTTCTGGCTTTCGAAAAGTAAGTCTGATTAAATTTGTTTTCATTTAAAATCGCTTCATTTTAAAAGTAATCATCTGTGGCATTATTACATTACCATCATCTTTTTCAATTGATGTATGCTCTTTTTTATGGTAGGTTATCTTGGCTACGAATATTGCTGAGACATCTATAACAATACCCGGCATTAAGTATGTTATTGACCCTGGTTTAGTTAAAGCTCGGTCATATAATGCTGTGACGGGTATGGAATCATTAAATATAATTCCCACCTCCAAAGCCCAGGCCCTTCAAAGAAGGTTTGGTTGTTCCTTTATCCTTTGTTTATTCTTTTTTTTAATGGCTTTTTGTGTGATTATTGCAAAAAAAAATAGTGACAAGAACTTTTCTCTTACACGTAGTGGTCGAGCAGGTAGAGAAGGGCCGGGAAAATGCATTAGGCTTTACCCAGAGAGTGAGTTTAGGAAATTGGCTGATTCCACTGTGCCTGAAATAAAACGTTGCAACCTTTCAAATGTTGTCCTTCAGCTTAAGGCTCTCGGTATTGATGACATCATTGGGTTTGATTTCATGGAAAAGCCTTCAAGGTAATTCTTACTACCATGCACTCTTTAGGTAATAAATGTTCTGTCACCCCTCTTAATAAAAGTATTCCAGAGACAATTCTAATATATATGTGCATGATATCTTTCGACAGGATGGCAATAGTCAAATCTCTGGAGCAACTGCTTTTGCTAGGTGCTTTGACAGATGATTACAAGCTTTCAAATCCAGTAGGAGTTAAAATGGCCAGGTTGCCATTGGATCCGATGTACTCTAAGGCGCTGATTATGGCTAGTGAATTTAAATGCTTGGAGGAGATGTTGATTGTTGTCTCCATGCTTTCAGTTGAATCTATTTTCTACTTCCCCCGTGAGAAGTTAGAAGAGGTGTGCATTAGGAACTTCTTGTAGGCTTGGTCTATTGTTGGAGATTATTTTTTGTTTCTTTCGAGAAGGATCTAAGTCCTACATCCACAAGGCGTACCCTTTAGGGGGGGATGAAATCACCTTTTGGAGTGTACATCATGACCCATATAATGTTTTTTTTTTTGTTTTGTGTGTGAAGGTCATTGAATGTCATCCCAATAAATCACCTTTTAGGTACTAAACCATTTGCCCTTATTATCTTTTGGTATGCTATTTATTTTTATAATTAGGCTAGAGCTGCAAGGAAAATCTTTTCAAGCTCAGAAGGGGATCACATAACGTTGGTGAATGTGTACCGAGCCGCAGCGGATTGTTTAGAAAAGGGCAAGAATGCAAGCATGAAGGAGAAAACATTGGAGAAAACCTTAAATAAATGGTGCAAGGAGAATTTCATAAATTATCGATCACTTAGACATGCACGAGACATCCATAGGTTCTCTCTCATTTCCTTAGTTATTAATTTCATAAAAATATTAGAGCCATTTTTGTGTTGGCCTAATTTTATTTATTTTCTATTTGGGTACTGTTTATTTTTGTAATGAGCTGATTCCTTTTATATTATTTTTTCCGAACTGGTTTTGGCAGTCAAATACAGGGTCACGCAGTGCAGATGGGCCTAAGTATTTCATCCTGTAGAGACGACATGCTTCAATTTAAGAGATGTCTCACTGCCTCCTTTTTCCTAAATGCGGCTATTAGGCAACCTGACGGATCGTACAGGTCCAAAACTCTCATATGCATTTCTTATAGTTTCTATATATTGTATTAAGTACAAGTCCAGGTTCAATTGTCCCAAGTTTTGATTTTTTTGTTTTGTTTTCAATACAGATTTGGCAAGGGTTTATTCTTATTGTCTTTGTTTTTATTGTCAAGCAGGACTATGGCAAGTGGTCAAAATGTTCAAATTCATCCTTCATCAGTTTTGTTCCGAACAAAGACAGATTGCATTATATTTAATGAGTTGGTACGGACAAATCATACCTATGTCAGAAATCTGACTAGGATTGATCCTTTGTGGTTGTCTGAATTGGCACCTCAGTACTACGCTACCGAAGGCTAACTGAACTTTTATGTTGTTGTTGAGGTTGATGGTGGTGTAACTGATGATGCGGCTGCTACTGAATATCTTTTGATAGTCTGTGGGATAGGTTAGATAAGAGTATGACTTGAGATGTTCTAAATTGATTAAAATCACTAATAGACGATACATGCAATGTCTTGTAAATTTATTTCAGCATTAAATATATGGAAAAAATAATTTTGAAGTGTCTCTCTAAATTATCTTAAACAAATTTATTTTGCAGCTAGCTAATTTCATTAGAAATATTTTTATCTTACGTAGTGATAGTTGTCTATGACTTTTAGGGATTGTTTATTAAAATGTAGTCGGAATTGATAAAAATCACTAACACATGCACACATACATGCTGTAACAACATTATGGGCGTTTGCATAACTATAATATATCTTTTAGAATTATTACATATAGACTTGTATGCATAATGACAAATGAATTTTTAGAATTATTACATATAGACTTGTATGCATAGTGCCAAATGAATTATTCGGGTTCGGCTCAACAGGAACAAAAATTCGTAATTCGGAAATAATTCGGATATAATTCAAAAATAATTTGGAATTATTTTTAAGTTTTGCAATTTATATTAATGAAGCAGATTTTTTTTTTCAAAAAACAATTAGAGAATAAAATCAAATTATAAGACAATTACTGTGGTCATTGACCAAAAGTTAACTTTTCTTCCTACCATACCCACGTGCCTCATCCAAAATTCAAATTATACTAGCAGCAGGCCTCGCGTTGCTTCGCGATTGTCAAGGCAGGTGGAGAAGTATATAGAGAATTTAAGAAATAAAGTATATAGGATGAGTAATGTAGTACAGAAGCATATAGGAAAAAGGTATATATAACAGAAGTTGTACATGAAATTTACAAAAGTTCCAATTTAGATGTATTTAGAATTTAATCTCGCATCGGGTAACTTTAGTGTTTGATTCATTTGTTGGGTTTAAAAGAGGGGTGACAGTCCCCGAGTAATTTGTTATTTCTTTGTAGTACTTGCAAACACATTTTTTTTTTTTGACATAACAATTGCTAGTGTATGTTTCCGTTACATAGTAGGCAAAATAATATATACAATATACAAAGATGTGACTGTTTTTGTAGAGCTGGTGTAGTTAATTATTTTTTCTTTTTCCTTTGCTTTACTGTTGTTGTCCATGCTGCAGAAAGTAAAAAGTGTGTTAGTGTTGAGTATAATTGTGGTATGCTATACTTAATTATTTACAGTATCTGTTTTGCAAACATCTTTGTTATCAATTTCTGATTACTCCTTTAACCTGTTATATTCTACAACCTTATCAGCAGAAGTAAAGTTACACTACTTCAGAGGAGAAAAATGATCAAAAGGGATGGTTTGAAATATTTTAGAAACA
Source organism: Carex parvula (assembly GCA_025461045.1). NCBI lineage: Eukaryota > Viridiplantae > Streptophyta > Magnoliopsida > Poales > Cyperaceae > Carex > Carex parvula. Next base: position 365,173 of record JAJGRW010000615.1, on the reverse strand, counting down.
ATTAGAATTGGGTCAAAAATGAGATTTTCTTCATGCAATCTATTTGTGTTGGTGGTGAAGTTGTGTGAGGGGCATTTACTTAGTTTCTTCCTTATTGGTGAAGTTTTTTTGTATAACAGGAATCCATGTAATATTTTTGATGTGTTGAAAGACATCCTTGGTTTTAGCCAGTACCAGTAGTTGGTCTAGTGGTTACCACAGATAATTTTGTTGTATTGGCACAGGTTAACCTAAATAATATTAAGGTTCTATAAGAAATTAAAAATGGCTCGACGAACATCAGAAAGTAAAGAAAAAATTCTAAGAAAAAGGCTAACCCCTGCTAGAAGAATTGCCACAGATGGTACCACTTCTAGGCCGCTTTTGGATGAACAATCAGACGACCCTTACACTAAGGTACCATATTTTAAAATTGGTAATTTATGGCATGAGTACCTTTATAGCAATATCTTTAGGTGTTAATGTAAAAACATCTGCATGGCCCTTTTTAGCTGTTATCTCTGCAATTATCGATTAACTTAGATTATTCACAAATAGAATAGATATCTTCAAAGAGAGAAAAGAGATTGTCCAAGATTAATACAAAAATCCTCAGTAAGAAGCAAAACCATCAAAATTTTAGAAAGAAAACGTAAATCGAACCTTTGCTTCAATCTCTGACACACTGAGAACTTCCAAATTGATCTTCCTTTTTCTGAGATTTGGGAATTGGTTTGAGAGGTGAAGCTGGGTGGGGAGTAGAGGCGAAAATGTGAAGCTAGGGTGCGAGGGAGGTAAGGGGAGGGTTTCGGGTTTAGGGGAGGAGAGGGTGCGCAGGGAGGGAAGGAGGCCAGCGGAGGAGGAGAAGGTCAGCGGAGCGTAGGAGACGAAGGAGGAGTGAAGAAAAGAGAGGAAGGTGGAGAGAACAGCGGTAGCAAAGAAGAGCTCTGATTGAAACGACACGTAGCGAAGAAAAGATGGGTGTAAGCGTGATAAAGAAATATATCTTCAACCATCAGATACAGATTCGACGATGAAAAATGTTAGTATTACTGTATATGATACTGTTCTACAGTAACTGATCCATTCTAGATTATATATCAATAGATTGATATACACTTCTATTAATTTTTTTCAAAAATCATGCCTCACTCACGTGGTGGGGTCCGCTGCCTCAGTAATTGTATTAAAATGGTGCCACGTTGCGTAATGAAGAAATGGCACCAGCCACCAGCGCAGAGCCACGAATTTTTTAAAAAAAACGCGAATAATTCGTAAATTCGCAATTAGTTGGTAAAAATTTTGTCAAGCGAATTATTCGCTATTCTGTTCAGAAACTAGAAAAAAATATTTTATTTGTGAATTATTCGCGAATAAAACGCGAATGTTGTTACTATACTTGTATGTACGCACTTGATAATATTTGGAGCATTTTTGGTGATTGTATTATTTAAAATGAGGGTTTGAAATTGATTAAAAACTCTATTATGCATATGCAATGTATTGTAGCAGTACATATTCACACACAAAAAAAATATGTTATGACTAAGGATGAACACACACAACGTGATACTAATTAATTAGCAGGAATTATAGAGAAGTTGATGTATCTTTTAAGATTTGCAAAATTAGACTTTATGTGCAAGCATTTGATATAACATATGAATATTGTATTGCGGTTTTGTGAATTTAGGATTCGAATTATGGATAAAATTGTTTAAAAGCACGACTAAACACATGAATTTATTGTAAATGTATTTCGAAAGGACTGTTCACACAAATTTGAAGTATCTTCTAGAATTAGCACAGATAAGTATCTTCTAGAACTACAGACAAGTTTGTGCATTTCGAATATTGTATGAGGTGAAAGGTTGCAAAAAATTATGAATGGATGGAAATGTTGTGTATACATCCAACTATCCAAAGTATGGTATATTTGCATAGATATTGATACAGCGCACAAACAATAGAGTCAAAACAGCACTCCATATTAGAATTAAAGGTTGCACATAACTCTACTGAGTCCATTTATTCAGTCTAAATTTTATTTCAGTTGGGTTAGCCTCTATTTAATTGTTGGACATCATTTGCGAAACCCCAAAAAATATGTGAGATATCATTTGCAAGCTTGAGATTAAGTTCGACGTTGTTTGCTACCACAGTAAAACACCATGCATGTCACTGGATGTAGTTTGCAGAGATATATATAAATCTAATTAATTTTTACTTTTACTAATAAAATAAAATCTCATTCATTAAAACAGGCGGAGGTGGAAGCACAGAGGATTGATCATGGCTACCAAAATGAAGAAAATAGCACTGAAGAAACAACTCAAACTAGAAGAGATTCATGCACGGGCTCATGTGAAGGTTGACACCCGTTAGTCCCATTCAAAGAACCATTCAACACCCGTTACTCCCGTTCTTGAAGTAGACTACACTATATGTTAATGTGAACCGAATCTCCTGTTCACATACAGGCAGAAAAATCCTGCTCAAAGGGTACGTCCATCCGTCCATTCATTTCATACATGCTCCGATCTGAACGGTCATAAGTAACAATTTAATATATGGATTGTATCTTCTCAAAATTCAAATACTTTTCCTACTTTAATTACGACTATTCAGATTGGAGCAAGCATGAAATATAGATGGACAAATGGATCATGTGGGTAGGATATTCGATTCCATGTTACTGAACACTGGTCCCTGGTGCCTGATTATTTTATAGATAACGAAGTGAAAATTTCTGTACCTCCGTAAAATTGTAATATAACCCCAGTTTGATGATAGCTTGCTGTTGCTGTATGTTATCCTTTGTTACAAGACTTCAAAATATTTTATACTATAGTTCACACGAGATAAAAAGGAGAGGAGGAAACGAAATAGAAGGAATGTTGCGATATTTTTTATAGTTTTTATTTTGTTCATTTTATTTATCTTCATTATGCTTTAATTTTAAGATTAATAAAATATAAGTTTTAATTACAAAGTTACAAAAAGTTTAAGAAGTAATTTTTATTAACCTCGCCAAATAAAAATTTATTGTGAGATTTTTCTCCCTTCCTCTACTCTTCATCTAAAGTGTTAGATTAATTACGTTTGAATCGTCAAAAAATAATACGAAAATTATGTTATTTGAGTAATGTATGAGAATATTGTGAAAAGAATATTAATATGAATAATATACAATAGAACCGGCCAAGGGCTATGCTTACTGCACATGGTACCATGCAGACAACTCAAGCTTTAGGTTTCTTAATTCACTGCCAAAATCAAGAAACTTTATGTCGATACTCTTCCACTCAGGAGAATCAGCGGGGTGCAGTAATTTTCCATCTTTTTTCAGGTATTCGGCATGCCAACGCAATAATTTTGCATCTTCAGCATTTGCGAACAAACATTTGAATCTTGGTACGTATCACGGGGAGGTACCACAATACTTTTACCGGAGGCCCTTTTTTCAATTTAGAATCATCACTGTTATCGTTGGTTACCTTCTTTCTTATGTAACGTGATGCACCATATTTTTGACACTCGTGAAAATCTGCATACTCATTTCGGTATAGTAACAATCATTTGGGCACGCTTGTATTATTTGAACTTCCAAATTCACTGGATACAACATTTTCTTCGCTTCATAAACATTACATGGTATCTCGTTTCCATCCGGAAAAATTTCTCTTAATACTTCTAATAACGCAGTAAAACTTTTATTGCTCCAACCATTAGATGCTTTTAGGTTATACAATTTTAATATACCTTGCAATTTTGTAAATTTTGTACAGCCAGGATACAAATCCTTTTTAGAATCTATACAAATTCTCAAATACACAATATTGCTTATCATTATCAAAATTTTCTTCTAAATCACGTAACATTTAATCAAAATTAACACTTTTATCTACCACCATATCATTATTTTCATTGCCTTGCACATCACTTTCGCTATTGTAATTATGGTCTTCTTGATGCCCAATACCAGTACCAGTACCTATGCCGGTTTTCAAACTCTCGCTATGCCATATCCAATGCGTATATTGATGCTTGAACCCACGACGGATTAAATGATTTCTCACTTGGACGGGATTAGAAAATTTCTTGATATTGTTACAATCACGACAATGGCATGACATCACCGCATTCCCATTATTCGCCATGTCTTCCATAACAACTTTCATAAATTTATCAACACCTCTCAAATATTCATCTGAAACACGTGATGTTCCATTCATCCAACTGCGGTCCATTTGTAATTATAAGAAAACACAATTAAGTACATGGTTATGGTCAAATGTTAAATTTAGGGCTTATACGGGGCCGGTTTACAATCCTATCCTACTCTTTGAATACTTTGTCTCCATAGTGAACACATATTAGTCGTGCTTTAGTATTTAAGAAAATTTCGGCAGCATTTCCCCTTAGTTCCCCAAGTATTTGGAGAACTAATAAGAGAAAATGTTGCTGAAATTTTCTTAAATACAAAAACGCGACTAACATGTGATCACATTCTAATTGAGACAAAATATTCAACCCCTATTGGATTAATTTTGAACGGGTACCATGACCTAAAGGCATTAATAATTCGGTTATGGCTCATAAGACAATACTCTAGCTAGATGCCTACCACCTATAGATACATTTAATTAACTACATACATTAATCATATTACACATCCATGCACAAAATTAAACATGAGTTTTATATTATACTTATAATTTTTTTGAATGCCGGATTGAGTGACATGAAGATATTGTTGCACCAAATCCCTCAATTATGGCCAATCTACAAAACCAGATTTTATGTTTTTTATATAAGATCATGCTAAAAAAATTTCAAGCATGCCATGAGCATTTAATGAAAAAAACTAAAATACAACAAAAAAACCTTAACTAAAGATTTTCAATGCACAAGTCACAGGTCACAGCATTTCATGAATAAACTAAAAATACAACAAAAAAAACATTAACTAAAATTTTAACTAAAAATACAACGATATTACTGCACAGGTTATGGGTTGGTACCAGATAACACACAAGAGAAGTCGCACCAGATCACACACAAGAGAATTAGCACCAGATCACAAAAAAAAAAAAACAACACCAAGTCACAACACAGCCGAACAACGGCACAAGAAACGTAATTCAAAAAGAAGATAAACCAACAGTACTAAGAGTTATATACCATTAAGTGAGATAAATCACCGAGATAAATCACCAAGTGGAGAAAAAATCACGTAGAGGGAGATCAGATCGCGCAGCCACCACAAGCCTAGCTTACAAACTAAAATATTTGTTTACTGTGAGAGGTGAAGGGCTGCTAAGGTATCAAGATCAGACAAATAAATAATTGATCTTGATATAACGTATGTCCACATCAAGATCGGACAAATAGAAATAGTCGTTCCTGATATGTGAACATCAAGAACAGTCGTTTATTAACGACCAATCATGTTTTGTTTTGGACAATTAGGGACGGTTCTTTATAAACGACCGTTCCTAATACCTCTTTCAAAGTTGGATATTTAAAATACCCGATCCTGAAAGGTATCAATATCATTCTTTAATTAGAACCGATTCTAATGAAGCAATACTATTTGTACATTCCCCACTAGTTTGAAAAGATTGTCCATACCTAAGTGTTAGACTTTGTCATTCAATCGTGTCATTCAGTTAAAAGAAAGGTAGTAGTGTGATAACGTAATTACGTGAAGATCTTTTGTCACCGATTTTTATATGATATAGATAAGAGCAATTTTAGCCGTACATACAAATTAAATTATAGAGTAAATAGATTAATTGCGATTTCTACGGGCATCGTCAGATCAAGCATCAGACATATTTCCGTCGGCTTGTCTAATAGCCGCATTTACAAAAACTTCTGAAATGAAGAATGTTGTATCCACCAAGACGAGATATTTAGTCCCATCTGCACTGCGTGCCTGACTGTCAAAACCAATTTGGATAAAATTATATAAAAAGAAACCAGCTATCTAAAAATACTTAGTTCAAAAATAGTAAAAAAAAAAAAAAGTCATTAGACTAATACAAAAATGTCTCAACAACTTTTTAAATAAGTTAATAACTAAAGAAATGAGAGACAACCTATGAATATCTCGTGCATGTCCAAGTGACCGATAATTTATAAAATTCTTCTCCTGCACCATTTATTAAAGGTTTTCTCCAATGTTTTATCTTTCATGCTTATTCTGTACTAGTTATTTCTGAGCATTAAGTTATCAATTAAAGAACTCTCTATTTCGATGTTTGTTGCAAGTGAGTTGAGTTGAGGCAAAGGATTGATATGTAGGGAGTAATATTATAGGGGAATTTGAGTCATCATTTTATAGGGGAGTATTTATAAGTGAATTAGTTGAGTCATTGTCTTTTCACGCTCTTTGCATTTGTGTGAGGTGAAGCTGCGAGACTTTATGTGATCCACAATTTTGGCGTGCTTAATCTATGCGAAAGAAACTGACCATAATGGAATGAGGTTTTCGTTTATTTACTTTGCTTATGAAAATAATAAAGACGTTTGGTTACTTTACTTCCCAAAAAGACAGCCCAGGCGCCCAGCATGATTCCAGGCACAATCATACGGGTAAACGTTTTGACAGAGCAGTTTTTTATTCAAACAGCTCACATGTCTATGCCTGTTTTGACTCTATTATCGGTGTGCTGCATTGTTGGGATCAGACCTGGAAGGAGAATGTCAAGAGAAAGAACTGGTACAAGCAAAAACTGATACCGAACTGGTACGAACGTGCTGAGCTGGTGCTGGTGCGGCCATACCAGACTGGTACCGAATGCTGCTGGTAAAAAAATAGTTGCCGCATGGACAGAAAAGAAAGATAGAATTGGACTGGTACGGATTGGTTTGGTACGCAGGGGAGTCGACCAAGAGAGCTGCTGCTTTAAGTTTTAAAAGTTCTTTATTTTGGTTTTTTAAATTTTCCCTTCCAGGGAATTCATGTTACCTTTCATTTACCATTCAAGTTTTTATGTTTTACTTGTAAGCTCAATTTTTTTTAACGCTTTGGACTTTTGTAAATTGTGGATACAATCTTTAATGTGAGCAAGATCTATATTTTTTCTCAAAAAAATCTGTGCGCTGAATGAATTAAAAAAATACTCTGTTGAAATCTTCACCCCAATCATACGGATCAAATTCGAAGCGTCGTGGCGATGGGAACCACATCAAATCAGTATGTTGCCCATATAATAATGTGCAGGTCAAAGCCCCAATAAGGAAGCTGGACGGACCCAGTAAGACTCGTTCAACACCATAACCGCAGGCCACATAATCGCTCTATTACATCCGTTTGGGTTTGACGTATATGAAACATTTCGTTCTCTCTTTCAAAAAAAAAAATGAAACAGTTCGAAGGTCTATTTACTGTAACTAACAATTAATAAGAAAGGTAATAGACGGTAACAACTAATCATCAATTAACTTAATAATAATTAATAGTGTTTAATTTAATTCGATGCATCTACATTTTTGGGGGATCAAAATAAGAAATTTGGAGTCCCACTGTATAACATTGCATTTAACGAATTTATCACTCGTGATTTCACCTAATCTTATTGTAAAAGATTTAATTAAAACTAAATGATCAACATGTGAAATACAAAATTTAGAGACCCTGGACAAATTTACACTCGAGCCCTCTATAATTTTAGTTTCTATGTTTTCCACCAGCTTCTCACCTCATTTTATTGCTTTCCAGTCCGACCTCTGTCAGTATATGGTACTGACAAAGGGCCCCACACAAGAAGATGCTTTTCTTGTAAAAAAAATAGGAGCAGACTACTTGCTCGTAATAATTAGGATTCCAAAATGGCAGTGTGGCGCTCTGTAATTTTTACTAAAACAATCCTCCTGTGTATAAAGTTTTTTTTTTTTTTTTAAGAGATCCTGTGTATCAAGTTGGAATTTTACTAATGCACTCGATCAGGTACAACACCAGTAAAACGTTACGTCATAATTACCTGATTGTAAAATATAATCAGTTCTACACACTACGTAGGAGCTTTTGTTAGAATTAGTGATAATAATCCAAAAAGAACAAAAAGAAATCCAATTTTGAACTTCCAAGCTTCTGGATCTTGCACAAACTTCACAAGGTTAAAACATATAAAAGCACCACCTCTAATCAAACTGAAAACAAATGGTGAATTACACTAAATCACATAGAAAGTTATCATACCCTAGAAATGGAAACAACTAAGAACAAATAAAAATTTCCCTGCATTGATTAAATGTATAAATCCAGTACAACAGTAAATGCCAGGTATGTATAAAGATGAGGATAAGTCCACCAGAGAAGGAGATTAAGCTAAACACCAAATCTAGTTGTACACCATGTATTTAGGTGTGGCACTAAACTTCTGGTAACCCTTAATGACCTTGTTCACTGCATCAAGGAAATCCTTCTCTGTTACTGTCTTCCTTCGGGCCCGAATTGCGTACATACCTGCTTCGGTACAGACACTCCTAATGTCCGCTCCTGCAATTTATCACAAATGCAAAGAATTTCCAAAGATCAATTACACTGATAAACTAGTAGCTGATGTTCTTCAAAAAAAAAAAAAAAAAAAGATTGATAGAATAGGTACAAAAACAAAAAATACCTGTTGAATTGGGGCAGAGACGAGCAAGAAGCTCAAAACGGATGTCCCTCTCGCAGTTCATGGTACGGGTATGAATCTTAAAGATCTGGGTGCGACCTTCCATATCAGGCAATCCAAATTCCACCTTTCGATCCAACCTACCCGGACGCAGCAATGCTGGATCCAATGTGTCAGGCCTATAAAATAATAACTTTGTAAGTTCATGAACTACAATGATGACCAACAAACAACAAATGAACATTGGATTAAACACTACTGAAGGGAATGCAAATTTTAATTCAAATTTGTTTTAAAATATCATGTGGTTTATAAATAAATAGATTCATTAAGAACCCAGGTACCTGTTTGTGGCCATGAGAACCTTGATATTACCACGAGCATCAAACCCATCAAGCTGATTGACAATCTCAAGCATAGTTCTCTGTACCTCATTATCTCCACCAACACCATCATCAAAACGGGCCCCACCTATCGCATCCACCTCATCAAAGAACACTATGCAAGCCTTCTTGGACCTAGCCATCTGCAGATTTTATGTACAACCCTTTAGCAATATTTCACACAAGCAATTAGACATTTCTATAAATCCTCGAACATTGAAAACCAAAACAAATTTCACATTGGTATGGATTTACTAGGTACTCTCTGAGTGAAGTACTAATATTGTATTTTTTGGCCGCAAAATATTTTCCATGTAGTTCTCTTAATTTATTTCCCTTTCCCCAAGCACGTGAATAGTACCCTAATATTAGGATCACTTGGTAATTCAATATAACAAGAGATCACACCAAATAAAGAAAATCAACCTGGAAGAGTTCACGAACCATACGGGCACCCTCTCCGACATATTTCTGAACAAGCTCACTGCCAATGACACGGATGAAGCAAGCATCAGTTCTGTTGGCCACAGCTCTTGCCAAAAGGGTTTTGCCAGTACCTGGTGGGCCATAGCATAGTACACCTTTCGGTGGATCAATACCGAGCTTCACAAACTTCTCTGGATGAAGCATAGGCAGCTCTACAACCTGATGGGTGGAAAAAAAATATTTGTAAGCAATTAATTTTAACAGCAAGCAAGACATGGCATGCATCACACTGCTCTTACATCTTTAAATCTAATTCCTCGACATTCTAGTGATCAGCTAACATTTGGATAATTGACAAAGGCTTAATTGCCAAATAAATGTTAACTAAGGCATATTTTCATTAAAACTGGGGATCAAATATACAGCTCAGTTCAGGGGCAGAAGGCAGGGCGTGGGACAGGGTGGGGCAAAAAAAATTATGATGGGGCATAATTTGTATAATATTTATAAATTAAGTGTATTTATATAAATAGTTATGAACAGAAGTAAAGATTTAGAGAAATATTTGGCAAAATATTTTGTACTATGAAGCATAACTTCATAATTACTTTTCAAATCAAGCATACGTTTACAATATTTTACATTTGAACTATAGTTTTAGCAGTTTACTTTCAAAAATATTAATCCAGAGGGACAAGTGCCCCCCTCTGGCTACTCGTGGTTAAGCCACTTGCTCAGTTACATCTGCAACAATATTGTCAGCAAGGCTTTGTATATATTAGCCAATCTTTGCAGTACCAGTCAACATTGCAATCCTTGGATAATCATATATGTATTGACGGAAAGTAGGACTTTATCTATAAAATGATTACCTCGCGCATCTTTTCAATTTGCTCCTTGCACCCACCAACATCATTATAAGTAACATCAGGTTTCTCCTCCACAGTCATCATTGTTACACTTGGATCAATCTTTGGTGGCAATGGTATCTGGATTTGGTACTTGTTTCTGTCAACACTGAATCAAATAAAGAAAATCCATGTTACCATTTTGAAGTCACCTAAAAAAGTTTATGGGTAAGCTACAAAAAGTGAATTCAATAGAGAACTAGAAAAGCCGGTAATACAGCCTTTATTCTCAATAATGTACGGACTCCTGGTATACAACCAGCAAAAAGCCTGTATTGGTTGCTCTAGCAAATTTAATTTGAATAATGCTCTCAATTCTAAATGCTAAAGAACACTAGCATGGGTATGATATCCTTAGTGCTGCTTCAGCTGCACTGGTACCGGTACACAAGCAATCCTATGTAATAGATGGTAGAAATAATTAACAGATAAAGAAACTTATGGACTATATTTACCCAACACGCATGCCTTCTTCAATATCAGTAGGAGAGACTTTGTCACCTAAGCCAACGACAAACTGCAGCAAAATAGGGTAAAATACAAGAGTAAAAAACCAAAATAAATTTCGCACTAAAAAGAAATCTATTAATAAAAGTCACAAATCAAATACCTTTGCAATTTGCTTAACATTAATAACATACTTTGCATCTTCTGTATTCGGATTAATTATTTTGGTACATCTTGCAACCTGCACCAACAATAAAAACAATAGTCTAAAAAAATATACAGAATATATAGACTTTCCTTTATGAAGGTACACAAAAAATTAAAAGTTTACCTGAAGAGGTTGCTCCTCTTGCATCATTTGTTTGTCAGAAACTAAATCCCATTGGCTTGGGGCAGCTAAACCAGTATCAGACTCTTTGATTCCTGTTTTCCAGTAAGAAATCCAAATCAACATATTGATTAAAAATTTGACTATTTTAAGATGAGTTTAACTGAAACTACGATTACAAAGTTCAATAAAACAAATTTTCTGTATCACAATGGAAGAGCAACCATTGAACTTGAGTACTACCAACTCTTCACGATTCTGTGTAAGCTAAGATGACATATTATACCCAGATGTGATAAAAATGACACTTGTAAACAGAAAATTTGCAAACTAACCACAGAGAAAATGTACAATATCTTAATCACACCTGAAATTCACAACATATCAAGCTTTTAAATATCACGCTTTATCACTGTTATATCATGCTTATCAGTTTTGTACTTTTGTGTCATACCAAACACAATATATATATCCACATTACAGAAGTTTTTGTTGATATAGAGAAATAGACAAGCTTGATATCTTCAGTGTGGACTATCCTATACTAATTATTTAGGACCCAGATTATAGCATCAAGCCATTACTACATATAAGCTAGTAATGTTTTCATTAAAAAAAAATAGAACAACAAGACCTCAATGGTCTCTTTCTAATGAATCGTCATTCATGCATTATGGAATTACAATGGTACAACAATTTAGTATCATGTTCGGAAATGTGTGGTGCTTATACCATGAAAAAAAATGATTTAAAACATATGCCGGTATTGTGATGTATTGACCATTTTATCATTGCTAAACGCAAAATGACTCCCTCGCCACTAAAAGAGACTTCTAACACATTTTCAAACCTTGCAAAAATGGAAAAAATAAGCAACTCACCACATAGGTCGTTAATTTTCTTGGCCTTCTCCTTAATTTCCTTTTCTGTCTGTTTTATGCTTGTAGAGTATGGTCCTAGACCCTGTAGAAAGAGCAATAAATAATAATCAGAGCATTCACAAGATCTAAATTTAGGATCTGCGAAAAAAGGATAAATACCACAAAAGATTTTGAGTATATATAAGCGAAACGTTGAAAAAAAAATTTCACAAGGCCAATCAGAAAAAGTACTGTGCTTTTATTGACAATAAAAAGAAACCATAAGAACAAACTAAATCAGAACTTACAATGTCCTTCCCTATAGTCAATTTAAGTTTAAAACTGGTACAGGACTTGGTTATTTTAAGGCAATGAAGGAACTTTGATGTCTCACATAATTCTTATCTCAAACTAAACCAGGCCCTAGGTAAACTTGGATTAAGAAAGGTAGTACTACAAAATGCGAAATCCTTCAATTGCGAAAACTAGATTTTCAAAACATCACCCACAGAAAAATACTAAGCAGAAAATCAAAATGCTTTACAGAACAATCGCCGGTCCATATAATGACACAGATCCAAGTCTTCAACCAAGAAAACTACAACATCTGAAAAAATAAAACTAAAACAGAACTAAAGGAACTAGCTAGGATTTTAAACGCACATAGGTTTTAAGGAGAGCAATATCGTCTTCATCGAGAGGCCGCGGGTTCTTCTCGTTGAGGATCTCATCTTCTGGATCGTGCGCCATTGAATTCTCTCTCTCTAACTTGGCAGGGATTGCTCTCTCTCTCTCTCTCTCTGTAGTAAGCAAAAAGCTCGAGCGAACCCTTCTTTCTCCTCAAGAAAAGCACCAGCTCTAATCAATTTCTAGGTCTAGGCAAGGAGTCGGTCCGAGTACCTGTGGGACCTATCAGACAGTCATCTACTGTATTCATATCACCTGAAGTAACTCAAATTTTGAGTTTATATTTAGACCGTCAGATCTTTTGTGGCACGAATACTAAAGGGCCCTGTGCATTCCACCTCGGACAGGATTGGCCGGATCCTAATCGGACGGTTTCGACCTAAACTCATAATTTGAGGTACTTCAGAGAAACCAGACACGTCACGTATTTCTACAATTCCGGGCCATCAAAGCAGACCTCGTTTGTTTCGGACGTTGTAAAATAAACCCAGGCCTGGTTATAAATTCTCTCTACATCAGCCTCGAAAAGCTTTCTGTTTTCACTAAAAAAATAAAAATGAATAAATTTTGAGCGCAACAATTTGAGGCCTAGTATTGTTGAATGGGCTTATTAGGGATCAATTTTGAATAAATCCCGTTTGTGCGGAGCTCGCTGTGAACTTGGGACAGCTGATTCTGACGTGGTTATATTTTTTTTTTTCTGAATTAAACGGATGAAAAAATATTACGGACGAAATAAATTTATAAGGTCTCAAATGTTTTGTGACATTCATATCTCATCAGTGAAGAAAACGTGATGTGATTAGACGTGACTAATATATCATGACTTAATCATGTCACGTCATGGCACGTGACCAAAATTTATTTTTAGGTAGCGTGATGTAATCTGATTAAAATAGCGGAGGTTTTATATCACGTGAATAGTCACGTCACGTTTGGTCACACCATGTCACAAAGATCGCACATGACGTGATCACATTTAATTATTATTTTTTTAAGTTTTAAGTTAGTTTAAAAAAATAATAACAAAAAATATAAAAAAATAAATTACTACAAAATAAATTATAATTAAAAATTAGTGTTGAAAAATTTAGATTATATTACGTAACGTGACATGACTAAGTCAATTTACATAACTGCTACAACAAACTTCTTTTTCTCTCTCTTGCGCTATTCTAATGTGACCTCCTCTCTTGACACTCAAAACCTTGTTTCTGGCCCAGTCCATCAAGGTTTATCTAATCCAACCTTTGCTCAGTCCACAAGGATCAAACTATACATATATAAAAAATAAAAATAAAAAACTCTATGAAGTAAGAAATATTATTAATGTAAAACTGACGTTGAAAATTACAATATATTATTAAGTCAAAAGATATTTAAAGAAGAATAAATTTATCAAGAACAATATGGTCATCTCATACATAAATAAAATTGAGCATTAAATAATAAATTAACAGCGGAGGGAAATATTATCATCGATTACATAGTCAATGGAGGGGAGATGACTGTCAATATTAAATGTCGGAAACTAACTTATCAAAAACTAAAATTTTGAAAGTCAAGAATCAATTTTAATCTAGTGACAAAATGTAACATTCTCCACATGAGAAATCATGAGTTCAAAATTTTAATTGGAAATTCTTATGGACATTGAAATCTCTCTCTTGAAAAAGATAAAAGTCTTCTGTGAAATTATACTCACAGTTTTTCCAATGTACGACATATTAACCACAATGCATGGGTGGCATGCAAAAAAAGATAGACTGTGTTGTGCTTACTAAAGGGTTTGGTGAGCATAAATTCAAATTCTATCATATTGATTTCAAATGAGACAAATTTAAACTGTTGAAACCGATCTACTTTTTTGGTGAACATAAATTTTACATGTACATGCAAAATTAAAAAAAAAATTGAATTTATTTAGTATAAAGTCAAGTGGAAAAAAATATGACTTTGTACATGCAAAAAAATGAAGTTATTTTAATGCATTCACTTTTCAACAATTTTTGACCGCTTGACTTTATACTAAATGAATTCGAAATTTAAAAAAAATCATGTATAAAATTTAGGGTTTCAACAGTTTGAATTCATTCTGTTTGAAATTAATCCGATAAATTTTAGAGTTATGCTCACTAAATTCTTTTAATGAGCACAACACATCCCAGCTTTTCCTAAAATTCAACCTCTACCTCCATCTTTTCTACCACATCAATCTCTACTGCCGATCGACGACAATTCCTTTAGCATGAAATTCCTATTTTGGATTTAGGATTTTGAATGCTGGTTCAAATTGGTTAAAAAATATGAGCATATATACCTACGTAAAAAGTTGATGTATCTTTTAGAATCAGTACAAGCTAGCAGACTTCTAATTAGTTAATCTTTTGCTATTACATCGAGATTATTTGACTCTTAGCAATTTGAGGATGTGAAATGTGGTATGTCACACACAAACACTTAATTTGTAAATATATTGTAATTGAGTTATTAATTAGAGTAATATTTGATGTATTTTTTTAATTTTGCACAAATAAACTTAATTTCGTGCATTTTAATGATAAAAATATAGAAAAGTTTGACAGTTTTGGTGATTGTACTCAAATGGACCAAAGTTTGTCGAAAATACATAGGCATGCAACTTTATGTAAATATATTCAGCAAAGTTGATGTAAGTTTCAAAATGAGCATAGATGGAGTGTGTCCAAATATTTGATCATATTCTTAAATTATTAGTCATTTGTAGTGGATTTAGGATCTAAAATGTGGCTTGAATATATATACATGAAATAAATACATCAATACATCATTTTACAAAAGCACAAAATTTTATAGTGAGTTTGTTACAGTGCGGTTTATTTTATATCATTTGTTTTTTTTTTTTTTGATAAAAGGCATACATGATGCCCATTTCATTTCCATGAAACAAAAGTTAATTTACAATGAGAGGAGATCTATCGCTCAATTAAGAAAAACTATGCCACTCGGCCATCGAGTAAAAACAAAAGCCCGACGCTTAACCATCCACCAAAAGCTCGTAATAGCAAAATACCATACGAAACCTAAATCATTGTATTTAAAGCTAAGGAAAGATAACATCCCTATAGAGGGATCTGTACAAAAATCATGTAGCTGCGGCATAGGGAAGCTAATCAGCAGCTGCTGCATCGTCGGCCGTATACACGACCATCTGGTTAACGGTGGGGTCCCACACCCGAAGAGGGATGGCATTAAGGTCCTTGGGCAGCCACTCATCAGCCGCCTCCTTAAATCGTTTCTCCATATTACCTGCCCAATATTCAACAACGGATATGATTAGTAGAATAAGGTTCCTAGCGGATTTTGTTGGACTTTTATGGAAACATATATCATTTCTATGTTTCCAAATAGTCCAACACACCGCACTAAACACAGTTAAAAAGCCAATTTGATTCACCAAAGGTAGTGTGCCCGAAAAAAGAAAAACATCCTTACATGATGCCCAAGTATTGAGGTAGTGAGTACTTTTGCCTAACCAAAACCATATTTGTTGTGCTTGAGGGCATTTAAGAAACAAGTGATTAGTATTTTCCTTTTTTGTACAGAAATGGCATTTAACCCTACCTACCCAGCCTCTCTTCCGTAGGTTTTGTTTTGTTAAAATACGATTATGAAGCATCAGCCAAAAGAAAATTCTGATTTTAGGTGGAATTGGTAAATTCCAGATGATGGCATAGGTATTGGCCTTAACCCCCCGAAAGTTCAATAGTTGGTAGATTGATTTAACCGTAAAACTTCCTAGATTATCCCATCTCCAAGCTATTTTGTCAAAACAATGAGTAAAGCTAGAGGTACTAATAATGTACAGTAACTCCTGCCATTCCTTAGCTAATATACCACTTAGGGTTCTTCTAAACTTAATGGCTTGTCCTTGAGAATTAGCTACTGCTGCTATGTTAATATGTTGAGTAGTGCATATCCTATATAGCTGAGGATATCTAGTAGCTAAAGAGCAATTTGCATACCAAATGGTATTCCAAAATTCTAATTTGGAATTATTGCTAGGGGTATATGTTACACTTAGTTTTCCTAAGTTATCTAATTTTATGATCTGGTCCCAAAACGAAGAAAGGGGAAGGGGGTTATCTACGTAATATTTACATGTAATCACCGTTTTCCATAAAGCTAAGTATTGAGGATTATGAAATTTCCACCACCATTTTAATAGTAGTGAGATATTCATTTCTTGTAAATTTAAAACACCTAATCCCCCATTGCATTTAGCCATGCATGCAATAGACCAATTAACTAGAGTATATTTCCTCCTAATAGTAGTACCTTGCCATAAAAATCTATTTCTAATTGAATTAAGTTTTCTAAGTACTGTTTTTGGGGCTTTATACAATGATAATGTGTACAATGGAATGGTAGATAATATGGAGTTGATTAAAGTGAGCCTTCCCCCTAATGTTAATAGTTGACCCTTCCAATTTGGTAATCGTTTCTCTATTTTATCAATTAAGAACTGCCAATCTACAATAGTGAGTTTACTATCTTTTAAAGGCAAACCTAAATATTGGAAAGGAAACGATCCTAGTTTGCATTGAAATGTACTAGCATAAGTATCTCCTACCACATTAATAGGATAAAGTTCTGTTTTGGTCAGATTCATTTTAATGCCCGAAAGAGCTTCAAAACTTATCAAACCCCACCATGCTGATGCCACATTTTCATGATTAGCGTGGAGGAATAAGATTGTGTCATCAGCATAATGGCAATTAGTAATAGCTCTATTGTCTAAGCAAGGGGGACCTAAACCTACAATTTGACGGGCTTGTCTACCTTTATGAAAATTTTTACAAAGGGTATCAGCCGCTAAGATAAAGAGAAAAGGAGACAATGGATCACCTTGCCTTACCCCTCGTCTACAGTAAAAATATGGAGTTAGTTCGCCATTAAAATTAAGGCACGATTGAGAGCTATGTAACCAATCCTTAATCCATCGACACCATTTACTACCAAACCCTCTACTAGTAAGTATTTCTAAGATGTAATCCCAATGAATTTTATCGTATGCTTTCTCAAAGTCTATCTTAATCACTACTCCAGCCGTTTGCGTGCATTTACTATGATGAATTAGTTCTTGACTTAGTATAACATTATCTAGAATATATCTGTTTTTGATGAAGGCTGATTGGCTAGGATCAATAATTTTTGTCATTATAGCTTCTAATCTATTAGTCAGAATTTTGGAGAGAATCTTAAAGCTACAGTTTACTAGACTAATAGGTCTAAATTTGCTAATAATATGAGCATCCTTTTCCTTGGGTATAAGACAAATGATGGACTTATTAATTTTATGTAAGTCAAGGCTATGATTGTAGAAATGGTAGCATAAAGTCATGAGATCAGTTTTGACTAATTCCCAAAAATGTTGGTAAAAAA